>CM021101.1:96753610-97353610 GCA_007115665.2 Sequoiadendron giganteum
AGTCTATTTCAAAAACTGTGGTATGGATTTTCGATCAAAATTCATAGGCGAACATCAAACCTCACCTATCATGAGGTTCATCAAACATTACCTAGATCTCACCTATCATGAGATTTATCAAGTATTGAATCATTTCCTCGCCTATCATGAGGACCATCAAAGAATAGGATTTCTTCTCACCTATCATGAGAGTTAGTCTTATTTAAATCATCAAATCCAACATCGAGAATGTGGATTATCAATCATACCAATCAGAAGAATGGACATGATCGGAATTGATGAAATCAAGGTTCACTTAGTCAAAATCTTCAATTTTGACCAGAAACGCTAAAATAGGCTTCCAAAGCGCTAAATCCCAAAAGCGCTACTTTGTCAGTTCAAAGCACTAAAACAGGGACCCAAAGTGCTAAATCATGAAAGCGCTATTTTAACACTCTGAAGCGCTAAAACAGGCTTTCAAAGTGCTAAACGTCCCGAAGCGCTAGCTTTTCGCATCAAAGCGCTATAATAGGCCATCAAAGTGCCACTTTACCAGAAGTGCTAGAACATACCCTGAAAGCGCTAAATCACCGACTAAAAGCACTGAAAGTCTCAAAGCGCTAAAATCCGGCTTCAAAGCACTAATTTTTGACTCCTAAGCGGTAAATCACTGAAAGTGCTACTTTACCGACTGGAAGCGCCAGAGTTTTAAATGCAAGCGCTAAAATACCTATTGAAAGCACTACATCAAAATGTAAGCACTACAGCGCGACTTGAAAGTACTAAAACACACTTGGACACGCCTAGACGCTAGAAAGCATAAAAAATAGAAATGCACGAATTACGAGGAGGTCGAGGGGTACATACCTGAGGTCCATACGCAAGCGGTCGTTGGTGATGTCGAACTCGCTCGAATTGGTGAGTGTGGTAGGGGATAGGCATCTCGCTCCAGCTGGCAGAAAAGTCTTAATCACTAAGAATTTTGAACTCAAAAAGCAAATAATGAATTTGAAAATGACCTTTTAGCACTATTTATAGTTTTTGAAAAGGTATTTTTGGTGGATTTAATTATATTTTGATTAATTTTATCCATGAAACATCATCATTAATTTTAATCATCTGAGGGCTCATTTCTTCATCATTTATTAGGAGATAAATTATTTTATTATTGAAACATCATCAAAACATCGAAAAATCATCAAATTTTTGAAAATTTCTAAAAATCATCAAATCAATCATTTATCTCCCGAGGGGGCATATTGTCATCAAATCATCTGAAAATTAAAATTTGGGGCATGTCTGGGGCATACGGAATTATTTTTTAAAATCATCAATCTTGGCAGTAGCAGCAAAATATTTCTTCGAAGCAACACGTAAACACATCACTTCGAAGAGGGGCAAAATGTATACACCTAAAATTGGTCTGGAGAATTCCTATTAATTAAATACAAATTATTTGATTAATTATCCTAATTTCCTCTACTATCGAATAAATAGAAATATTTATTTATATAGTTCACCATTAAATTCATCTTAATTAAATAAACAAAAATAAATACTTTGTTCAATTTAATTATCACATCCATCTTAAATCAATTAAATAAAGATCAAAACACTTTATTTATTAATTACCATATTCCTTTGATTAATTTAATAAACAACTAACCTATAGTTCGTTTTATTAAATTATTTATCTCCCATTTCCTAATTTAAATAAATTGAAATATTTGAATTGTTGCACAAGGAATATTCCAATCTATACTCTCTCAAAAATGAATTAGATTTCCTATGTGTAAACCATGTCTAATTTATATCAAAATATGTCAAATTAATTGATTGAAACTTCACAGGAAGTTTTGGAGACAAATTGGAGACAAATTTGGAATTTGATCTCTCAATCCTCCTCCATCAATCTTTCCTCTTCTCTTGCCTGGTGTTTTCATGGGTAGAGACAATCTCCATCTTTCTCTCAATCTCCTCCATCTCTCACCATTCAATTCTCCAGATTGAATCCAAGCCTCTCAAAGCTTTCCCTGTGCATTTCTATAGCTAGGAAATCTATAAATAAAGCCTCATTCAACCAAGAAAAGGATCTAGATAATCAAGCTTTTGCACTCTTACTCTGCAGGAATCCAGACATCAAGCATCAAGCATTCACAAATCAAGCATCAAGCAATCAAGTTTTCAACCATGGCTGCCTCTTGTAGCTACAATTATCTGTTCCACATCAATATCATGCTAGTTTAATTGATTTATCATTTAGCACTGCATTATCATTATCTCGTTCTTCAGATAGTCATTTTAACAGTCTCATTTGCTTAAAAAATCTGAGAGCAATTTAGATTTAATAAATCTTTGGAGATAAAGAGCAATATGATGCTTTCAATTGATTACTATTTTTATTTAGTTCAATTTGAGTTATCTTTGATATAATGTCTTATTAAGAAGTGTTTTGATCTTATTCACATATTCACAACTTACAACATGCAATAGGTATGTTATCCCTCTGAATGGTCCTACTACTGCTACTGAGATTAGGGATGTTGAATATAACATCAGGGCTAAGGAAGCATTGTTGAGTGCTTTGACTGATTCTAAGATGACAAATGTTATGGATTTGAGAATTACTTATGAGATCTGGAAAATTTGGAAACTTTATATGAAGGTGATGCTAATTTGAACATGACTAAGCTATAGTGTCTAAAAGGAAAATATGAACTGTTGAAGATGGGTAATGATGAGAGTATTGTTACTTTCATGAATGAACTTGTGTGTGGTATCAGATGTGCTAGTGGATAGGTGGATGAATCAAATATTGTTGCTAAAGTGCTTAGATCCTTGCCTGATGCATACAAAATCAAAGCTACAACCATTGAGGAGCTCCAAACTATGAAAAATATAACCAAAGATATGTTGGTTGGTAAACTTAATGCTTTTGAGTTGAGTGAATTCGGTGATGCCCTTCCTAAGACAAAATCTACATTTAAAGCTACTACTTCTGAGAGAGACAAGTAGAGATATGATCTGGGTTAAAGTTCTTCTAGAAAGGTATTTAGATGAGGAAGAAATTTGACAAATTGAAGAAGAAGAAAGAGGACTGAATGAGCTTGAAGCACTTATTGTCAAAAGGGAAGCTAGAGGAGAAGGTAAGTATAAAGGAAAGTTTCCTATTAAATATTTTTCTTGCAACAAGATAGGTCATTTTGCATCAAGGTGTCCAGAAAGAGTTCCTAAGCCAAGACCTTACAAGCCTAAATTTCAAAAGAAGTGTTACTATGCTGCTGATGAAGGTGTGACAAATGATGAATCTGACAAAGGGAATGAAAGTGAATATGAGTTTATATTTATTTCTATCAAGGAAAATAATTTTTTGTCTATTGAATTTGCTAGTTGTACAAATGTGGAGAAAGCTCTAGCTGCTCAGGTTGAAGAAAAAGATGAATGAGTAATTGACAGTGGTTGCTCACATCACATGACAGGTGATAAAAGAAAATTTTTAAGCCTAGAGAAGTATGATGGTGGTGTTGTAAGATTTGGTGACAATAATGGTGGCATAATCGATGGTAGAGGATGTATTTCTTTTGATAGTAAGTATAATACTTACTGATGATGTTCTTTATGTTGAAGGTTTGAAACATAATCTTCTAAGTGTTGGAAAAATGGTTGATAAGGGATACAATATTCAATTCAAAGATGGAAAGTGTAGCATACTGGGAAGTTCTAGAAATGTAATTGCTTTAGGTACTAAAATAAAAGGTAACATCTTTCATCTGAATGTTGGTAGTAAAAGTTGTCTGATTGCTCAAGTTGATGAAATTTGGTTATGGCAAAGAAGAATGTGTCATGTAAACTTTGACAATATTATCAAGATAAGTTCATCACAAGCAGTGAGGGATCTTCCTAAGTTGGTGAAGCCTACTAATACCATATGCAAGGAATTTTAGTTAGGGAAACAAACTATAATTTTATTTCACAGCAAACAACATTGTTCAAATGAATTATTGGAGCTTGTGCATATTGACTCGTGTGATCCTGCTAGAATCAAAAGTCTACAAGGTTATAGGTACTTCATGTTGCTTATTTATGATTACTGTAGGATGATGTGGGTTACTTTCTTAAGGGAGAAATATGAAGCTCTAGAAAAGTTCAAGATCTTTAAAGCTATGGTTGAGACAGAGATAGGTCTAAAGTTTAAGTGTATGAGATTAAATAGAGGTGGTGAATTTATTTCTGGTGAGTTTAATTCTTTCTGTGAAGAGCATGGGATAAAGAGATAATTGTATGCACCACAGACCCCTCAACAAAATGGAGTTGTGGAAAGGAAGAATAGGATAGTTCAAGATGCTACTAGAACTATGATGTTGGAAGGAAATGTCCCTCATATCCATTGGAGAGAAGCTATAAGTACTATTGTTTATATCCTTAATCGGGTACAAATCAAATGTAATACTGGTAAGACTCCTTTTGAGCTATGGTTTGGTCATAAGCCTACGATTAGATATTTCAAAATCTTTGGGAGTAAATGTTATATCAGGAGAGATGAAGATATAGGAATTTTTTATGCTAGAAGTGATGAAGGAATCTTTCTTGGTTATTCTACTAAGAGCAAGGCCTACCGGTGCTACAACAAGATATTGAAGAAAATGGTTGAAAGTGCAAATGTTGAGGTTGATGAAGAAATTGCCAAACCCTCCAGAACCTTTGGATATGATTATGATGATCAGAATGACAATACAAACATGAGTCAGACTTCAAATCAAGTTCATATCATTCTGGTGAATCAAGAAGATCAAGAAGAATGAGAGACTAGTGAAAGTACAGAAGAGAGACCACAAGAGTTTGAAACTCAAGAACACTCTAAGAATCCAAGGTATGTGAGATTAAATCATTCAAAAAATCAGATTATAGGAGAAGAATTATAGAAGAATACTGTTTAATTTCAAAGGCTGAGCAATGAAGCATGCAAAGATGAACAATGGATTGAAGCAATGAAAGAAGAACTAAAAAAAATTGAGAAGAATAATACATGGATTATTGTTCCTAGATCTAAAGACAAAAATGTAATTGGAACTAAATGGGTGTTTAGAAACAAACTGAATGAACAAGGTGAAGTTATCATAAACAAAGAAAGACTGGTATGCAAAGGATACTCTTAGATGGAAGGAATTTAATTTGAAGAAACCTTTGCTCCTGTTGCTAGAATTGAAGCTGTGATATTGTTTCTTGCTTATGCTACTTACAAAAAATTCAAAGTTTATCAGATGGATGTCAAGTCAACTTTTCTAAATGGTGAATTAGAGGAAGAGGTGTATATTGAACAACTTGATGGATTTCAATTGAATGATCAGGGAGATATGGTTTGTCAACTGAAGAAAGCACTATATGGACTCAAACAAGCCCCTAGAGCTTGGTATGCCATATTGGATAAGTATTTGATGAAGCTTGGATTTAACAAAGGTACTAGTGATAGTAATCTATATTTCAAGATTGATGATGATAAATATTTGTTTGTGGAAGTCTTTGTTGATGATATCATTTTTGGAGGAGATGATGGTTTGTGCATGAAATTTTCAAATGAGATGCAAAATGAGTTTGAGATGTCAATGATTGGAGACTTTAAATTCTTTTTGGGATTGCAAATTACTCAAGTGGATAAAGGGATCTTTATATCTCAGTCCAAGTATGTGACAGAACTACTAAAGAAGTTTTGTATGGAAGATTCAAAACCAGTCGGTACACCAATGGTGACCGGATGTAAGTTGACACAAGATGAAGACTCTCTAAAGGAAAATCAGACTAGATACATATCTATGATTGGTGGATTGCTTTATTTGACTCAAACTAGACCTGATATCATGAATGTTGTATGCATTATTGCTAGATTTCAAGCCTATCCTAAGGAATCTCATGTGATTGATGTGAAGAGAATTTTTAGATACTTGAAGGGAATAGTTGATTTTGGCCTATGGTATCCTAAAAATGATGATCTTACTTTAAGTTCCTTTACTGATGCTAATTGGGCGAGAGATGTAAATGACAGGAAAAGTAGTAGTGGTGGCGCATTTTTCTTGGGAAAGAAACTAATTTCATGGTTAAGTAAGAAGCAGAATGCCATTTCCTTATCTACTATAGACGCAAAATATATTGTTGCTGCTAACAATTGCACTCAAGTATTATGGATGAAATAAATGTTGAAAGATATCAGAGTTGTGTATGATGAACCCATTGCCATATTTTGTGATAACTCAAGTGCTATAAAAATTTCTAAGAATCCGGTGTTGCATTCAAATACCAAGCATATATCTATTAAGTACCACTTTTTGAGAGACAAAGTGAGTGATAAGGAAGTCAGACAGGAGTATGTGCCTACTGAGGAATAGATTGCAGACATATTTACTAAGCCTTTTCCCAAGGATAGTTTTGAGTATCTCAGAAGGAAGTTAGGGGTGATTACCCCTCCTAATCAGAACTAAGATGCATAGTTTTTGCATTAGTCCATGCATTCATAGTCATATTTTGATCCAGATTGATGTTGTGGTGGCTGCTGCTCAGGGGGAGTAGTCAGATGATTCGGATATGTGGTTTAGATCTTGTGTACCTTTTCCATTCATGTCAAAGGGGGAGAAGAGTAATGTGAAAAACTATGGAAGAGCTAAAAGCAAGGGGGAGAAGATCATTCTGAGAAGAGCAATGTGTAAAGGGGAGATTGTTGGAAGAAGAGTTAGTTGTGTTGATGGTGTTTTTTTCACATCATGTGTTGCCATCAATGCCAAAGGGGGAGATTGTTGGATGTTGTGGTCGAGTTGTTGATATGTGGTTGTAATTGATGTCAACACTATTGTTGACTTCTCAATTGTCTTTGGTTTTCCTTGATGAAAAATTCAATTTGGTATCTCAAATAATCTTTTAGAGGCTTTGTTTTTTATATTCTTGATCATGATGATCTAATTTTTTCATGTTGATTATTCATGTGGCTTCTGGTTTAGATTTATGAATGTTATTCATTTGCAGATGGTTATGACTATATTGAACTGACTGTGTTGATAAGGATTGGTACAAGTTATTCGGATGGTGTTCATTGTGAGAGGGCATCCATAAACTTCTGTGATAAATGATATTCTTATCTTGATAGGACTCAGGTTGATCATGGAATAGTTGGTTTCATTTTGATAGATAAAGGTTCTCTTGCTTATACAGGTATATGGCATGGCTATTTAGGTATATTATTTTGGTCATTCATTATCAGTTGGTTTTTAGTTCCATTGATACTTATCAGGTTGATTCACTGGTATCATTGGTTGATCATGGCACATATCTCTCTAATGTCATTAGTTATGATATATTACTTGTTACATGGCATATTGGGTTGTAATTATACTAATGTTCTCTTTGGCACTCAAGTCTGATAATTCATTTGGCATCATTGATATATGAGGTTTCTATTCACTCTTCAGTTGGTTCTGTCATTTCATGGCTCTCTCACATTATCTTGGTGTCACTGGTTAGGACATAATGAGTGACATATATGGAGTCTTCATCCGATTATATGGTTCAGATTGGCCTGATATCATAATCAGTTTCTAAAGGTGAACTTTGGTTATCATAGTGTTAATTGTATGTGACTTGGTAAAAGTCACCTCTATGGCTCGAAGGTAATATCATGGCAATATTAAAATGTTGATTTGGGCATTATTTTGAATCGAGCACCTTAATTTTACAAAGCATATAATGTAACCCTATCGAGTTTCCCTAAGTCTATTTTAAGGGGTCATAGTGATTTTAGCTTGGAGTAAAATTGCATAGTATACTTGGCCGACATAAGGTATGTGGAAATTTTCAAAAGTCGCTTTGGAAGTGACATGGCATCGACTTTTTGGTAATTATGTTCTTAGTCATTTTTGTGGTCGACATTTGGAAAAGTCTTCAAAATAGCATAATATTGAATCAACACTTCCTTGAGAAATTATCAATGTGTTGATATTGTCAGCCTCCTTGGTAAATTGCTTGACTGTGGACTTGTATTTCCTATGATGCTTTCATTACTTGTGATTTATTTTGGACTTCAAAAGTTATTATGTTTTGCCTAAGGCATCGAAAGGTTCGAAGATAAGTTAGGGAAAACATTTTTTGTCATTATTTTGTTTATGGGATTGAAACCCTAGCCACACCGCCGCCATGGGTAACATGTTTCAACCATTACTCTCCTTGCTACAACAAAATGAACAGGTGTTGGAGCTCTCTGCAAAAGCTACAAAGTTGTTTGAAATTTGGTTCATCATTTCTTTGTGGGTGTGGACTCGTGCATGGAAGGAGTATGTCGGTTCGTCAAATGGTTGGGTTGGTAATGGTCTCATAGCAGATTTATCAGGTTCTCATCAAAATCTTATGGTATTTTTAGTTGGTTATGTTGCAGCATCATAATTTATTTCCTTCGTTACTTGTTTTTGTCATATTTGAAAGGGAATATTGGTTCTTCTACTCGATTTTTGGATGGCAGTTTTTGTTCTTTAGTCTGAATCTGAAAATGTTCAAACAGGGTTGATTGTTCATTATCAGAAAAGTATGTATTTCAGTTACTTAAGTTAAAAATGATACCCTGATAGAATATCATATCTATTTGTTCTTGCAATGAGGGTTTTGTGACTTTCGGTTGATGGGTAAACATGCATTTTGTGAAATTTGTCATTATCATTGTGGATTCAAAATGGAATTATTTCATACGTTACAAAAAATTGATGATTATCTGCTTAAGATTTTTTGAAAATAGATTCTTCATGGGATTTCTGAAAGAGTCACTTATTTTGTATGGGGTTCAGTATGATACATACACTTGGCTAGTTTTTACAGTGATAATGTTATTTTGCTTCATCAGACTGGTGTTTTGTTTGAAAAAGATGCTCTGGTCTCCACCTATCATGACCTTTGAGGGTTTGAGAGTCATTCTCAGAAAATACATTTTCTTTCAAATCTCTTCATTCTGTTAGTAGAATAATTTTATATGGTGCATACTTGGTTGAACTCTGTCATTCTATGCATATACCCGACATAAAGTTTTTATCTTATCTAATATACCTCTGCTGAAGGTTAAAGAGATAACATACATGTATTATTGTAATGAGAGACAGTGTGAGAGCTTCTTTTGGAACACATTTTTGTTCTTGACTATTCTTGAAAGAAAGAAGTGATAACTTTTGTAAATGTAAATCTGAAAAAGAGATAGTGAAAAAGCTCTGCAATAAAAGTTTGAAAACATGATGCAGAGTATGATTATAAAAACCTTATTTATTTAATATTTTAAGGATTCGTGTTGAATCTTTAGGGTATCAGATAAAGAGGCATGAGTGAGCAAAAATGAAATAGAGAGATCCTCTATGTTATTGTAATTCTGTAAACTAAAAAAGGGGTTGCTGCTCTTTGAAATTGGTGTTTCAAAATAAGGGGTTGGTGCTCCTTGAGATTGGTGTCTCTAAATGAGGGATTGGTGATCCTTGAGTTGGTGCTTAAAAATTATCCTATAAGGCATTGTTAACAGTGGTTTTCAAATGAGAGCCTGAAAGGCAGCAGTTTAGGAGTGGTTTTTCTACCCCATGAGGGTTTTCCACTCAGCATATCTTGTGTCTCTTTGCTCATTTTTTGTTTCACTTCTTTATTGTGAGAATGCTTTATTATGCATTATTTTATTGTCATACTTCTCATTTCAGTTCTAAATGGTTGCATTCAATTTATGGATGATTTAATCATTGAAATAGTGAGAGCATAATTCAATTTTGTTTCATTTTCTAAAAATTGTTAAATTGGTTCATGACACTGATTCACCCCCCCTATCAGTGCCCTTTTCACTCCAACAATTGGTATCAGAGCTTAGGGTCCTCTAATAGGTCTAATCAACCTAGGATTGATTCCGGTCTTCGAGTCTGTTTAAAATGTCTCAAGCTCATGAAGGCACATCTATGACTGGAGCTCCATTATTTGATGGAACGAATTATGTGTTCTAGAAAATCAGAATGGAAACATATCTGAATTCTATTGATCTTGATGTGTGGAGAATAGTGTTAGCTGGGTACACTATACCAACTACATTGCCCACAACTGCTGATGAAAATAAAAAATATGAAACTAATGCTAGAGAAAAACATGCTCTCTTGTGTGCATTGACTAAAGATGTCTTTATCAAAGTCATGCATTGCAGTTTTGCTAGGGAAATCTGGGTTAAACTTAAAACCATCTATCAAGGAAATGAAAAAGTTAAACAGTCAAAATTCCTTACTCTAGGAATGAGCTCTGCTAGGGTTTTGTGTTTTCTTAGGTCATCCTTGGCCCCTCCTACGTCATACTGCTCTTCCTGCATAGGAAATTTTTTCCTTCATTGAGTATGACCGCATTTACTGCGGCTTTAGGGGTTTATTATGCCTTCAACCGGCACTAACCCAACAATTCATGCTAGTGTTAGTAGTTCATCGATGCAGTTTAATGGCTCCCCCACCGAACAATCACCCTCAGAAATTTGTTTTGAAAGTCTTTCACGAGGTAAGCATTTTGATGCCCTTGCTGATATAGTTTTACCTTTACCTAATTTTTATTCTGCATGCCAATGGCTCGAACAACACACCCTTGTGGGTTACTTTGTTGGGAGGACTCCCCCCAAAAATGTGCTGAAAGATTGGGTTAGCAAGGCCTGGGTCCCTCATGGGGTCTGCCTTGATATGGTCCAAAATCTGACCAAACATTTTTTTTTGTTACGCTTTGCAGAAGTTATTCATGTCCAAGCTATTTTGGGTCATGGTCCGTGGTATGTTAGGTCCTCCTTGTTGGTTTTCTAGGCATGGACTCAATATTTTTTTGTCTCGAATGACACCAAAATGTGTGTCCCAGTCTGGATTGAGTTTCCCAGGCTACCTCTGCCATGCGTGCCCTTCTTGAACCATATTGCTTCCTCTTTGGGGAGGCTTGTTTGTATCAAACCCGATAGGTTCTTCCAAGCCCGTCCACAAAAGGGGGTTTGTGTGGAAGTTGATTTATCGAAGGATTTGAAAGAGTCTGTAGACCTCCAAATTGGTGAGATTAGACACACCCAAAAGTCAAATATTTCAATCTGCCCAACACATGCTATCGGTGCCAGTCAGCTGACCACAAGATCAAGGACTACCCTTTGAAAGTTCCTCGTACTTATTCACAGTCATGGGATGTTGAACAGCCTTGTCAGGCAGCGCCTGCTACTAAGGCTAAAACAAAGTGGACTACGGTTTCAAACTGGAAAAATAAGTCATCTAGTTTTGGGTTGGCTCCCAAGGCCCCTAAAATAACCAAAATGGTTTCAAACCCTTCAGAGAAGGGGACAATTGCTCCCTCAGGAGCCACTTCTGTTGTTATATAGCCCAGGTCAAAGGCCATGCCTCAGCCTGCGGTCGTTTTGTGTGCTCAACTGGCTTTTTCTTCCGCATCGAGAGCTCAATGACGATCTCGCAGCCCGTCTCCTCCATTGGAAGAAGGAGAATATGTGCCTGAAAAATGGAGGTTTTCTCCTCCTATTCAGCTTGGTTCCGTCCTGTTGGAACTATAAAAATATGATGTTTTCACATATTGGTTTTACTCATAAACTTCCAGATTTGGTCCTACTAAATGCTTATTCCACTCACATTTTTCCATTTTGCCTCATTGAATCCATCGAGTCACCCATTTTTCATATTGAGGTCCATATCGGCATGGGTCGGGTCCCACCGAACTATGTTTTTGATTCAATTTCGGCCAGACTGGGCGCTATCGGTATTGTGCCTTGGCGATCTTCTTTTGTCTCACTGAACAGTGTTTGGTTTCCTTTCGGCGTGAGTTTGGTCTTTGGTGGACCGTCATGGCGAGCTTGATGTGTCTCCCCGACTTGTGCATTGTAGGTCACTTCGTCTGGACAATTCCTTTGTTTCGGTGATGGGGTGATTCATATCGGCATATGTCTATACCATCGGTATTTGGTCTCAGCGAGCTTGATGTGTCTCCCCGACATGTGTATGGAAGGATTCATCGGTGAGCGTCATGTGTGTCAGGTTGGTGTCTTACCAAAGTTTGGTTGTCTTGCCGAACAAGTGCATTTTGGGAGCTCTTTGGTGTAAGTTGGGACCTGCGACATGATGTTATGACAAGGTGTGTATGTCTTACCGACGGGTTACTAAAGGTTTATTTTGATTTGTTCTCGGCGAAGGGTTGGCTTTCTCTTGGCGAATAGGTGTAAGCTCGAGGTTTTCGGTATAACAAATATACTCTATATAGCGTCTCCCCGAGAGCAATAAGTCATAGCGACATACATGGGGAAGATTGACTTATAGGCGAGAGGGGGACTAATGTCACGACAACTATTTGGTTCCATGTGGATTTTTGGGATAACGAATGAGTTCCTCCATAGCGTCTCCCCGATAGTAGATGTCACGGCGAATGAAGGTAAAGAGCATGGGCAGATAATGATTGAATTGCCTTCGGCATGATGATATGATATGTCTCACCGACTGTTTCACTGATGGATAACATAAATTTAAATGTTGTGGCCGACATATGAATGTTGTGGAAGGCAGACATGTGAGAATTGCTGGAATTCTACGGTGGCCGACATGAATTTGAAGCATATGGTTTTTGTAATGCTGGTGTATATATATGCACCCCGATTGTAATTGAGTGATCATCAGATTTTAGGATAGATAGATACAGTAGATTAGGAATGGGCACAATAGAATAAAGTTCTCATTCTAGAGACTATGTGCATGTTTTAAAATGGTGAATTCAATGGGAATCAACTGGTGTGGCAAGTTATTTTTGGTATCAATTGTCTATTGAGTTTATTGAAAAGTATTGTTGAAGCTGTCTCCAATGTGATTCTTTTTGGTTGTTTAAATTGGCATAACAAGTTTATGTTCATTTTTTCAATGCACATTTGTTGTATTTGTGTGATTAATTAACTGGTTCTCTCAAGTAGAGATT
Organism: Sequoiadendron giganteum; assembly: GCA_007115665.2. Lineage (NCBI taxonomy): Eukaryota > Viridiplantae > Streptophyta > Pinopsida > Cupressales > Cupressaceae > Sequoiadendron > Sequoiadendron giganteum. The sequence goes on from CM021101.1 coordinate 96,766,553, forward strand.
AAATCCTTTTTGTTGATCACAGTAATCGGGGAGATTCATCTAGATTATTAAAGTAGAGCTTAGCAGTCATAATCTTGCATCGTTCATACAAGTTATGAACAGATCATATGCCTGCAATTTAATTTTTTGCCAGTATAAGTTGCCCACTTCTGTTTCATTTGACTTCGCATACCCAATAAGGCACTGGTCTCTACAATTTCATTATTTGAATTCATTTAGTTTCTTTATATCAGTTAATTAAGCATTTTAGGATTTAGATCAGAAGATTGCTATCAAGTTTGATTTCATTTTGTTCACTATCATCTGCCATTGTGGATAAAGTATTTCAGAAGGATAATCATAAGATAAGTCTGCTCAATTCAAAAGGTACACCCACCTAGGTTTAGCAGCACCTAAAGAGTAGAAGGTTGAGTTCTCTTAACCTTGTTTGTTACCCTGAAGCGTATCAAGAGATTGGCAGCCTCTTGAGGCATCTTGCCTGCATTTTTGAGAGCCAACAAATTGACGACTCTGCTAGGGAATACATCAGAAAATTCGATTGAAGACCATCAAATAGAGTCAGTGTAGAAAAGTTGTAATTTTAGAAGTCTCAAAAAGAGTGATTCCGCTGGGGAAAAGATCAGAAATAATGATTTTCTTACTTTTGGAAAAGTAGGTGGCGACTCTGAAAGAATTTTTGCAGCTGTTCAAACATGAATGGAGGAGGATCTCGGTTCAGGGGAGGTCATGTTGGAGCTTCTCATGGTCAGCAGTATGTGCCATATCATCATACACAACACTATGATCTGATGTACCAGCATCAGTACCCACCTAACGCACCCCTTCATCAATACACAACAATGATCAGACAGTTTGATTTGTCAGGGATTCAATTATCCCCTTTTCCAATGGATGGCAGTTGGAGAGGTCTTGTTCCAAAGTTTACAGGGAGTGATGCAATCACTGCTAAAGAGCATCTAAAAAGTTTCAATGCTTTCATCTAGGATTTGGGTGTGCCATATGAAGATTTACACATGAGGCTATTCATGATATCACTTATTGAAGATGCTAGGGATTGGTTCAATAGCTTGCCAGCGGTCTCTATTGATTCTATCCAAGGATTTCATGATCAATTCCTCGAGAAATTTGGGAATCTAAGTGCACCAGATGCTGCTCTTCATGAATTAATACACATTCAGAAAGATCAAAGTGATACAGTCTATGATTTTAATCATAGATTCAATAAGTTGCAGAATAAAATACCTCCTGGATCAAAGTTGCTAGATTCTGTAGCACTAAGCATTTATTTAAATGCTTTTGATCCTAAGGCAGGGTATGAATTGAGAAATAAATTCCCAAGAAACTTAGCTGAAGCTTGGAAGATGGCACAGACAATTGAAAACAATAGGAGGGCTGCAGGGATAATGGATAAAAGAGACGATCCTAAGGTTTGTCAACAAAGTAGCAGTTATTAGTACCGACAGGAGAATACTTACAGAAACGAAAGGCCGAGGTTGCATGACATGCCTTATAATACAAACTGGAAGGATGAGAAACCTATAACAGCTAGGCCTGGAAACAAAGAAGCTCCTGATCCATTGACAAAGAGGGGAACCTATATGGTAAGTAACAATTATTTTTGTGGAGTTTGTAATATGCCACATTCCCCAGATTACTGTGTTGTAGTCCAGAAAATGCAAGAGGAGGGAATGTTGACGGGAAACAATAGAGAAGATCACACAATATATTTGACTTCAAATACTTTTCACCATGTTGTGGAGAGGTATTCATCTTCAGAGGATGAAGGTTATCAGCATGATGTTTCAAATTAGAAATACAATGTTCATATGCCTGAACAACAAGTCCTTTCTGACTCTAAAGAAGATTATACAGAGCCACATTCTGTTGAGGTACCTGCTCAATACAACATGAAGAGACTTACTGAAGAAGAGATAGAGAGACTAATTGTTGCTGATCAAAAGGAAGAGAATGAAGGAGAGACATCAGAGCAAAAGAAAAGGATTGAGGCAGAAGGCTCCTCTTTTAACTTCATACGAGCATTGTCCCAGGAAATAAGGTATGAGAACACTATCAATGTTGAATCCAATTGTTGTATTTCTGATGAGTATAGAGAAGCTGATTAGATGGTGCATCCAATAGAAGATAAGACATGTGCAATTCAAGATGATTCATGTGATAGCTTGCATGAGGAAAATGAAGGTACAAGAGATTTCTCTTGCATCATAGATTGTGACAAGGAAAGTAGTGCATGTTGTGAAGAATCCAGTGAATATTCTGATTCTGATGAACCAAAGGATTTTGATCTGCAATCAAGGGATTATTCTACCTATTATGATGATACAGTTGATGATGATGAGGTTTGTACATTTGAAAGTGATTTCCAAACCTTTTCAAACCCATTGTATGACAAAGAGTTAAATGAAGATCAGATGATATTTTGCGGAGGTATCCCCATGAATGAACTTCAGGAATTTTCAAACCCACTTTATGAAAGAGAGGAGATAATTTTAGACAAGAAAAATGATGGAATAAATGACTACACTGATAATGTTTCTGATTTCCCATTCTCTGATGGTCTTGGATTTCTTCTTGATGATGACAAAGGTGAAGAGTGTAACTGTAGTGATGAAAATGTTGAGACTTGTTCACTTGTCAGTGAACAGATTTTAGATTTATTAATTTCTAAATACTACGGATGTGCTCATGAAGGTGATCTTGAGGTTTTGTGTCCAACTTACAATTGTTTTGACAGTGAAAGATCTTTGTGTAAAGATTTTTATGACTCCCAATGCATTTCTTGGAGTGATAATGAAACTTTGGGTGTTGATCAAAATTCTATGTTCATTCAAAATGAGGTATGTGATTTTGAAATTTTTAACTCATGTGGAGAAGACATTGTTTGCATATCATGGATGATGGTGATTCAACTTTGATTGGTTCGTATACACTTGATATTGATGATGTGATTCATGATCCTGTGTTGTATCCAAATGGTAGTATCAAAGAGGTGCAAAAGGTTTCAGATTTGTTTGCCTCAAACAACAATGATATGACAAAGTTTTTTGTTTTTCAAGGGAAGCACTTTGATTGTGAAATTTTTATACAGCTAGGAGAGTGTTTCATAATACATAACAGTGAAAGAGATAATACAAAATTTTGCATTAAATATGTATGCATTTTGTATGCTGGTAGAGTTTTGTCTGATGATGGAGAATATAAATTGTTGAATACTGTAAGGATTTTGGGCCAAGCTGAGCATAGTGATTCTCTAAAAAATTTCAGTAATAGTAAGGATTGCATCTGTGTCTTCAAGAGAAATCTGATGAACTCAAAACAAAACCAGGTATTTGACAGGGGAAAGTATGCTTTGAGTTTCAGATTCTAACAGCTCAAGACAGGAGAAATTAAAACACAGAGGATTAAGGGTTGCCAGTGCATGGACAACTCTTGCTTGTCCTCTTTAAAATTATTTTCCATGCATAGTAGTTTAGGGTTTTGATTTGCCTCCATCTTCCTATTTGTCCATTTCCATTTTTGCTCATTTTGTGTCTGGTCTACTCATCGAAAGATCTGGATCCTTGCAATGATCTTACTATCATTCATCCCTAGACGGAGCCACTGTTGGAACTGTAAAAATATGATGTTTTCACATATTGGTTTTACTCATAAACTTCCAGATTTGGTCCTACTGAATGCTTATTCCACTCACATTTTTCCATTTTGCCTCATTGAATCCATCGAGTCACCCATTTTTCATATTGAGGTCCATATCGGCATGGGTCGGGTCTCACCAAACTATGTTTTTGATTCCCTTTCGGCCAGACTGGGCGCTATCGGTATTGTGCCTTGGCGATCTTCTTTTGTCTTGTTGAACGGTGTTTTGTTTCCTTTCAGCGTGAGTTTGGTCTTCAATGGACCGTCATGGCGAGCTTGATGTGTCTCCCCGACTTGTGCATTGCAAGTCACTTTGGCTGGACAATTCCTTTGTTTCGGCGATGGGGTGATTCATATTGGCATATGTCTATACCGTCGATATTTGGTCTCAGTGAGCTTGATGTGTCTCCCTGACTTGTGTATGGAAGGATTCATCGGTGAGAGTCATGTGTGTCGGGTTGGTGTCTTACCAAAGTTTGGTTGTCTTGCCGAACAATTGCATTTTGGGAGCTCTTCGGTGTAAGTTGGGACCTGCGACATGATGTTATGACGAGGTGTGTATGTCTCACCGACGGGTTACTAAAGGTTTATTTTGATTTGTTCTCGGTGAAGGGTTGGCTTTCTCTTGGTGAACAGGTGTAAGGTCGAGGTTTTCGGTATATCAAATATACTCTATATAGCGTCTCCTTGAGAGCGATAAGTCATAGCGAGATACATGGGGAAGATTGACTTATCGGCGAGAGGGGGACTAATGTCACGATGACTGTTTGGTTCCATGTGGATTTTTGGTATAACGAATGAGTTCCTCCATAGCGTCTCCCCAACAGTAGATGTCACGGCGAATGAAGGTAAAGAGCACGGGCATATAACGATTGAATTGCCTTCGGCATGATGATATGATATGTCTCGCCGACTGTTTCACTGATGGATAACAGAAATTTAAATGTTGTGGCCGACATATGAATGTTGTTGAAGGTCGACATGTGAGAATTGCTCGAATTCTATGGTGGCCGACATGAATTTGAAGTGTATGGTTTTTGTAATGCTGGTGTATATATATGCACCTCGATTGTAATTGAGTGATCATCAGATTTTAGGATAGATAGATACAGTAGATTAGGAATGGGCACAATAGAATAAAGTTCTCATTCTAGAGACTATGTGCATGTTTTAAAATGGTGAATTCAATGGGAATTAGCTGGTGTGGCAGGTTATTTTTGGTATCAATTGTCTATTGATTTTATTGAAAAGTATTGTTGAAGTTGTCTCCAATGTGATTCTTTCTGGTTGTTTAAATTGGCATAACAAGTTTATGTTCAGTTTGTCAATGCACATTTGTTGTATTTGTGTGATTAATTAATTGGTTCTCTCAAGTAGAGATGAAATCCTTTTTGTTGATCACAGTAATTGGGGAGATTCATTTGGATTATTAAAGTAGAGCTTAGCAGTCATAATCCTGCATCGTTCATACAAGTTATGAATAGATCATATGCCTGCAATTTGATTTTTTTCCAGAATAAGTTGCTCACTTCTGTTTCATTTGACTCCACATACCCAATAAGGCACTGGTCTCTACAATTTCATTATTTGAATTCATTCAGTTTCTTTATATCAGTTAATTAAGAATTTTAGGATTTAGATCAGAAGATTGCTATCAAGTTTGCTTTCATTTTGTTCACTATCATCTGCCATTGTGGATAAAGTATTTCAGAAGGATAATCATAAGATAAGTTTGTTCAATTCAAAAGGTACACCCGCCTAGGTTTAGTAGCACCTAAAGAGTAGAAGGTTGAGTTCTCTTAACCTTGTCTGTTACCCTGAAGCATATCAAGAGATTGGCAGCCTCTTGAGGCATCTTGCCTACATTTTTGAGAGCCAACACGTACCACAAGATTTTTTGAAGAATAGCTTCTCTTCCTTGGTTGAAGAGGACCTGGATTTTGAAAGTATGGAAGATTTTCATCCATGAATTTTATCTCATGGAATGTCCGAGGTCTAACTGACCTCTCCAGGAAGTATTCTGTTAGGAATAATTTGTAGAAATACACAGGGATTGAAGTGCTTTGTCTCTAGGAAGTTAAAAATTTAGGTTTTTTGCTCGCTTCGGCTTGTCACTCTATTTGGCCAGCCAGTACCATGTTTTGCACTTTGCATGAAGCTGGTAGTGGTGGAGTTGCCACTCTTTTGGCCCCATGTTTACATTCATGCATGGTGGACCATGGGGTTGACCCCTCCCAGTAGGTGGTCTGGGTTCTTCTCAATATTGAGAATCACTCCTTCGAGATAATTAATTTTTATGCTTCTAATGATGTCGTGGAGTGTTGCCGGCTTTGGCATTGGATTGTTGATTCTCTACCAGTTTCCACCTGATTTCTCTACATGGATTTCAATATGGTGGGGATGGCGTATGATAAGGATGGCACCTTGCCTTTCCATTGGGCTGCGGGCGAAAGGGAGGCATGGTTTTACATGCGCACTAAATTGGGACTTTTTGATCCCAATATGGGTCGCCACCATTCTCATTCTCATTGGGACACTTAGTGTAACTACAAGGCTGATTCTATCAAAGTCTTTAAACGCCTCGATCGTGCCATGATCTTGGCTCAATCTTTTTTTTCCTTTACTAGTTATGCCTTGCTAATAAAGCCATTAGTGGATGTGACTCTTTTTGATCACTTCCCAATTCAATTTCACATTGAGTGGGCATCTCGTCAGCCCCGCACGTGTAAGACCTAATTGTTTTTACACACATCCTTGCTTTGACATAAGCCCACCCTGGCCCACATTCACCGGGTGTGGAATTTGGAGTGCATGCCACCTAGCCATACAGGTTGGATTGCTTGGTGGAATGATGCCATCATTCGTACTGCATGTTTTTTGTGCATTTATGGGTGCCAGTTGGCTATCTTGCGTCGGCACTATTATGAGGCCACCACTGTCGACTTGCATACTGCTATGGAGGCTTTGGCGGACAGTCCTTTCTCTTCGTCACATCAAGTTAGGGTGGCAGATTTAAGGTAGGAAAAACAAGTGGCCGATGCCTATACTGCCAGAGGTGCTCAAATCAAAGCTCAGCTTCACTGGCTTAAAATTGGTGATTGTGCCTCCAAAGGGTTTTTTTTGGCTCTTCGTGCACGACACTCTTCCCCAAGAATCAAAGCAATCAAAGATGGTAACCAGGTGCTCTCTGAGCTACATGACATTCTCTAGGCCTTTGTTCGTCACTATGAATAGGTTTTCACTGCTCAGGACTCCACGCGTGCACATCAGCAAACCCTTTAGGACTGCTTTATTGTTGTGCCACATAGGCTTTCTTTAGCCCAGATTAATTTTTGTGATCAATTGTTAACAATTGATGATCTCAAGGAAGCCGTTCCCTCTATGGCCGATGACAAGGCTCCTGCGATTGATGGCTTCCCTTGTGAATTTTATAAAGCCCTTTGGGACTGTGTTGGGAGTGATTTACATCATGTTTATCTTGAAGCCTTTCAAACCAACTCTTTAGGCAATTTAATAAATAAAGGAAATATAAAATTCATACCTAAGCTTGGAGATCCAGAAGATATTTGCAACTAGAGGCCCATCATGCTTCTCAATGTTTCTTACAAAATCATTGCCAAAGCTCTGGCCCTAAAAATTGGCCACCTCTTGCCTCAGGTTGTGCGCCCTGAGCAGACTGGCTTCATCAAATCCAAGTTTATTCTAGATAATATTATTGTTGTTTGGGAAGGCATGGAGTGGGCTCGGCGGTCGAACTAGAAAGTAGTTTTCATTAAAATTGGTTTTGCCAAAACCTATGACTGCATTGAATGGCCTTTCATTTTTCCAATGTTGCAAGCCTTGGGATTTGGACCCAACTTTATTTAGTCTGTTCATATGCTTTTTTCCAATGCTTTAGTTTGCATTTCCATTAATGGCCGCCAGTCTTCTGCTTTTGGTCTTTTTCGTTCCATTCGCCAGGGGTGCCCTCTTGCCACTGCTTTGTATGTGCTGGTTGTTGAAGGCTTTGGCTATCTTCTAGCCCATGCTATCTCTTAGCAACGTGTGAAAGGTATCTCTCTCCCAGAATCCCAGGAGCAGCTTGTCAATGGCCACTTTGCAGATGATTCTTTTCTCACTCTCTTAGAAGATGAAGAATCCATCACTGCCGCCCTTGATTGTATTAATACTTTTTTTCTTGCCTCCAGTTCTATAATTCAATGGAACAAGACCTTATGCTACAGACAATCGGTGCTCCCCACTCCTGCGTGGCTCTAGACTTATAACTGGAAGTGGATTGGGTAGGGAGAAATCTTTTTTTTTTGGGCATTCCCTTCGCCTTTCAGGCTTCCCCTCGGGAGCTTTGGCAAGCCGTGCTCTCCAGGGTTGAGCAGAAGCTGGGCTATTGGATTACTAAGCCTATTTCATTGGTTGGTAAATTCTAGGTTTTCTATAAAATTTTGGCAGCCACTCATGTCTACTACTCTTCCTGTTGGGCTCCTTCAAAATCTACCTACAATAGGCTTGAAAAATTACTTCAGGATTTTTTATGGGCCTCCTTTGAAACCCACAAAGGGTTTCATCGGGTTGCTTGGGAGTATTGTTGTCTCCCCAAGGACTCTGGAGGACTTGGGCTGCTCTCCACTCAACGGCAAGAGACTTCCCTCTGTGTCAAATGGATTATCCGAGCTCTTATCGGAGATGAAGCCTGGAAAATTATCCTCAGGCATTGTATTCAGTCTGGTTTTCCTGTTCACAGACCCGCCTGGAAAGGAATTGGTCGCCAAACCCTCCTGGTTATGAGGGAGTTGGTTCAAATTATTGGCTCCTTTGTGGCCAAGAGCATCTGGCGCTCCTGGGAAATTATTAAACCATGGCTCTGATGGGCTAGGGTTGGATTTTGTAATGGGCTTTCCATCAACTAGCAAAAATTATGGTGGTCTCCCCTTCTGGTTCAGAATAGTCAACCCTTGGCCAAGTCACCTTGGCTCAAGGCCCTTAGATTTCACAAAAAGGGCATTCAAACCCTGTATTAGCTTTTTCACCGACCCGCTATGAGTCTTTTGCAGTGGGATACTTTTCAAATCCAGTACAGTCTTCAAAACCAGGACTGTTCTACCTTCGACAGGCTGGTGAACGCCATTTCGACAGATATGCTTCACAAAGTTGGTATTCATGGGCACAGACCTTGGTGGAAAGACTGGAAAAGGTTTCCAGAAACCCCTCTCAGGGGCTACAAGCCGCAGCTTGGTTACAGGTGGCTTTCACCCCATTTTCTTATGATCAGTACTTTGAACCAGAGGTGGCTTCTTATTTCCTTTGCCCATACTTGGTGTAAGAGGTTTGATGCCACTTGGTCTGCAAGGGTTAATCCGAAACTGACCCACTTTGCTTAGTGTATTATTTTCCAAGGCTTGCCTGTGGTCTCTCGGCTTGTTCATCTGGGGGTTCCTGACCCTCGCTGCCCTTTTTATGGGCAATTTGAAAGCTTTAAGCATCTATTTTGGTTTTGTCCTAGAGCTCAACAGCTCTAGACTTGGATTCATGATTTCTTTCGGCCTTTTTGGTCGAAACCCTTTTCTTGGCATATGGTTTTGCTGGGGGACCCGCTTAGAATTCTGGGTAAGTTCACCCAGCTTTGGCACACTTTTAGGGTGGAAATCCTCTTCAATATCTGGAAAGATAGAAATGCTTGCATATTTTCTCATTCTCATTTGGATGTTAATGTCTCTATTTATGCTAAAGCAGTTATTTGTTCTAATGTTCTCCTACAGATTCAGGTGCAAGCCAACAAGGTTGCACTGGAGGTGGCTCACCTTCAAGTTCTTCTGGACCACTGGGGAAATGCCCCTTGTACTGTGGCTCGGCTTCCAAATTCACCCTCCTCCCATAGTCGGTCGCCCTCTCGAGGCTAGAAGCAGAATGATTCGGTGCGTTCCCGCTCCCAGCCTCCTGCTCGGTGGGATTCTCAGCCTCCCAAGCGGGCTCGTTCTCCTCCGTCGTGACCTGGTCAAGGCTGGCCCTCTGGTGGTGCTACGGGGAGCGGTGGTGGCGATTCTGGGTGGCCCTTTGATGCTTCACCTATTTCTGGCTCTGGTTGGCCTGCAAGTGGTAAAACTTTTCCGCGGCTGGCTCTAGCAATCTCACCCCGGTGCGAGGAAAAAGAAAAAGATAAAGATGATGATGGTTGGGGTGCTTCTCCTGACATCACTCCAAACCCCGTTGACGTATGGGGGAAAAATATGGATGATAGGGACCCCCCAGGATCCACTGGCACTGCTTTGGCCACATGATTTTTGGGCTTTGCCCATGTGACATTCGGGGTGTTCCTTCTAACCACCTGCCCTTTTTTTGTGAATTTGTAATTTTATCTTTATATTAATATAGATATTTTCCTATTCATAAAAAAAAATCCTTACTCTAAAAGATCAGTTTTAGGAAATAAAAATGAGGGACAATGAAAAACTAGTTGATCACTTCTTGAGAGTTGATGAAATTGTCAATGCTATGAAAGGGCTAGGAGAAGATGTAAAAGAATTTGATGTTGTAACTAAGGTCATTAGAACCTTATCGCCTAAATTTGAAGTTGAGGTTTCTACTCTTGAAGAAAAGAAACACTTTGACCAATTTACCTTAGACAACTTACAAGGCACTCTGACTGCCTATGAAATGAGAATCAGTAAAAATAATTCTACTGGAAAAGAAATTGCCTTTAACACTGAAAAGAAAGAAAAAGATGAAGTTAGTGAGTCAAAATTTTCTGATTCTATACAATCCCATTTTGTTAGAAATCTTAAAAAGGGATCTGGAAAATATAAGGGAAAAATTTCCTTTAAGTGTTTTAACTATGGAAAAATAGGTCACTTTGCTGCAAAGTGTCCCTATGGTGAGCAAAATAGTGACAATGAGAAATCTGAAAAACTGCCTAAGAAAAAGGCCTATAAACCTAAACAACATTTCAACTTCAAAAAGAAGAAAATTTTCTTTAGTAAAGATGAAACAGACACTGAATCTGAAGATTCTTTAGTTAAAGAAGATGAAACATTATTCATGGCTGAAATCATTCAGCAAGAAGATACAAACAACAATGATAATGAAGAAGGTGAAGTAGATATAGAAGGTGAACTGAAATGTGCTTTAAAAGAGCTTACAAAACTCAAAAAGAAAATTTTGGCTCAAGAACAAAAATTTGCTCAAGCTCTTGCTCAAGAACAAACTTCAAATCAAGCAATAGTCTCTTTAAAGACTCAGCTTGAAGAAGCCAAGAGAGTTGAGGATTGTCTTCATGTTGGTATAAGTTATAAAGATCAAGAAACACATAAACTAGAAAATGAGATTGCTTCTTTAAAGAAATGTTTAGATGATGATTCCTTGTTAAAATAACTAACACTTAAAGATGATATGATTATAAGTTAGAAAATTGAAATTGAGGAATGTAAGAGGATAGCAGATGTTGTAAGGTTTGATTTGGAGGTTAAAAAGATTGATTGTCTAAAACTTGAAGGAGAAGTAGTTGCTTTAAGAAAAAAGCTTGAAAGTGCCAAGGTTTAATCAGATAAAATTTAGAAATTTGATTAGAGTACTAATATATTGAATAGATGTTGGATAGACAAAAGCATTCTAAGGATCCTACAGGAGTGGGATATGAGGTTAGACAAAGCTCTATCAAAGAACCTCAAATAGTGTTTGCTATTGCAGATGGAAAAATGTTTACACCAAGAATGAAGGTTGATCTTGGTCACCATGTTGTTACACCGAAGAGTGTAGAGAAAACAAAATCAAAGGATAACACTACTACTAGAAGACAATTCAAAGGTACTCACATAGAATGGAAAAATGTCTTTAGATCTTCACATGCTTGCAATGATCATTCATTCAGGTATAATCATTCTTTCCAAGGATATTGTTATATCTGTAATGACTATGGTCATAAGGCAATTAATTGCATGAGATGGTCAAATAAGAACCATTCTAATGTCTCTAGAAATGAGAATGTTGTGTGTTACAACTGTAACAATTTTTCTCACTTAAGAAGAGATTGTAAATGAATACAAGTGATAATAATGTAGGGAACAATGCTAGAAATGTCTATAGGAAGCCTTATGTTCCTCAGAGCAATCAAAAAGTCATTTGTTTCAGATGTAATAACATTGGGCATAAAGTACAACAATGCAGATTTAATAGAAAGACAAGTACTTTAAGCAAACAAGTGAAAAATTCCACATTGGTGTGGAGAAGAAAGAGCAATCAAGATGAGAAGAAGAGCAATAAAGATGAATGTGTGAAAACTCTTTGTGCACTACTTGCACATGTGATACCATCCAGATCTTGCAAAGAAGAAAAGACTCAGGGGGAGTCTATTATGGTAACTTTTTACCCCTATGAAGTCTAGAATGAGGTATGGCAACATGCATTTGCTATTGGTAGTATAAGAAGTAAAGAAAAGGTTTGTAAATGTCAATATTTCATTATGTTTATTCTGATTGTATTGATTATGAAGGTCTGCATATGATATTGGAAGTCTATGAGAGCCTTGGATATAATATATATCTTAATAATAATTACAATGTGTATAACTGATCAGCTTTACAGGTTGTTAAGGAATTCAAGTTTGAAGTACATTGACAGTCCTTTGGTGAGTTTGATGCTTTAATGACTCAATTCATAAGGTGTGCATTGTCTATATACAAGAGATGGTTAAGTTTCTTATCTTTGATGTCTTGAAATCATTCATTTATATTAGTATTGGTGGATTCTAGTTTAACCATTCAAAAGGTGCATGAGTTAGTTGATGCCAATATATTTCCATGAGATCATGGTGGCTTGGTCTGTGAAGCAGTATTCATTATTTTTATTTGTCACTAAAGCTTGTTATCTTGATTGATCAGTCTCATCATTACTTAACACTTTGATATCATGCTAAACAGTTACTTATTGTGCACATATTATAATTCTTGGTTTAACTTATATGAGTGAAGTTTCAATGACAGGGCATGATAAGACAGTGAACTATTAATTGTTTAAGATTCTAGTACAGTATATGTCATGTAACAATAGTGGTAGCTAGCTGAAAGGACAATGATAGTGAATGTTGCTTTAAATTGAGTTTTGCGGTGCTATGCTTGGAAGTTGCCTGTAACAATTCATGGTTGGAACACAAGTATTGATGATTGTTGCAAGGACATAGTGACAGTGATTTGTATATTGCCTATCTATGACATATTTTTAGTATGTTGAAAGTATGGTGTACATGATTGTTGTTATCTCTTGCACAAATTTCATAAAAGACAATACTTTGACAATGAAATAGTTGTTTTGGTCTAACAGTGCTTTGCTATTACTTAGTAGTTCAAGTTTTCATGGTCTTCAGCTTGAAGGTGACAGTACTTTGTTGATTCTGGCATGATATGATCTCTAAAGCAATTTGATATTTGTCATCTTATGAGATTCATAGACTTAGGGCAGTTAGATAATGGATTTCTAGATCACTGATTCAAGTCTTTGCTCATCTGCAATATGGTTTACAAATGGAGTGGTGAATTGCTTGTGTGCTTGCAATGCATTGAAAGTGTTTTCAATAACCTGTTTGGATTATTTGAGAGTGCTCTTGTTGTTTTTGAAAAAGAGTAATGATACCAGTTTTGATGGACCATCTTTGTAGGGGGGGCTTGTTTCTATATGTTCTTATTTCCAGCTCTCTTATACTTTCTAGTTTGTTGCTCTTAATGTTTTACTTGCAGTTGGTTCATATAGTTCCTTGTTGGCTTCTCATTTGTGGTTGCATTACATTTCTTTGTCATTGAGGAAAAAAGGGGGAGAGAAATTTGTGTTTTGCCATCAAGGACAAAGGGGGAGTTTGTTGACTTCTCAATTGTCTTTCGTTGTCCTTGATGACAAATTCAGTTTGGTATCTCAGATAATCTTTCAAAGGCTTTGTTTTTGATATTCTTGTTCATGATGATTCAAATTTTTCATGTTGATTACTCATGTGGCTTTTGGTTTAGATTTATGAATGTTATTCATTTGCAGATGGTTGACTATATTGAACTAACAGTGTTGATAAGGATTGGTATAGGTTATTTAGATGGTGTTCATTGTGATAGGTTATTTAGATGGTGTTCATTGTGATAAATGATATTGTTATCTTGATAGGACTCAGGTTGATCATGGAACAGTTGGTTTCATTTTGACAGATAAAGGTTATCTTGCTTATACAGGTATATGGCATGGCTATTTAGGTATATTATTTTAGTCATTCATTATCAATTGGTTTTTAGTTCCATTGATACTTATCAGGTTGATTCACTGGTATCGTTGGTTGATCATGGCACATATCTCTCTAATGTCATCGATTATGATATATTACTTGTTACATGGAATATTGGGTTGGAATTATACTAATGTTCTCATTGGCACTCAATTCTGATAATTCATTTGGTATCATTGATATATGAGGTTTCTATTCACTCTTCAGTTGGTTATGTCATTTCATGGCTCTCTCACATTATCTTGGTGTCACTGGTTAGGACACAGTGAGTGACATATATGGAGTCTTCATTTGGTTATATGGTTCAAATTGGCCTAATATCATAATCAGTTTCTAAAGGTGAACTTTGGTTATCATAGTGTTAATTGTATGTGACTTGATAAAAGTCACCTCTATGGCTAGAAGGTAATATCATGGCAATATTAAAATGTTGATTTGGGCATTATTTTGAATCAGGCACCTTAATTTTACAAAGCATATAATTTAACCCTATTGGGTTTCCCTAAGTCTATTTTAAGGGGTTATAGTGATTCTGGCTTGGAGTAAAATTGCATAGTATACTTGGCTGATGGAAGGTATGTGGAAATTTTCAAAAGTCACTTTGGAAGTGACATGGCATCAACTTTTTGGTATTTATGTTTTTTAGTCATTTTTGTGGTCGACATTTGGAAAAGTCTTCAAAATAGCATAATATTGAATCAACACTTCCTTGAGCAATTATCAATGTGTTGATATTGTCAACCTCCTTGGTAAACTGCTTGACCATGGACTTGTATTTTCTATGATGCTTCCATTACTTGTGATTTATTTTGGACTTCAAAAGTTATTATGTTTTGTTTAAGGCATCGCAAGGTTCGAAGATAAGTTAGGGAAAACATTGTTTATCATTCTTTTGTTTATGGGCTTGAAACGCTAGCCACACCGCCGCCATGGGTAACATGTTTCAGCCATTACTCTCCTTGTTGCAACAAAATGAATAGGTGTTGGAGCTCTCTGCAAGAGCTATGAAGTTGTTTGAAATATTGTTTGTCGTTTCTCTGTGGGTGTGGACTCGTGAATGGAAGGAGTATGTCGATTCGTTAAATGAATGGGTTGGTAATGTTCTCACAACAGATTTATCAGGTTCTCATCAAAATATTCTGGTATTTTTAGTTGATTATGTTGTATCATCATAAGGTATTTCCTTCATTACTTTTTTTTGTCAAATTTGAAAGGGAATATTGGTTCTTCTACTCGATTTTTGGATGGCAATTTCTGTTCTTTAGTCTGAATCTAAAAATGCTCAAATGGGGTTGATTTTTCATTGTCAGAAAAGCATGCATTTCAGTTACTTAAGTTAAAAATGATACCCTGATAGAATATCATATCTATTTGTTCTTGCAATGAGGGTTTTGTGACTTTCAGTTGATGGGTAATCATACATTTTGTGAAATATATCATTATCATTGTGGATTCAAAATGGAATTATTTCATACGTTACAAAAAAATTGATGATTATCTGCTTAAGAGTTTTTGAAAATAGATCCTTCATGGGATTTCTGAAAGAGTCACTTATTTTGTATGGGGTTCATTATGATACATACACTTGGTTGGTTTTTACAGTGATAATGTTGTTTTGCTTCATCAGACTGGTGTTTGGTTTGAAAAAGGAAAAGATGCTTTGGTCTCCACCTATCATGACCTTTGAGGGTTTGAGAGTCATTCTCAGAAAATACATTTTCTTTCAAATCTCTTCATTTTGTCAGAAGAACCATTTTCTATGGTGCATACTTGGTTGAACTCTGTCACTCTATGCATATACCCAACAATTTTTTTTGTCTTATCTAATATACCTCTACTGAAGGTTAAAGAGATAACATACATGTATTATTGTAATGAGAGACAATGTGAGAGCTTCTTTTGGAACATAGTTTTGTTCTTGACTGTTCTTGAAAGAAAGAAGTGATAACTTTTGTAAATGTAAATCTGAAAAGAGATAGTGAAAAAGCTTTGTAATAAAAGTTTGAAAACATGATGCAGACTATGATTATAAAAACCTTATTTATTTAATATTTTAAGGATTCATGTTGAATCTTTAGGGTATTAGATAAAGAGGCATGAGTGAGAAAAAATGAAATAGAGAGATCCGCTATGTTATTGTAATTTTGTAAACTAAAAAGGGGTTGGTGCTC
Organism: Sequoiadendron giganteum; assembly: GCA_007115665.2. NCBI lineage: Eukaryota > Viridiplantae > Streptophyta > Pinopsida > Cupressales > Cupressaceae > Sequoiadendron > Sequoiadendron giganteum. The sequence continues at coordinate 96,782,624 of CM021101.1, forward strand.
CTCGAAATTGGTGTTTCAAAATAAGGGTTTGGTGCTCCTTGAGATTGGTGTCTCTAAATGAGGGGTTGGTGCTCCTTGAGTTGTTGCTCAGAAATTAGCCTATAAGGCATTGTTAACAGTGGTTTTCAAATAAGAGCCTGAAAGGTAGCAGTATAGGAGTGGTTTTTCTACCCCAGGAGGGTTTTCCACTCGACCTATCTTGTGTCTCTTTTCTCATTTGTGGTTTCACTTCTTTATTGTAAGAATCATTTACTATGCATTGTTTTACTGTCATACTTCTCATTTCAGTTCTAAATGGTTTCATTCAATTTATGGATGATTTAATCATTAAAATAGTGAGAGCATAATTTAGTTTTGTTTCATTTACTAAAAATTGTCCTTTTCATTCCAACAACTATTAGCATTAATGTCTTTAAGACTATATATGTCGAGGATATTGAGAAAATTAAAATAAATATGTTACAGGTTATCTGTGAAGCAGTGAAGATTAGTATGGTAGAAAGCTTAGTATGTTGATGGTGAGGTGTTACGGATTAAAGGGTTTGTTCTCAAGACTATCTAGTTTCTACTCTGTAAGCTTCATAGGTGTGCATGAAGATTGGAGGAAGTTATAAATTTTTGTGTTCTGACAGCTATTCTGTTACTGTAAATAGTGTTCATGGAAGAAGATAATGTGATTCAAGTAATCTGATTTGTTGCATATGTTATTGTGGTGTTTGTGGATATTTCTAGATCATGTTCTATTTGTGTTTCATGTCTGTATTGATCATTGTGCTTGCGTTCCAAGATTTTCTCTTGTGTGTTCATGTTTTTCATGTTCATGACTGACAAGGTGTTTGAAGTGTGTTGTGGATCTTCAAGGAAGAATCTTTGAAGGTGTTTTGTGTTCAAGAAGATTTTTTTGGGTCTCTACTATGTTGTGGCCGACTTTGGTTGATGCACATTAATAATCTGGGCCGACAATTTCATTCATTCTATTATTTTGTTGAAGTCGGCATAAAGAAATGTAATTTCTTGTTGCGGATATATATAAGTGATTTTTTCTTCATTTGAGAAGGATGTGGAATGTGTGAGATGTGAAGTGTGCAAGTGTTATGTGTGAATAAAGTTTAGATCATTTGAAGGTAGAGAAGAGTGTGAAGAAGAGTGAAAGAAAGTGAAGAAGTGTTCATGTGCTTAACCGAAACTATACTCAGCCATTAGTAGATGCTACTTTCTTAGTTCAAACTATTCAGATGGATTTAATCTGAATATTATTTGTAAGACAGTGAGTCTTCCTTTGAGCAGTGAGCTCTAGGTAGTGTGCCTAAATGCATGTGCATTCCCCATATATTTTTCTTATACTTTTAACAGGGTATAACTTATGGATTAACCTCCACCGTGGTTTTTCCCCTAACAGGGTTTCCATGCAAAAATCTTGGTGTTGTGTGTGTTTCTGATGTGTTGTTGATTCATGCTTTCACTATTATTAATCATATATGAGATTAAGGATTAATAATTTTAATAAGTTTGAAAATTTATGACAACTGATTCAACCCCCCCCCCCCCTCTCAGTTGTTTGCCCTTGTGTTGCTAACACTGCATATATAATTCTATAAGAAAAATATAAATTGGATTAGCAAATATTTGCATCAGGTGTACACTAAAGAAATTAATATGGGTTCACTAGGTAAAGATATCAATAAAGGAATAATTAAACTAATTCCTTAAGATGGGACAAATCGCTAATAAAAAATGGAGACCAATTACATTTCTAAATGTCTCATACAAGATCCTAGAAAAGATATTTCCCATGAGATTTGTTGGCATTCTCCCCTCCTTCATCGGCTGCACCCAGAAAATATTTATTAAAGAGAGATATATCTTAGAAAACTTGATAACAAGTTGGGAAGGTATGGATTGATCAAAATGCTCCAATCTAGAATATTGCAATATTCCTATTGGTGTTTGAGAAGGCTTATGATAGAATTGAGTGGCCTTTCCTTTTTATGGCTCTTGAAGCTTTTGGGTTCCCAAAGGAGTTTTGTAAGATGGTTAATACCTTATTATAAGATGCAACTACATAGGTGGATATAAATAGAGCATTGACAAAACAATTTTCTCTCCATAGATCTATAAGGCAGGGATGCCCCTCACCCCTACCCTATTTGCAATTACGATTGATGCTATTTTTTAACCTATTAAGAGACTCTAGGCCTATAGTCCCAAAGTAAAAGGTTTAACTCTACCTAATGGAAATGAGTTGATAAACATACATTTTGCAAATGACACTACCCTTTGTTAATCTTGAAAAAGAAAACTTTGATAACCTAATGCAAAATCTTAATATTTTTTGTGATGCATCTAGGGCAAAAATTCCCAAAGTAAAATTCATAATGTTAAGTTGAGAATCCATCCCCCCTAATTGATTTAAAAAATATGAATTCCAATGGGGAGGCCGAAACAGGCAAGTTAGGTACTTGAGCATTCCTTTTGTGATTAATCCATGCCTAAAAGACATGTGGGAATGGGTAAAAAATAAAATTTATAGAAAACCAGACAAGTGGAATAAATAATTCTTATCATTAGCAGGGCAAACTCAAGTTTGTCAAAAAAAAAAATCTTCCTATACTCTTTACTACTCTTTAGTTTGGCTATTTTATAGCCATCAAATTGATGAAATACAAAATAAAATGAGGTAAATTATTTGGTCAGATGGTAGAGGTAACAAAAAGAAACATGTTAAATTAGATTAGTGTTGTTTAGATAAAGGGAATGGGGGTTTAGGTCTAAAATATCTAAAAAACAAGGTATATCCCTTGTTGTTAAATGGATTATTAAAGCAATAGAAAGAAATAAACCCTAGAAAGTACTAGTTAGGAATAACATCCAACAAGCTATCCCTATAAATGCAAAAAATTGGAAACATATCTGTTTGTGTGACCTATTATTAGGTAAATTCTCTGTCACCCCCACTAGATCCAATGTTTTCAAAACCATTTGGAAGGCTTGGGAGCAAGTAAGATGTTTGATAAAGAATTGTGATAAGATAGAAAAATTAAAAAAAATCTAGTTCAATTTGGTGGAAGGCATGGGCAAATAAAGGTATTAATTGTTTTAAAGATAATATATGTAAATCCCATTTAAAATATTGGGCTACTCTCAGCATAGAGTATAATCTTCCCCCTTCCCAATGGAGAACATACTTTGTTTTGAGAGAGTCATGTAAACATATTCAATTATCAGTCAACTATAACTCTTGTTGTGATAACTTGGCTAGCTACAAATGGATTGATGGATCTAATTTGTCTAAACTGAAACCCAATACCATATATAAAACATCGATTGATTCACAAGATTTAATTGGGCACCTAAACAAGTGCTAGAACATTAGATATGGAGATAAAAATTGGAACAAAGTTTTTAAATGGACACGGAATAATGTCTTAGAACCTAAGAAATCATGTTTTCAATAGCTTCTCTTATTGAAAAAATTGCCTGTCCACTGTCTACCTCAAAATTAGAAATTTGTGAATTATGTAGAAAGCCTGAAAAACTGTACACATGTTTTTTAATTGTTTATTCACAAAATAAATTTGGTATATGTTTTGTGTAGACCTAGGAGGCTAGGGGAATTAGGAAAGATTAAGTGGGAGGAAAATCTATTTGGTCTAATAGAAGGATTTGATAAATCTCTTAAATTATTTGGCCTCTTATTATCTATTGAAATATTATGGTTTTTATGGAAAGCAAAGAATGGGGAAAAATTTCAAGGAAAAAAGAGAGAACTTACTATGTCTATTAGAAGACTCATTTATTACAATATTTATGTGTAGGTAACAGTGAAAATGGAGATTTCCAAAGATAAATTTGTAACGTTATTGAAACATGGAAAAGTAGAAGTCGACAAAGGAGGCATCAAAAAATGAAAGGTCCATTTATTCCCCCTCCTATTCCTTATCCACTTATAATAGCTCACACCTAGCCATTGTTGCAGATGCAATAAATTAGGGCCTCCATTCCATGCACTCTTTGAATAACTATTTTATTACATAAAGTTCTCAATTTGCACAAATGCATGATATTGATGCTCTTGGTGGATCGATTTATATTGGTGTACCCATCTTTTCTACACATATTTGTGTGCAATCATTTGTATTTAGGTCCTCCAGGAGAGAATAGTGAGCCAACATATAAATATGGTACCCCTCATATGACACCTTCATGGGATGATCCAACATGGTTTAGAGCACAAGTAGAGCCATCAAAGACAAGAACACAAGTAGGGCCATTGGAGAGAAGAGTAACAAGGTCAATATTTCTTAGAGGTGAAATTTAAAGTTATTTTATAATGTATTTTATTTAAAATCAATACAACAAAGATTAGTACTAATGTATATAATTGAGATAACGGTTGATGATAAAGGAGCTTAGAGAAGTTCATCATGGCACTCTTTCAGCCATTCAATTTGGCGTAGACTTGACGGTATAATTTTTTCTACATGTCTAACTTTTTTATTATATGCATTTCTTTTTTTGTGGGTAATTGTATATTAATTTTTTATATCTTGATCTTATATTACTTTTGTAGTATAATAAAAATGTGAATTGGGTGACACTTTTTCCAATATGTTCTAGAACACCCGATCATCCTAAGGGACCATCATTCATAGAATGAATTTTAGAGAAACAAAAAAGAGTCAAGGTAATTGAACTAAATTTTAATTGAATTAATAATTTAGAGAACTTATAGTTGATTGTAGTGATTTAGATGTTAATTTAAAATTTATTATGATTATATGTATACAAACAGTCTTACATTCTTGTCATTTTTAATACAAGAAATCATAGTTGGTTCATCCATGATGAGCCATTCTTAGATAATAATGGAAGCCTGAATGGTGGTATTTTTTTTGTAATAGATAAGTTTATGTTTAGTAGTGTAGATTTTTAATTTACACATCTAACCTCTTTTATTTTACATATTTCCTTCTTTATGAATGATTTTATTAACCTATAAAAAAATTATTTTACTTGTTCTATTCTATTCCAAAATTGAGCGACATGGTTCCTCTACCATCATTCTTTCCTAGGACTGTACTAATTGTCCTAAGAGACCCTCATTTGTAGAACATCTCAAAAAAAAAAAGAAGTTGAGGTAATTGAATTGATTCTTACTCTAATTGATAGTTTAGAGAAATTACAGTTGACTACAATGATTTAGATATTAATTTTAAATTTGTAAATTATAGTAGATAAGTTTTTGATGAGGAAAAGTAGGTTTTGATGGGACCCAAAGCCCATTACAAGAAGGTTTTGAAGGGACCTAAAACCCTTTACAAGGAAAATATTTTTCTAGACAAATAATCTGCATACCAAACTGTAGCCCATCAGCAACAACCAAACACGGATATTCAAATCAAACCATGCTGCAACAAACAGGTTTTGAAGGGACCTTAAACCCTTAACAACCAAGTTTTAACAAGGACCTAAAACCTTAAGAGACTAACAAACAACTGCTTGAAATAGACAAGCAACAAAGAAAAAGAGGGTAACAAGACTCCCCATCATAAAATAAGACCCTCCACCTTTTACATCCAGGTTTTATCAGGGACCTTGAACCCTTATGACTCTTGAGCACAACCTGAATTAGCTAGGCGTCAGTAAACCAACCACTAAGAACAGACAAATCAAGGAATGAGAAACTAGAAAACAAAAGGTGTAAAACACCAACCAAACCTAGATTTCTCAAAAGAACCAGAAAAACCAAACACCTCACCTTGATATGGGTATTGGGAAGCATAGTCGAACACATCAATGCATCAGCCTTCCTATAGCTCCAATCCACTTGAAAAGCCAACCCCACATCCACCTTTAAAAGAAAGGGCACCCCTCTATAGGTGAGGATGATAAGAAAACCCTTACCACTAATACCCCATCTCTCTAGGCCATAAAAGCTCCACCTCAAAAGGAGCAATCTCCCCCTCTATAGGAAACAACAACTGAAGATTTTGATGGTTAGCAGCTTCAGTAGGAATGGCTGACCTAACATCCCTTGGCAACACAAGCTTCAAGAGAATCAAGCAACAAAAACCTAAAGGTGGGATAGGAACAAATCCCACCTAGCAAGCACAACAATACCCCACCATATGATGTACCACCACCACCAAAATCTTCTTCAAAAGGGAGACAACACCAATAGTTGCAAGCTCCAAGAAGCTACCCACAACAACTTTCACCAACAACAACCCTTCCACCATCAACAACCCAACAAGAAGATAAAAGAAACCCTCATGGGAAAAATGAAGGGAGCCGACCAAACTATTAAGCACCCCATCCTCCTTGACATGCCAACTAAGAATAAGAGATAGCCAAAAATCCAAACACACTCCTGAAAAAGGAAAACCATACCTCACCCCTTACAAAGCCACAAATGAGAAAGGGACCACACATCAGGAAAATGAAAGCCTCCACAAAGAAATGCCCACAACAACATCAATAAAATTCACTTTAGACATGAGCCCACCAAAAACCACGAGCTCCCAATAGCTACCCACAACAACTTCCACCAACAACAACCCAACAAGTGGTAGCAACCCTTTCACCAACAATAAAAGCCTCCACAAAGCAAGGTCATTAGAAGAAACAACCATGAGCTCCAAGAAGCAACCCACAACAACATTTTCCAAAAGAAACCCTATTGCCAACAACAACCCATCCGTCATCAACCATCCAGCAGGGAGATAAGGGAAACCCTTACGAGAAAAATAAAGGGAACCAACCAATCCATTAAGCACCCCATCCTCCTTGTCATTCTAGTCAAGAATAAGAGAAAGGAAAAAAATCCAAACACATTCTTGACTTGGGAGAACCAAACCTCACCCCAAACAACAACAAAAAATCCATGGCCGGTAGCAACCCAAAAAAAACTAGCAATGACATCTCCCAGAGAGATGCCATTTGCTTCCCTGTCGACACCAACAAGCTTGTCATTAGGAAGCACTAGACGCAAACCATTCGCCTCGTCTTCAAAATCAACATCTCCCTCACCCTCTGCACCCCTGCTCTGATTCCTGCCACTCACCATTAATTCTTCATATCAAGAAGAATTTTTTTCCAGCAACATATAGTAGATAAGTTTCTATTCACTAGTCTAGCTTATTTATCATTCAGCTAATTAATCAAATTTATGGTTTGACTTGTTATCATGCAATCAACTTTACATCCATTAAGTGGCATGAAGAGGCTATATTTGATGATCCACCACAAGTTTAGGATTCACTTGAGACATAGGATCAATTATAAAATTAGGATTTGATTCATAGTTATTCAACATGTAAATTGTATATAGATCTTGAAATGTCATATGTTACATTTTATAAATAACGTTTTGAGTTGGTATATATGCCAAATTTGTAAATGTGTATAAAATTATTCAATGCTTTTATAGAATAAATTAATTTATAATATAATTTGTTCCTTGTGTGAATTTTTTCCTACTAAACTAAAAATTTGAATGTATAATCACTTTAGAATGGTTGAGTTATGAAAAATAACATGTTATAGATTATGAATTGTTTATTTTTTGGATTAAAATTGTGTGTAAACTTGATGGACAATGGAAACTTGATGTTGATAATGTTACAGATTGATTTCTTGTAATCGTGCTTTCCATGGTGGTAGTTATAGTTAGATATATAATTGTATTATAATAACATGTGACCATTTCTCTATTCAAATACCCTAACTAATAAGAATTAATAAAAAAGAAGCATGGTTATAATCATATGAAATATTTATTTATCATTTTATTTTAATTTATCGTAAATTATGACATAATTTTTCAATATTTATTTTAGCTAAATTATACCAACATGTTATGGCAATGTTAGGGCACTGAGAGATCAATTTGTAATCATAAATGTTGTGGGTAAAAATGAGTTGCACTATTAAAAGCATGAAGTTTCCACAATCCATGATAGTATTGTAAAAATATTTTTGGATTAAAATGATGTGCCATTTTTTTACATCAACGTTTCAGATTATATTCCATGATCCATCATCAAGATGCAATGCAGATAGAGAGGAGTTAAAAAATGAAGAAGCAGACTTGGGTAGATAAAAGGTTAAGGGGAGAGGAGGGGATAGAAGGACCAAAATTCAAAAATTACAATTCTAAAGATCAAAAAGAGAGGAAAAAATAAGACCCTGGAAGGTAAAGAACAAGCAAGACGTTAGAAGGACAAGAAAAATAAGCTAAATTTGTAATAAGAAGAGTAAAAATATTAATCCCGTAATAGATTAAACTAATTAAGGAAGCACAATAAAAAAAGAAAGAAAATATGTGTAACTAGCTCTAGCTTAATCATTACATGGATGCTTAGTTTCAACAATAATAATAATTATAACATTGCCAAATGGTACTATCCTTAGCTTAGTTATTGCATGGATGCTTAGTTTTAAGAATCATAATATGTAATAGGTTTTGGTGCATACCCCATTTTTTGCGCCTAATACCTCATACGAACTTTGCACAACTTGGTTTATTTTCAAGAAGTTGGTGCTAGCTATTTTAAAAACCTGGGACAATCATGTGGTTAATCACAGGTTTAATTCAATCCCTCTGGGTATTCTCATACATACAATTGAGTTGACGACAATGCACTTGAATAATGATCCTATACTTTATTGCTCTTAGGTCTCTTAAGAGACTTTTCTAGAACCCTTTAGGCCAAAAATATTGGGACACTTTTGGTACAAAATGATACCTTCACTATCATTCACTCAACCACCCTGATATGTTGGCATAAATGGTTCAACTCCATGAGGCAAAGAATAAAAAATATGGCTCATGGAGCCATTATATTGAGTGCTACTGATGCATTTTGCAATAATACATTCATTGTTGACATGGTCAAATAGTAATGAGTTGACCACAAATGAGAGATATTAATTTGGAGGCACCTCATATCCACCTATACATCTAGAAGGAACATTCCAAGGTGCTACAAATTTTGAGAACTACATTGTCATAGTTCACTAGTTTTTTGCTCTAAAGGCTCTTAAGAGACTATGTTGGAATAATATACTTTGCAAGGATTGAGAGAATTGGGTATGAACAAATGCCTCTAGTAAAGTCACATACCCACCCCAATGTGTTGGTGTAGTCGATTTGGCCCCATGACATAGAATGCAAAATATGATTCTTGCTACATTTTTACTAGTCTCAACTAACACATTTTACAAGAATGCATTCGTTATTGGTATGGTCAAATCATGATGATTTGAAAAAAATCAAGAGAGGTTAATGTGGAGCGACCCCATATCCACTTGTAGGTCTAGATAGGACATTCCTAAGTGCCACAAGATCCGATAACTACTTTGTCATAGTTTGGAAAAAAATTCTCTGAGGAATTTTAAGAGACAACATCAAAATAGTGTAGCTTGGAATGATCAAGAGACTCAAGAAAAAAGATACCTCCCCTAGCATTCACCCACCCACCCACCCAAATTTGTTGTCACAGTCAATTTGGCCCCACGACACATGAAATACAAAATATGTTTCTTTCCACATTTGTACTGCTCCCAACTAAGACTTTTTACAAGAACACATTCGTTGTTGGCATGGTCAAATCATGATGATTTGATCAAAATTGAGAGATGTTGGAGCAATCATTTTAGATTCATGACACACAAAATGAAAAATATATTTCTTACCACAAACACCCATTTAGTGCACAATAAAATTGTATAATATCATTCATTCATATTTAAAATATATTCACACTATAAAAAATATAACTATGAAATCATGATCATCATTGGTATATTTTTAACCACTTATGGTTTCTCTTGATCTCATATTATACCTTGGGATCATATTTTAAGATGAAAAAAACAATAATGGGTAGGAGAGTAAATTTCATGGGGATGAACTACCAAATTCAACACACCTAGAGATTATTGGTATCTCATCATTCTAAGCCTTCGTTTGCATTAAAATTTCTTACAATAATTTATTGTATTCATTGTGAAATTGTTTAGTGGTTTCTTCACTAAATTGAGTAGCATGAACTATTGGTGAAACTAATTTAGCAGTAGGGATATCACCTACCACTATTAGAATAGGTTACACTATCAACCCTTGTGGATCATCATGTATTTGGGGCTTATAGGAGAAATTGATGCATTGCCACTATAGGAGAAATTGTCCACATTTTTATTATAGGAGAAATTGACCACATTGCCACTATAGGAGAAATTGTACACATTATAAGGGTTTCATTAAAGGAGAAATTGTCCATATTAGACAATTGTCCACAATGCCACTATCAACCCTCCTCTTTTTTACTTCTCAAGGTATCTAATGAATAGAAAACATAATGGCCCACCCTAGTAGTAAACATTTGCTTTCTTTTATCAATCTAAGATGAATTATTCACGTCTTCCTATGGTAGCATAGTAAATTGTCACCCATGACAATTTCACACTATGTTTTGCTCCCCCTTAAGTGTTGGACCTAATTGAACACCTAATTTCCTAAAGTTTTCATTCTATGGCCTATTTTATCATTTTCTGACAAATTGCAAGTGGAATACTGAAGAATTTATTTAATATTTTGTGCTCGACACCTTAAGCCCCTTAAAATAGGGTTGGGACCTAGTCGCCTAGGGTGACTAAGTCCCCATATTTTGCCTCCAAAATTGAATATATCGAAGGTGAAAATTAATTATTTAAATTTCAATTGTTCAAAGTCAGTTGTCAAGATTCAAATGTTGAATGCACAAGACAACTGAGAGGGGGGTGAATCAGTTGTACCTTAAAACTTTAAAACCATCACAAACATTTAGATCCACATTAATCTAATTAACCCTTAATCTTGTTAGAATATTTTATCATGAAATAAAATAACATAAATTGAATCAAATCAACACCATGCACAAAGAGACACCAGATTTACGTGGAAAACCCAAGATGGGAAAACCACGGCGAGAATTAACTCACAATATAAAGCAATTTTTAACACCAAATACAATAGGGCTCACTACCCAAGAGAAAGAAAGGATCACTTCCATAATAGAAAGAAGATAGAGAAGAGTGTTACAATGAGAAATCCGTCTCAAAGTACAACAAAAAATTCACCACAACATCACCAACTGTAGAAACATTATGCTCACTGAATTCAGTAATCTAACACATTAAAGCTCATATTGCACTTTTCAAATTCATGCCTCACAACTCTGCAATTCACATCATACTGATATATCTTGTCTATCTTATCATCCCTCAACAAATCAACTCTTATTTATACCATCATCAACCTTGAAAACATTCTCCAAGGTCGGCTATGCACCTCAAATGTGCAAGTTCAAAATAGGTCAGGACCAAAACATTCTCATGGTGGAAAGGAATGAGGGTGGACCATAACACACCTTATTTGAGACCCAAATCCATTCATACATGTCACACCACGCTTCCACAAACATCGAAGTACCTTCACATTTAGTTTAAACATCCAAGTCAACTATTACTCATTGTAAACACCATTAAATTTTTAAGTACATGCTTCCTTTGATCTAACAACAACTCACAGACAATAAATGCCAGCTAAGCACATTTTGGAATATTCCACAAACACCCTGAAATCCAACAAACTCCTTCATAACAACTTTCACCTGAAGAATGTACACACCCAATACACTCAAACAAATCTACCATACACTATAACTCAAGAAACCAACTTTCAAAGCATCAAAACTTGAACAACTTAAACTAAAGAAAGATACCAACACTATTATCATGTCTTCAAGTCTGTAATACTTGAAACCAAACTACAAAGAAATGTGGAGCAAAAACATTTCTCCGAGACACATCTACAATACATAATTCACATAATGGTGAACACAAATTCCTCTACACAATGATCCAACACACCAAATTATAAATACAACACCTCTAAACACCTCTAATCAACATATCTAAAATTCACAAGAAAATCTTCAACCTAGAAGAACTGCAGAGAAAAACCAAAACAGTACTTTTCAACCCAGAACACACTATAACTCACTGTTTCCTCTTTTTATCAAATTTTCTCAAAAGCACTTGGAAACCAAGCACCAAAGATACATCCTCGTCATCTTCAGTACTTCTAGAACCAACTACAACCTAGCAACTCAACCATACATCCATAGATAGAATCTCATCAAAGCAACACTAGAGCTTGACACCAATAGCTTACTAATGACAACATAATGTAACTAATCAAAGCATCATTAATGCAACAACATAGACAACACCAAAAACTACACATACTCTTGCAACCATCTTCTACTTACCAATGAAAACACGAGAATTTTGACATCAATGACAACACCAATTGCTCATTCTTGCAACAATGTCCCCCTTTGTCATTGATGGCAATACATACTGTGAAAAACCATCAACAACAAACACAATAACTCTACTCCATACCTATTTTCTTTTCTCTTTTCTCTCACATGACTTACTCTTTTTATCTTTCATATTACTTACTCTCCCCCTTTCAACTTATCTTTTTCACATGCTCCATTTCCCCCCCTTTGACATCAATGGCAAAAGACAAAAAAAATTGCATTACTTGTGTTTCCCCTTTAACATCAATCAACCTTCTCACAACTGCTCTGCAATTTGTATTTTCTTCGCTGCTCAGTATACTCCCCCTTAAGAGAACACACCATAGTGCACTAATCAACAACTAGTGCATGATGACAACACTCAATCTTTTTGATTGCAACAACCAATAATGCCACTACCTACTCCCCTTGAGAGGTAGCCACCAACATTAGACTAGACCAAGAGATGAATCTTGAGAGCCACTAGACTGATGCATCCCCTTATACATCTAGTTCAAAGAAGGAGGGGCAATGACCTGTAACTTCTCCTAGAGATACTCAAAAGTATCCTTAGGAAGAGCCTTAGTAAATATGTCAGTAACCTGATCCTTTGTAGGTACATATTCAAGCTTCACTTCATTCTATATAGCCTTCTCTCTCAAAAAGTAATACCAGATTGAGATATGTTTTGTCCTTGAATGCATTACCAGATTTTTTGAAATATTGATAACACTTGTATTATCACAAAAGATATAAATTGGTTCATCGTATACCACCCTGATATCCTTTAATATTTGCCTCATCCACAACACTTGTGTGCAACAGGATGCTGCAACAATGTATTTTTCCTTTGCAGTAGATAAATATATTGAATCTTATTTCTTGCTTAGCCATGACACAAATCTGCACCCAAGAAAAAATGCACCACCACTTGTACTTTTTCTATCATCTACACAACCAACCCAATCTACATCTATGTAAGCACCCAAAGTAAAATCAATATCCTTTGGATACCACAAGCCATAATACAAAGTGCCCTTCAAGTATTTGAATATCCTCTTCACTGTTGCAACATGTGACTCTCTAGGATCTTCTTGAAATCTAGCCACAAGACAAACTACATACATGATATCTAATCTAGTAGCAGTTAGATATAACAATCCTCCAATCATTGATTTATACTTTCTCTAATCAACCTTAGGAGATTCCTCATTCTTGCTCCGCTTGCAACCAGTAACCATAGGGTACATACTGGTTTAGAATCTTCCATTCCAAACTTCTTCAACATTTCCTTGATATACTTTGATTGTGAAATAAAAATGCATTTATATGTCTAAGCTATTTGTATTCCAAGGAAGAAATTCATCTCCCGAAAGATAGACATTTCAAACTCTTTTTGTATTTCTTCTAGAAGCTTCTTACACATAACTTCATTTCCTCCAAAGATTATGTAATCAAAATATACAACCACAAACAAGATTTGATCTTTTTCAACTTTAAAGTAAAGATTTCTATTTGTGGTACCTTTGTTGAATCCATTTTGTATCAAGTACCTATCTAACCTTACATACCAATCTCTAGGAGCTTGCTTCAATCTATATAATACCTTCTTCAATCTATAGACCATATCCAATTTATCTGATAACTAAAATCCTTTTGGTTGTTCTATGTATACCTCTTCTTACGATTCCCCATTCAAGAAAGGAGACTTCAAATCCATTTGGTAAACTTTGAAATTCTTGTGTGTTCTAAAAACCAAAAACATCCTAATAGCTTCCATTCTTGTCATCAGAGCAAATATTTCCTCAAAATCTATTCCTTCAACTTGTGAGTAGCCATTACACACAAGCCTTGCCTTGTTCCTTACCACTTCTCCATTCTCACTTAGTTTATTTTTGAATACCCACTTAGTTCCAATCACATTTTTTTGGTTGGTCTTGGTAGAAGTTTCCAAGTCTGATTCTTCTCAATCTGCAATAGTTCTTCTTACATAGCCTTGATCCAATATTCATCTTTGCATGCCTCAATCACTGTTTTAGGTTCAACTTCATAAAGTAAACATAGATTTACTTGTTCTTCAACAATTTTCCTTCTTATTAGTATAATTTTTCTCTTATCTCCAATGATATGGTATTCAAAATTATTCTTTTGCACATACTTAGGAGTTTTAGGAGTCTTTTCCAGAGCTTCTTCCTCTTCAATCTACACTTCTTTTTCTTTAGATTTTTCTTCTTCTCTACAAGAAGACTCATCTAATTCATATCCATCTATCACAACTAAATTCTTCTGTAAATATTTATCAACCTTGACACTTTCCCTCTCAAAAATATTTCTCAATCTCTTGTTGTAGCATCGATAAGCTTTGCTTCTAGTAGAATATCCAATGAAGATACATTCATCAGACCTTGCATTAAACTTTCCTAAGTTTTCTTCATCTCTTCTAATATAACATTTCCTTCCAAACACTCTGAAGTACTTGGCAATAGGGATCCTTCCCTATCATAGCTCATAGGGAGTCTTTGTGTTGTTTTCTCTTGCTTAAACTCTATTAAGTATATAAAGAGTAGTATGAATTACTTCTCTCCAGTAGACATCTGGTAGATTTATTTCTTTCATCATTGTTCTTGTGGCTTCTTGAATAGTCTTATTCTTACATTCAACCACTCCATTATGATAAGGAGTCCTAGCGGTAGACAAGTGCCTCTTTATGCCATGATTCTCACAAAAGATGTTAAACTCATTGGAGGTGAACTCTTCACCTTTGTCAGACCTCAAACATTTGATTTTCATATCCATTTCATTCTCAACCATAAATTTAAATTCTTTAAACTTATCTAGAGCTTCTAATTTATCTTTGAGAAAAGTAACCCATGTAATTCTAAAATAATCATCAATCAATAGGATGAAATACCTATCACCTTGAAGACTTCTTACTTTTTTAGGACCACAAATATTTGTATGTACCAATTCCAACAGTCTGGTAGAAGATTGTTCTTTGAATTTGAAGATTCTTCTTGTTTGCTTTCCGACTTGACACTCCTTACAAACAACATTGATAGGCTTTTTAATCTTTGGCATATCTCTCACAGCTTGAACAAAATTGATTCTTACTAGGTTATCAAAATTGGTGTGACACAACCTCCTATGCAGTTTTCAGATTCATAACTTTCACTAATTCAGAATTAGCAAGACCATTTAAGAGAGAATACCTTGCTTTAGCATTTCTTTCATAGGCCTTGATCTCAACATCATTACTTGGACCATTTGTAGGTGCAGTATATCCATTCTCAACAGACTTCTAGACATCAAATCCAAGATAAAATAGAAATCCTTCTATCCTTGTCTTCCAAAATGTATAATTCATTCCATCAAACAAAATAATCTCTTTGTTGTGTGCCATAATATATCTACCTCAAGTGGTTAATCTTTCTTCTAAGGAACCTTTCTCTGATGCCAATTGTTGAATGTCTAAGACAACTGAGAGGGGGGTGAATCAGTTGTACCTTAAAACTTCAAAACCCTCACAAACATTCAGATCCACATTAATCCAATTAACCCTTAATCTTGTTATAATGGTTATCATGAAATAAACTAACATAAACTAAATCAAATCAACACCATGCACAAAGAGACACCATATTTACATGGAAAAACCAAGATGGGAAAAACCACGGTGATGATTAACTCACAATATAAAGTAATATCAACACTAAATACAATAGGGCTCACTATCAGAGAGCTCACTGCCCAAGAGAAATAAAGGATCACTTCCAGTATAGAAAAGAAGATAGAGAAGAGTGTTACAATGATAAATCCATCTCAAAGCAACAAAAAAATCCACCATAGCATCACCAACACCTTTGCAGTCTCTCTAAATAATTGTAGACACCACTCACTGCATTTAGTAATCTAACACATGAAAGCTCACATTGCACTTTTCAATTTCATACCTCACAACTCTACAATTCGTATTGTACTGATCTATCTTATGTATCTTATCATCCCTCAATAAATCAACTCTTATTCATACCATCTTCAACCTTGAAAACATTCCCCAAGGTTGGCTATACACCTCAAATGTGCAAATTCAAATCAGGTCGGCACTAAAACATTCCTATCATGGAAAGGAATGAAGGTGGACAACAACACACCTTAGCTAGGACCCAAATCCATTCATACACGTCATTTCACAGTTCCAAAAACATTGAAGAACCTTCACATTTCATGTAAACACCTAGGTTGATCCTTACACGTGTAAACACCATTAAAATTTTAAGTACACGCTTCCTTTGATCCCAATTTGCAGACAACAAATTTCACCTAAACATAATCTAGAATATTCCACAAATACCCTAAAATCCAACAAACTCCTTCACAACAACTTTCACCTGAAGAATGTACACACCCAATACAGTCAATTTTTTTTTCCATACAATGTAACTCAAGAAACCAACTTTTGAAGCACCAAACCTCGAAAAACTTCAATTGAAGAAATATACCAACACTATTAGCACACCTTCAGATCCACATAACCTAAAACCAAATTGTGGAGAAACACAGAGCAAAAACATTTCTCCTAGACACCTCTACAATACATAGTTCACACACTGGTGAACACAACTTCCTCTGCACAGTGATCCAGCACACCAAATTTTGAATACAACACCTCTGATCAACATATCTGAAATGAACAAGCATATCTTCAACCTAGAAGAACTACAGAGCAAAACCAGAACATTACTTTTCAACCTAGAACACACTACAACTCACTGTTTTCTCCTTTTTATCAATTTTTCTCAAAAGCACTTGGAAACCAAGCACCATAGACACATCCTCATCATCTTCAGTACTTATAGAACCAACTATAACCTAGCAACTCAACCATATTTCCAAACAAAATCTTATCAAAGCAATACTAGAGGTTGGCACCAGTAGCTTACTAATGACAACATAATGTAACTAATCAAAGCATCATTCATGCAACAAAATAGACAACACCAATAACTGCACATACTCTTGGAACAATACTCTAGTCACTAATGAGAACGCAGGCTTGTTGACATCAATGACAACACCAACTACTAATACTTGCAACATTATTTTTTAGGAAATTAGAATTATTGTGTAAAAATACCCAGTCATTTCAGTATTTAAAAACTAACAAGGAGAATTGAGAAATTTATGAGCAAGAATTATTGTCAAGAGCATTCATTTGAATATTTATTGCAACAATTCTAGATCAAAGTATCATGCCAAAGTTTATGTGAGTTTGTTCATATTTTTTGTGAGATCTCACCCTTATAGGTATTCAAGCAAATCAATCCATCAACAATCAAGCCTTGGGGAGATCTTGTATAACTTCAATCCTTCAAAGAATCCATTTTTGGGTGGTGAGTTGCAATCCATTGTTGATTCATCATTCCTTCATCACTTAGCTTTCTCTTTATCATTGACATTTCCATTGTGGAAGTGTAAACACTAACATGAGGTTTGACTAAGGCAAGCCCTTAAATGGCCCAACCTTTCTTCTCTCTTTGATTGTGCAAGTTTCATATTTGAATAAGATTGAGAGAAGTATGAAGGTCAATTATCCATTACTACAATCAAACCCTACACCTTGATAACAAATGAAAACTCAGTTACAACAATATCTGACAGTGTGACAAGTAGAGATAGAAGGCTCAATTTTGGTATTAGAGGATTGTGAAATCAGATCCAGAATCCTCTACTAGGACATAGTTGCCTAGGGTAACTAGGTCCTCAATTTTTAGCTTCAAATTCATATGTCAGGTGTATAGTGCTATGCTCAGTTCATTTATGTAGTCTGAATTTACCTGTGATCTTCTGTGTTTGCTATTTTTGCATCAAAATAATAATTTGCATCATTATCCTAGTCATTTCATTACATTTTGTAGTGATTGAAAATGTATCTCTTTACATTTGCTCACTTGCTTGGGCCCTTCTAGTTAAAATGGACTTAATGCCTTAATTTAGTATTGTAAAATGTATTTATTTACATCTTCATACTAAGTTTTGGGCTGTCTTCATTAAGTGAGCTTAACTATGCCTTAATTGGCCCTATAATTCAATCACAAGCCTAATAAATTGTATTTTCTAAAAGGGAAACTTGACAATAATTAATATCTAAACATAACACTTTACCTTGAGCAATGTGTGTTCTAGGAATAGGGACCTGGGACCCATTTTCCCACAAGCGAATGGGTCCTCCCTAGGCCTTTGAACCACATTTTAAACTATATTTTTGGTGGTATTTTAATGTCTCTAAGTGTATATTCAGATTTTGGCTTGTGATATTTGAATTTTGGGAAATTAAGGATACATACCTATAAATACAAGGTTATTTCACTAAGTTTCACCTAGAATTTTCAAGAGAGCATCCTAGAAATTTTAAGAGAATTTTGGAAGAGCTTCAAGAACATTCAAAGGAAGAAATATCAGAATTTTACTACAACAATCAAGATCCAATCATCATGTCAAAGTCTTCTTGCATCATGCATGTTTGTGGAGCTAACATTGTGATGTAGATTTCATGATCCATCCAAGTGTTCAAAGCATTATTTCAAGCAAGATTCAACATCAAGATTCACATCCATTTTGACCATCTCATGCAAGTTACAGATCTATATTATCAAGGTTCATTCAAGGGTTTGTTGAGTGCTAACATAGATTTGTTCATTTTTCATTCACTCTTTCATGTTTCATTTCAATTCAAGGTTTAATTACCAAAATGGGGTTTGACCAAGGCAAAATCTCATTCATCAAAAAAAAACATTTTTCTCTCTTGTGTGATTATATATTTAGATTGAAGAAGGCTTGAAGATCTTTTGAAGAGCAAGAATTGAAGAAATTGTCAAAGTTGCAAAAGTTGTCAAAGTTGTCATCTTCTCACGAAAACTTAGATCATGAAGTTGTTTAAGACTTTACAACACTAAAACCCAGAAAATCTGGAAGTGTGGAGATAGGACTAGAGGCTTTTGAAAGTTGCAGAAAAACCCTCACTAGAGACCCATTCGCCCATGGGTGAATGAGTCCTAAGCAGGATTCCAGAAATAACATTTTGTGAGAGGTACACAAGATTCTCCCCTTCTCAGATCTGCATTTTGTTTTATGTTTTTGTTAGCATTGAGTTTCATCTTCAAGATCCAAGTGTTGGATTGCATTTTTGTGTTAGTTTACTATTTTTAGTTTTTCTCCCCAAAGTATTGTTTGACCTTGATCCCCGTCCTCAAGCATAAAAAGAAACCAATAGACTCCCCCATTGGATTGATTCACCTAAAAGGGTTGTTAGTCAATTCTTTGTGGGGATCTCATTTCTTGAATGATTGTGGGAAGATAGGTTACCTTAGTATCCATACTTTGCATAAACCCCCTTATTTTCCCACCTTTATCATTTTGGTGAACCTGACTTTTGAGCATTGTAATTTTTTAAAAAAATTTGGTGTCCATTTTCAACCCTAGATCTAGGTCTTGCATTCATTTGCATTGCATTTCATTTATTTGCATCTCATTTAGGGTCCTTAACTTGCATTAAATTGCATCTCATTTAGGGTTTTAGGTTTGCATTTTTGCATTCTTTAAAATCTAAAAAAATAAAAAAAAATCAGTCATTTTGTAAAGCATTTACATAGCATTTTATGATAAGCACTTTAAAACAAAAATTTGAATCAAAATTGCATTTCAAATTAGGTCTCCTAGTTTATCATTTAACATCATTTTTCACTTGCATTTAGACTTCGTTTTCCAGAAATCTAAAACTGTAACCACCTGTCTCAGTCTAGAATCTGAAAACCTTAGAAATTATCTAAAAAATTTGCAAAATCATTTTTAAAAACCATGAACTATAACTCATTTTCCCAGGGGTGAATGAGTCCCTGATTAGGGCTTTTTCCTGCATTTTTGGGCTTTAGAATCTCTATTTTTGTATTTTGTTTTTCCATTTTCAGTTTGCAAATTTTTTGTTTTATGAAATTGATCATATTAAGGTTAAACTGTCAAAATCGGTGCATTGATTCAATTCAAAATTGCATTTAAACATCATTTTCAAGGTTTTGTATAGTATAATCAGAAAATTATCTTATTTAGAATCTAAAAATTACTATCTCCTTTTACATATTTGTATTGCATTGATTGTTATTTTCATTCATCTAGTGTCTATCCTCCATTTTGGGTCCACCTAGGTTTGTGAAACTTGTATGAACTTCACAACTTGGTGTCCTATTGCCAATATTATCGTGAGACATAGTTTGAGACTCATTTCATCCTATGATACATCAATCATTATGAATCTTGGGCTCTCTAACTCTTTCACTCATAGCGTTGACACCAGTCAACCCACTATGGATCATACCTTTGACACTCACTTCATTCCCTATGACCTTACCAGTAACCAATGTTACTAATGTTAAAACAATGGTTGCTAATGTCCCTCAAGAGAACCTTAAAAGAATGGATGAAGAATTAGAGAAATTGCAAAATTTTGTGAGTTTTGATTACATGGTTGGTACTGCGATTCCTGTCATAGATAACATGAGATGAATGCTTGAAAATGAACATGGTGTGAGCAGTGAAATTTGTTATCTATTAATGTGCAAAAACTAACTAAGGAATGCAAGATAAAAACTACACTAAACCACCTCAAGATTAGGCTACGTTAATCCAAACAAAGGAAAGATGAAACGATCAAAGTATATATACCTTTCTTCATGTTGATCCTTGGTTGGCCCTTTGATGATTGATAATGTGTGATCCTTAGATGATAGCTTGAAAATGATGGTGGTAGATGGGTGAATGAAAGTGGGTGAATGCAACAATGGATTCTATATGCAAATACTAAGAGATGGAAATAAATGACTATGATAGCTCAAATAACTTGGAGGCATAAGTTTGGTATGCATGCAATGACTAACTCAATTAATGAGAAGAGGGGGTTATTTATAAAGGAAATTGAATTCTCTAGAGAATTCAATGGTCCAGATTAAGCCACCATGGCCAAGATGGAGGGCTATGGTGAGTTGAAGACTCACAAGCCCTCACATCTTGACATGTGGCAAGTGAGTTGTCCAAAGAACAAGGTGAGATGGAAAAGGGTACAAATGACATGGAAGAGGCCATGTGGTCCCAAGGTACTTGCAAGTACCTTGGGATGGGAGAGGATTTCCCCAAAAAGTTATTCTTTGGCCCCATATGGAGATGAAAGTGACAAGTGATAACTTTTAGAAAGTCATCCCTTGTCAACATGGGGAATGGGGAAGGCCTTGGAGGAATAAAAGTCAATTTTTAATTCACTTTTTGGGAGAGACCAAAGGGTAAGACAAGATTCCCCTAAAAGGGGTCTTTATCCTTTGGGTATGATGTGACATATGAGATGTCATGGGGAAGACAAATGCATGGGGGGAATAAGTGTGAATTTTTAATTCACATGGGGAAGAGGTCAGCCCAAAAAAGGTAAGTACCAAAAAGGTTGACTTAAGGACATGCTAGAAAGGGTAAGTGATTAGGATTAGGATTGTGCAAACAGGTGATTAGATTAATTAATGATGATTAGGGGCAAGTGGCAAGTTATGGAGGATGTGACATTAATCCTAATTAAGGATATGCACATCTTAATGAAGGATTAATTAAATTAAACTAGTTTAATGAAGAAGGTTATGGAGGATGTGACAAGGAGAGAGAAAGAATAAATTTAAAATCGAAAAGGATAATTGACTAAATAAATAAATTGATTGCATTTATTTAATTAGAGATAAAGTGGGCTAATGGATAAAGTATTTAATTAATTGAATTAAATACCTTAGGGAAAAGAGATAATATTAATTAAATGTGTCATTTAATTAATATAGATGGATTATATGAATAAATGATGGGATTATGACCATATGAAAGTGGTCAAATTTAGGTGTCTACACATGGAATAGAGACTATGTATAGCCTATCTCACATTGCTGATAAACATACCACTACGATGAATGGTTGTGCTCAAGCTTTAGGATATACTCAAAGTCAAGGTGGAAATCCAATACCTCCTTCCACAACTATGACCTCTATTCCTACATACACTGATCAACTATTACTACAACCATACAACCTACTAGCAATGTCCATACAACTTTAGGTATTTCCACTAGGAATCCTTCTATCTTTGTGCATTCCAATCTCATATCTCCTAATCCATTTCCCCTCAAAAATTTACGATTCACTTGGCCTCCGAACACATATACACCTTCACCTTATTCACCTCCATCTCACAACACAAACAATGATCCCATCCTTACCACACTTTATAAAAATGTTTCATCCCTGCAACAACAAATTTCTACATTGAATCAAAATATGAAATGAGCAACCTTCACAATATGTCAAAACCAACCCATTATCCTTGGAGATATTGAAAAAAAAATGCCACAAGGTATATAGGTTCCTAGATTTGAGAAATATGGTGGGAAAGGAGATCCTGTTAGCCATTTTTTTGCATATACAACCTTATGTAGTGACTTCATTTTTTAGGATAAACTCTTGGCTACACTCTTCCCTAGGTCCTTGAAAGATACTGCTTTAGAATGGTTCTGCTCTTTATCGAATAACTCAATACGTTCATTAGATGAACTTATTGATGCGTTTTACAACAACTTCCAAATACACATGGGTCCCAAGATGACCTTAGTTGATTTAATGACATGTAAACAAAAGGATGATGAAAAGGTCACTAATTTTATAGCGTTATACCAAATGATTTACTCACAAATGAACATTAAGATTTCTGATGTCGACCTTCAAAGAATGTTTATTTCTAATTCACAAAACAAAATCCAAGCTAAATTTTGATGTTGAAATTTCCCTCCTTCATACAGTTGTGTACAACCCTTCGTGATTATCAAAATTCAGTTAGTAGTCATGAAATGAAAACTCCCTCTAGCCATCCTAAAAAAATTGAATCCATACCTCAAAATAATTACCAAACATTTAAGAAACAAAATAAGGGATTTTTACAACTTAATCCCCCTCAAACAACTCAACATATTGATACCCAAGTGGTTGCTATAAAGATGACAAATCCATACACACTTGGAGATAGGAATATAAAATTTAGTCCTCTTCCTGATACCCTTCATAATATCATGTTGCAGTTCTTAGACAAGAATTTGATTTCATTACCTCTTGTTAGAGCTCCCGATCCTACTAAACCTTTACCTTCAAACTATAGGCCAAATTCCTATTATCATTTTCATCGAAAAAATAGACATGATACAGAATACTGCAAGCGTCTTAAACATCTTATGCAAGACCTCATTGATTCTAATCATATTTTAATTGGTGGTATAAATGAACAAGGTAATAAATCTATAGCTCCTCCTAATCAAAACTTGCAAATATTTACTAATCCTATGCCAAATCATAATATCTCCTTTGTTAAAGCTAGTGAGACAAAGAATAATGTGATGAATGTTGACACAGATGATGAAAATATGAAAGACAATGAGGACAACCTTATGGATGGTTTTATTGGATTCATTGAAACTAAACCTTGTAAGGGCCAAAACAATATGCCCCTTGACATTTCTTTCTCACACAATGACATACTTAAACATGCACCTGATGGTCCTCTTTACATAGCTGGAAGAATCAATGACAAGCCTACTAATGGGATATTAATTGATCCTGTTTTTGTAGAGAATATGATCATTGAAGAATTCTTATTTGTGCATGAGCTTTATCAAGATACTTACAAAAACCCAAAAGCATGGATCAAAATGCATAATGGTTTTTCTTGCCCTACGATAGGTTCGATAACTCTCCCTCTAAAATTTGGACCGAAAACATTACGTGTCTCCTTCTCCATCATCCCATTGTCAGACCAATTTTGCATGAAGTTATTCTACCCATGGCTTCGCTCCATGAATTCCATCCCGTCAGTTGTGCTTTAATGTTTAAATTTTCCATTTGGAAATGAGATCTTTACTATGCATCATAGTGGCTTTAATCCCATGTCTTCTTGTGGGAATTTCTCATTAGATTTCTTTTGGCTCGAACCTATTGAACCTGTTAGGCATCATGAAGACTTCTTTTTCAAATCCTATCAAAAGGTTAATGAAAAATGCATAGCACAGTTATCCCTTACCAACATGCTCCAACCCATGATTGAGCCTCCTATCCATGATGAGACCATAATTTTACTAAAATCCCTTCCAAGTAACCAAGACCAACCTATGACAAATCCTTCACCCATTTTGTATGAGACCATGAAATAACCAAGTAAGTCTAGTTGTGCCTCCTAAAGTAAAACAAATTTACAAAGCTCAAGAGAAAGTGGTTGAACAACCTTTCATGGTTCCTTCTATTCCTCCCTTAAGGGAAGAAAAGAAACCTATGGTTGATAAACCTGCTCCTACACAATTACAACTTGAAAATCGAACAAAGAGAAATCGAAATGCTAATGAGCGTAGGCGTAGACGTCATGCTATTGCTAATTTGTTACAAGCAAAAAAAGAAAAGAACAACATAGAAAATCAAAATCCAAACTTGTCTCAAGAAATGCATGATAATTCCTTCACCACAACATAAACAATGAGAACAAAAACCTTCTATGGATATTATCATTAGACCTCCTATTGTGATAAACTTCATTAATAATAATGAAACTACAAAAATTGATGAGGAAGTGCATAAAAATTTGTATTCATTGTTTTCCTCTTCCATGAGCTTAAATGATAATAATCGTGATGATCTTCCTACAAAGAGTGTTTCACCGCATGTTGAGCTTGGTGATTGTCCTAGTTTGGTGCTTGATGTTGTCCCTTGGCTAGTTGTCCACCTTCTGCATATGATGAACAAGATTGGGATGTAGATGACCTACTATAGGTTGACTCGCATGTGCCCTACTAGCCTTTTTTTTTTTCATGTTCTTTATGTGATTGCATGTGCGTAATGTGATCCCCCGTATTTTTCTATTTGATGTGTCTTCATGTTCATTTCTCTATTTGTATCTACATTCTTCTATATGTCATAAACCTTTATTTTATCTTTTGTCTTGTGTTTTCCTTTTGGGGATGATGCAAGGTGTCGATACATTTAGGTCTCTTCCATGTTGACCCAAAATATTTTCTTTATTTTTACTCTTTATGCGTCATTCTTCCTTGATCCATGAGTTATTTGGGGAATACTGATGTTTTCGAGCTCTATAATATCATTGTAGCAAAGACATACACTGAACCTAAATTCGTGGATCCCTTATGTGATTTTGGAATTTCATGTTGGTGGAACCCCTCTCTTTCATGACGTAGCTTCATTTGGAAACATATGTGTGCAAGTGTTTTATCTAAGCCTAAAAATGCAAAACTTACAGAAATGCAAACATAGAAAACACAAACAACACCTTAGATTAGGCCTGAGTTAAACTTCAACAAATGCAAGAAATGGAATGATATTACCTTGTCCAAGTTGATTGGTTGGTTGGCCCTGTTGATTGTTTGATTTTGTGTGCTCCTAGATCGATTTTGGTAGCATAACGGCTTGTGCTTGATTTGGATGTAAGATGGTTGTGAATGGGATGAGTGCTTGAGAGTGAATGAATGTGTTGCTTGTGGATAGATTGTTTGAATGTGTGTCTGATTAGGGTTGTAAAATGGATAAGTGTTAGTGATTAGCAAGAGGAGATTGAAATGAAGGGCCCAGATTCATTCTTGGCCAAGGAAAAAAGATCAAGGGTGGAGATCAAAGGTTGACCAAGAGGAATTAAAAATTCCTTTTTAATATGCATGGGGAAGACAAAAGGAATGGAATATTCCTTGGAAAGTCTTGGGTGAATAAATGGAATTTAAAATTCCATTGGAAAGGACATGGGGATTGTAAATGGAATTAAAATTTTCATGAAGGGTGTTGAGAGAATAAAATGGAATTAAAAATTCCATTGGGATGTGGGAAGATTTGACTAAAGGAGAGCTTATTAGACTAGTGATGAAGGATTAGAAGAGGGTTAGTTGGATAATGATGATTAGGAGCCAACTTGCAAAAGTTGGAGGATGTGACACCTCTTAATCATGGATTAGGAATGTGCACATCCCTAATGATGGGATTAGGAGATGAATTAGGATTAAGTGTGGATGGGACATAAAGAGAATTAAATAAATCGGTTATTTATTTAATTCTTCGGAAGAAAGGGATAAAGGGGCAAGGTATTTAATTAAATACCTTAGGGATTTGGAGGACCTTAAGGATGTTAATTAAATAATAGTAACATTACTTAATTAATGTGGATAAGAAGATATTTAGACAAAAAAGGATAAATTTGACTAAATATACGTGGTCAAATATAGATGTCTACATTTTGCCCCTCTTTGAGATGGTGTTATGAAGTAGCATCATTTTAAAGAAGATTAAAAGATAGCACGAGGAAGAATATGATTAGATTGGGAAAGATGACCCAGTCATTCGAAGGGGTGACTAGGAGAAAAGATGATGGGAGTGAAGATGAATATTAGAGAGTGAGGATGCCCCCTCGAGAGGACATGCGGGTTCAAGAGAACACGCGTGTGCTCTCAAAATGGATGAGATGATGAAAGAGTAGATGGGGAAGATGAGACAAAATGATGGATAAGAGAGGATGATAAGCAATAAGAGATTGGGAAAAGAAGATGAAAAGAAAGAAAGCACAAATGGATTCAAGGAAAAATATGATGTTGCTCCAGTCAAACTACAAGCCAGGATGGATTGAGATGAGTGGAGTGTTGTTGACGAGGGAATGATATATCTCCAAAAAACACAAGGATAAGGGAAGGATACATCCCGATGATGATGATGATGAGAATGTTGTTGATGAGGGAAGCATACATCCCAAAACAACACAAAAGGGTAGGGGAGGATACATCCTAATAATAATGATGATGGGAGTGTTGTTGACGAGGGAAGGATACATCCCAAAACAATACAAAAGGATAGGGAAGGATACATCCTGATGATGGCGATGATGAGAGTGTTGTTGATGAGGGAAGGATACAACCCAAAACAAAACCAAAGGATAGGGAAGGATACATCCCGATGATGATGACGATGAGGATGATTGGGTTAAGGCTTGTAGCAAGGCTAGAAATAAGACTAAGGATGTGAGTAGATGATGTGTGCTAGATTGAATGGATTGTTGAAAGGAAAAGAAGACATGCTTAGAATAACAAATCTCTATTATCCTAAGAAGGTGGATGAAGAGATGCTTAGAATAACAAATCTCTATTATCCTAAGCATATTGAAGAGAGGATGAAAGTAGATAGGATGGATAGATGAGGGAGAGTGATGAAGAATGTATGGATAATGGCCAAATCAAGAAAGTTAATTGTGATGTGTTATGTTTCCATGTAATGAGCACTTAATTTGATATATCACAAGAAATAAGATGCCAAGGTATGAGGAACTAAGGCAGATATGCATCTAGTGCATGAAACAAACACAACAAACAAGAAGGCTATCCCAAGACCCTAAAGTTGCAAGGACTTTGGTTGGGCCAGGTATTAGGATAACCACTAGCACAAAGGATGCCACAACGTAACACAAGGCCACAAGGATATTGGTGGGTACTACATGATACAACCAAGAAGACAACAAGAAGACAAAAAGATCAAGATACGCCCTTATGTTTATTAGTCAAAGCACACCATGATATGATGGATCATGGCAACCCTGATGAGGTATAATAGGAAGCTCAAATGATAACAAAATGTCAAAAGCATCAAAAGATCACAATAAAATTTCAAACCTCCTTTGCCACAAGATCAAAAGGATGGATGGGATTGATGTGGTCTATTAGGAAGGATGCATCCTATTGAGACCAAAGATGGAGACTAAACTTTAAGATCAACATGATGCAGGATATCTGAAACCAATTGAACCTCCTGATACTAATGACCTTTGCTTGTAATTACTACCTAGGATAGGGACGTACTTTACAACATGACAAGATGACAAGACACAATACAACAAGACATACATGACCTAAATACATAGGGGACACAAGATCGACACACCCTAAAGACCTAGGGGCTCGAGGGTTGATCAAAGATCAGCCTTGCCTATGTGAAAGTGTAGAGCCCTCGTAGTTCGATAAAAGATTGACAACTGACCATGGATAAAAGTGGAAAGAGGATGATGTAGACCATGATGGATGAAAAATACCAGATAGACAAATTCCCTAGGGTGGATCAAATGAGTGAACTTGCCTACGTGAAAGCGCAGGGGAAACCTAGTTCGACACAAGGCCAAAGACTGA
This sequence comes from Sequoiadendron giganteum, assembly GCA_007115665.2. Classification (NCBI taxonomy): domain Eukaryota; kingdom Viridiplantae; phylum Streptophyta; class Pinopsida; order Cupressales; family Cupressaceae; genus Sequoiadendron; species Sequoiadendron giganteum. Next base: position 96,811,245 of record CM021101.1, read on the forward strand.
TAAGGGACAAGGGATGATGAGATGACCATGATAAATTGATAAAAGGATGGAGCCGATATGGTCAGCCAGGATAGGCTATGTGGATGGGATGATTGATATGCCTAAGATGTGGATTATGCGAAGCTCAAGGATGGGATAGTTATCTAGATCATGAAAAGATGAATTGGGAGGATGAGACGATGTATAGATGAGTGGAAAAAAGTGATAAGATATTAGGAAGATGTAGGAAATAGATAGGAGTGAAGATAGTGAGGTAAATGGCATTGGATTGCATGGGTGTAGCCTATAGCTAGATACTAATGACAAGGGATTATGAGATGGAAGGAGAAATAGAGGTAAATGGATGGATTGATAAAGATGGGGAGATAGAAAGATGTGAGGATGGATGGAGGGATAAGGATTTAGAAAGATGGAAGAGATTGTTGGATGGATAAATGGATGGGGAGATAAGGATGAAAATATGGAAAAGGACAAGTGGATGGGTGGATCAAGAGATAAGGATTGGAAAGATGGAAGGGATTACTTGGAGGGATGGATGGATGATGTTGCCAAGGACTATGTCACAAAGGAGATGCCCCACTCTAGATATGTCATGCGTGACGAGGCAAGAGGGATGGAAGATAGAAGGATGGGGAAATAAAGGAGTGAATGGATATGGATAGGATGCATGGATAAGGAAGGTCGATGGATGTGGATAGGATGCATGGATAAGGAAGGTGGATGGATGGGGATAGGAATAGGATAGTGTATGGATGAGGGGAATGTATGCCAAGAGGTGTCCAAAACATGTATATATGTTTTCCCCTATCTAGGTCAAGATCAAAAGGAAAATGGAGGGACTGGATACAAATGGGATATTATGGATAGGATGTAGAAGATAGGTGGATGTAGGAGATGGATAAAGGGGATGCATAGATGGAAGTTTCTCCCAATTGTGGAAGTAAAGTGAATGGGGGATTTAGACATGATGCCTATTTTCCAGGTTTTCATCATGGTACTTATCCAAGGCGCTTGTTTGCCAAGTTTTTACCATTGGATGAATTATTTCACTTTACTATTTTTTTTTGTAGTAGTTTTGACAACTTTTTACTTTTTTTTGACTTTTTGGCTAATAAGCGAGTGGAGATGGATGAAGAGAGGGATATGGACAAATGAATTCGGAAGACATGTGATAAGGGGATGGATGAAAGACTCAAGAATCAAGTTCCATATGAGGTAATAAGAGCCCATGTGTAAAGCAACTATTGGATGTTGGTACAAACTTATTAGAATGGATGGATTAAAGGGATTTGATGGGGGAGATATGGGGGATAGTGGATGGGATGTTGGAAAGTGTATGAATGGAATGATGGAGTGGATTTGTGATGGGGGAAGGTGTTCAGGACCAACATTGGCACATGTGGTGGTGAATGTGAAAGGATGGAGAGTGTGGAGATACTAGAGGAGTTGGGATAGTGAATTTTGGGACATAGAGACCCAAAATAGATTTAGGAGATGGAGGATGTGAATTATTTTTTGATGGATTAGCGACTTTGGATGTCATTATGGATTTTTCATTTGAAAGCGTTGCCTCTTTTTTCTTTGGGATCCACATGGTTTTGATTTTTGCTTTGGTGGGCCTTTGTGGCCTATGGGTTTGATTTGGATTTTGGATTTAATTTTTATTTTCTTCAACATGTCATTTTAAGGGGACATGAGGAGCTTTAGATTCATGTGGATGCTTGGATTTATGCATTTTTGCTTTGGCATCGAAAGTGCTTTTATGAGGCGATGAATGATGTGGAGAAGATGTGGATGGAGTGACGGACATGGGCTTTTGGTGATGATGTGTGGATGGAGGATGTGAGATAGCCTATATGGTGGGGTGCATTTGCTAGTCCTGATTAGGGATTATGAGGTTAGGATTTTCATTAGGTGTGATAGGGATAGGTGATGGATGGATGAGAGGATAAAGAGGATGGGATGGAGGAGTTGATTTTGGGATATAAGGGCCCAAAATGGGCATTGTATATGGAGGATGTATTATGTTGGATGGAGGTATATAAGGACCCGAAATAGATGCAATAGATGGAGGATGAGCGATGGTGGATGGAGGGACATAAGGGCCCAAAATGGACTTAGAGGATGAAGGAGGAAGATGGACAGTTGTTTTGAGGTAATATGACGGAGGAGGGGGGATGGTGACAAATGGTTTGATAGAGCAATGGGAAGTGCATCTCATTCCTTTGGAAGAGGCTTGCTTAGGATGTATGGAGGTTGTATCAACATTTTTGGATTGTGATTCTTGGGAGATATACCCAAGACCTTGTGTGCCTGGATGTTCTTTGACCTAGATGGGCTCTAAAGTACCTTTCTCATGAAGGCCTAAACCTTTTCCTTGATAGTTCATGTTCTTGAGCATGTGATCTATGGTAGGGTGAATATTCTTTTGGAATCATGATGCGAGTTCATTAGTAGGTGGAGAAAGGGTGGTGCATATACTTTGTTTTTCTTCTGCAAGAAGACCACCATGGATGAGTGTAATGTTACCAAGGTGATATAAAAGTGGTGTTGGGATGGTAGGGCTAGGTGATGATGAAGGATCAAGGGATGGAGATGATGGGATAACAGCATCTTGATTAGGAGGAATGAGTGATAAGGGATCAAGAGAGGGATTGGGTGGTATGATAGGAACTGGATTTGTGGTAGTGGATGATAAGGGCTCATGAGATGGAGTGATTCGATCTTGAGTGACAAGGGGATCATGGGATGGAGTGGATGAGCTAGTGTGATCTTGAGATGGGATATATAGGATGGTAGGATCTTGATTTAGAGGAGGGGATATGCTTGTATGCTTTGGATTGAGCTTTGGGCATGGCTCATCTTGTGTGGGAGGCATGGCGAGGGAGGAGTGTTGGAGGGACTCCTCAAACATGGGAAATAGTAGGATGGGGGATTCATGAAGGTCATGGGAGTGTAGTTCGGTGATACTAGGACTAGGAGGAATGGATGATGGATTCTTGTGTCTTCACTGGTTTCATTGGTTCTCAAGAGTAGAAGATGGAAATTCAATGGATTTTGGGTTTGATGGTTTCAACTGTTTGATGGGAATTAAGAATGGTAATGGGAGTGATAGATGTAGGATGGAGGAGGGCCTCATCACTAATGACAAACATGATAGAGTGGGATTTCATGGTTCCACAACATCAAGATGTGGATTTGGGGATGTCTCTTCTATCATGAGTCCCTTGGACAAAACTTGGAAGGAGATTTTTGCGTGCGAGGTTAGGTGGGGTGATGGAATGTATGAAGGTTATGGATGGGTGGAGGACTAGGATTAGGGATTGGTGGATTAGGATTGGATGGAGGATTAAGTTATGATGGATTAGGGGAGGATTCTGATAGAGATGCTTGAAGGGGGAGTGACATGGGAGGATGTGGATGATGAACTAAGATAAGAGGATGGATGTAAATTAGGTTGGGAGATTGGGGCGGTGGATTATAGTAGGAATATTGGGGTGGTATATTAGATAGGAAGGTGTGGAAATTGAATTAATTGGAAGATTGAGATTATGGATTAGGATAAGAGGATGTGGGTGGTAGATTTGCGTAGGAGGATATGGGTGGAGGATTAGGATAAGAAGATTGAGATGGTGGATTAGGATAAGAGAACATGGGTGATGTATTTGCGTAGGAGGATATGGGTGGAGGATTAGGATAAGAAGATTGAGATGGTGGATTAGGATAAGAGGAATATTGGGATGGTGGATTATGATAGGAAGGCATGGGTGTTGGATTAGGATGGGAAGATTGGGATGTGGGATTAAGGTAGAGATATTATGATGGTTGATGATGATAAGGATAGGAGTATGAAGATGGTGGATTACTATAGGAGGATGTGTATGTTGGATAGAAGAGATATGTAGATGGAGGACATGATGGATATGTGGATGGTGAGGGTACTGGATATCCCTTGTCAAGGGTAGCGTAAGGACTATTATTAGATGTGGATAAAGACATGGGGGGATAGTTTGGAGGAATGGATGGACTTGGAGAGGGGATTAGAAGAATCTTGCTAGCAACAAAAACATCAAGGGGATCTATATTATACTCATCTTGATCAATAAGACTTCTGTTATCATCATCAATGTAGTTGGGATTCCCCTTGACTACTATTATTGGTTGTGTGGGAGGAGGATAAGGATTCATGATATTAAATAGAATGGATACAGGTGGAAAAGATGGGAATAGATGATTAGAAGGAAAGAATAGATGATGAAGAGATAAATAGGATGGACTGGAAGAAGATGGAAGAAGATATAGGTGGACAAAAGCTTAAGTTGGGATTTAGGTTAAGCTCAAGTTGGGATTGGATTAAAGCTTAGATTTAGATGGATTGAAGCTTAGATTAGGATGATTGAAGGATGTGATAGGATGTGATAGGATTGGTGAGACAAGATTGGATGATTGATCAGATAGGAATATGAAACGGATTCTAAACCTAGTTCAAAGATTTGACTTAGATGACATACGGTGCTGATGATCAGATTGATTGCGAACAAGACGGTTACAACTCTGAATCTACCTCGAGATAGAAATAGATTGATTGGGTCATAATGATGATTAATCAACTCAAGATGAATGATAACCCTAAGCAGGTGCAAGTGATGACAGTCGAGATCAAACACCTAATCGAACTTGGATAAAAACCTCGGAGACAAGCGAATTTGATAGGACTGGAAGGTGAAAGCAAAATCACCTCTATTTGGGCAAATTTGCTTGGGAGAAAGTTTGGTCGGGGAAACGAATTTGGTCATCCATAGGAGCAAATTTGGTCAAAGAAGTGGATTTGGTTGAAGAAGCGGATTTGGTTGAAGAAGTGGATTTGGTAAAGAAAAAGGATTTGATCAAAAAAGTGGATTTGGTTGAAGAAGCGGATTTGGTCGAAGAAGCTGATTTGGTCATCCATAGAAGCGGATTTGCTTGAAGAAGCGGATTTGATCATCTGTAGTAGCATATTTGGTCAAAGAAATGGATTTGGTCATCTATAGAAGCAGATTTGGTCATCTGTAGAAGAGGATTTGGTCGAAGAAGCGGATTTGGTTGAAGAAGCAGATTTGGTCAAAAAAGCAGATTTGATCGTCTGTAGAAGCGGATTTGGTCAACCATAGAAGTGGATTTGGTCGAAGAAGTGAATTCGGTCATCCGTAGAAGCGGGTTTGGTCGAAAAAGCGAATTTGGTCGAAGAAGCGGATTTGGTCGTCTGTAGAAGCAAATTTGGTCGAAAAAGTGGATTTAGTCGTTCAGGGAAGCAAAATCACCTCTAAAGGCATATTCACCCAACTAGGGAAGCAGAATCACCCCTAAAGGTAGGCTCACCCAACCAGGGAAGCAAAATCACCCCTAAAAGCAAATTCACCCAGAACAGCTGGCAGATTCACCCAAACAGCTGCAAACACTAAAGAATGGGTAGAGCTGACAGAAAAACGATAAGGGGTGACTAAAGAATGAGAAAGTGTGAATTTGAAGATTTTCCTAATGGGATGAAAATTTCACATAAATACATTCAAACAGGGGCTTGGATGGAGAACGAGATTAGAATAGAGGAAACAGACACCAAAACGGACCCGAACGAGGTCCCAGACGAAGAACAGGATAGTCAACGAAAAGAACAAATCCACCTAAACAGACCCATATGGAGACTCAGATGGAGGGTAGGACCACCAATGGACAAATGGATATATCCTAAAGGATCGAAATGGGAACTTGGGCGAAGAACGAGGTAGAAAACGGCCGAACGGACACTAAAACGAACCCGAATGGGGTCCCAGATGAAGAAGAAAAGGTAGATTTGCCCCTTTGTAAAGGAAGATTCACCCCTATACTAAGCAAGTTTTCCCATGTGTTAAGCAAGATCTCCCATGATAAGGGGATGGGCGAATTTGCAAAGGGGATGAAGAACGGGCGTTAGAACAGACCCGTACGGGGTCTCGAACGAAGAACGGGGTAGCAAGACGGATGAATAGACTCAACAAAATGGATCCAAATGGAGAATCAGAGGGAGGATAGGACCACTAATGGAAAAATGGGTATGCCCAAAAGGATCGATACGAGGACTCAAATGAAGAATGGGTCCAAAAATGGCTAAATAGACACCAAAATGGCCCCGAACGGGGCCCCAAATGAAGAATAAAAGGCAGATTCGCCCCTGTACTAAGAAATTTTTCCCAAGTACAAGGAACAGGTGAATTTTCAAAGGGGATGATGAATGGATGTCAAAACAGACACGAATGGGATCTTGAACAGGGAACGGGATGACAAAATGGATGAAGGGATTCGACTAAACGAATCTAGATGGAGACTCAGAAGGAGGATAGGACCACTAATGGACAAATAGATATGCCTAAAGGGATTGAAATAAGGGTGAAAATAAACAACGAGGCAAAAACAGTCGAATGAACACCAAAACAAACCCAAACGGGGTCCCATATGAAGAAGAAGAGGCAAATTCGCCCCTTTGTAAAGGCAGATTCACCCTTGTATTAAGAATGTTCGCCCATGACAAGGGGATGGGCAAATTTACAAAGGGGGATGAAGAACGGATGTCAAAACTGGCTCAAACGAGGTCCCAAACGGAGAATGGGATGGCAAACAGGGTTGAACGGAGACTCAGAAGAGGGGACAAACACCCAAACAAAGTCAAACGAGGATTCGAAATGAGAAACAGACTCCTAAACAGATTCAAACAGGGACTCAAAATAGGGACCAGATGACGAATGGGACAGGAAAAAGAAGCAAGACTGCCTCTGAAGGAAAAGGGGGATTGTGGTAGAGGATGAAAAGCACGGAAAACAATAGACAAAAGGTTGGACTGACTCAATTGAAATTAAAAAGCACTGATAAAGCACAAAGAAGACAGTCCAAGCAACATGATCCTAGGACTAGTGATAAGGATGTCTACCTAGGCTAAACAAGGCTATCTTGAGCATCCTTGATATATGCATGGTACGTGAGGCACAACCATGAACACTAGCCCATCACAAGCGTGAGTTGGGATCCCCAACAAGGTACTGGAAATTTAGACAAACTCTTCATGCCTTATCTAGGTATCACCCTAGCTTTGACGCTCCACCAGACACGACGAGACTAGATTGAGGTACAACTTTCGCTCTCCCCCCTTTATATACCCTGTTGGTAACACATGGTTGGGATCATCCCCTGGGTGATGAATTCCCAGGTAGGTCCCGCTAAGGGAAGAAGATGCTAGACATTTTGACTGATCCCCAGGCTCGCACGTAGCGCAAGGGGAGAGCTTAGACGAACTAGAACCTCTTAGGAAGACTAGACTGGACAAGAGTGAGCTATGATTTCTCATCACCCAAGATTGCCAAGTGGTGCAAGGGGAGTGGATACATCAATAACCCACACACAAGCATGAAAAACAAGTGAATTGACCCTCTAATTAGAGCTACGTGTGCCTAGCTAGTATGAAAAATGACAAACTAACTAACTAAGGGTCTTAGACCGATTGTCCTAAAGAAAAAATGTTAGTAGTTTTTGAACCACCAACCTTGGACAAACGAAGACAAGATACACAAATGGTTAGGAGAAAGCAAGGTCATCCACAAACAAAAGAGTTAACAGATTAGCACTTGAAAATGGAAGCGAAATGATGTTGAAAATGAAATATTAGGGTTTCAGATTCACCTCAAGTTCACCTTTGTGTGAGGCAAATTTTCCCTTCTAGATGTGCAAACTCGCTTGTCTGCAAACTCGCCCCTATTTGTAAACTCACCTATTTGCAAACTCACCCTTGTTTACAAACTTGCCTGTTTGCAAACTCGCTCCTGCAAAGAAGTAGATTCACCCCTCCAACCAGATTCACCCCTGTAGAGAAGCAGATTCACCCCTCTGAGCAAGTTCTCTCTTGCAGAGAAGCAGATTCACCCCTCCAAGCAGGTTCGCCCCTCTGGGTAGTTTTTCCTCTGTAACTACAATCTGGACCTCCAAAATTCAAACAACAAAGGATGTGAAAGAACAGACCCATGAGGTGGGTCCCACCTGGCGTGCTAGAAATGTGTGTAGGTGTTTTATCTAAGCCTAAAAATGCAAAACTTAAAGAAATGCAAACAAAGAAAACACAAACAACACCTCAGATTAAGCCTAAGTTAAACTTGAACAAATGCAAGAAATGGAACAATATTACCTTGTCCAAGTTGATTGGTTGGTTGACCCTGTTGATCGTTCAATTTTGTGTGCTCCTAGATCGATTTTAGCAGCATAACGACTTGTTGTGCTTGATTTGTATGCAAGATGGTTGTGAATGGGATGAGTGCTTGAGAGTGAATGAATGTGTTGATTGTGGATAGATTGTTTGAATGTGTGTCTGATTAGGGTTGCAAAATGGATAAGTGTTAGTCATTAGCAAGAGGAGATTGAAATGAAGGGCCCAGATTCATTCTTGGCCAAGGATAAAAGATCAAGGGTGGGGATCAAAGGCTGACCAAGAGGAATTAAAAATTACTTTTTAATATGCATGGGGAAGACAAAAGGAATAAAATATTCCTTGGAAAGCCTTGTGTGAATAAATGGAGTTTAAAATTCCATTGGAAAGGACATGGGGATTGTAAATGGAATTAAAAATTCCATTGGGATGTGGGAAGATTTGACTAAAGGGGAGCTTATTAGATTAGTGATGAAGGATTAGAAGAGGTTTAGTTGGCTAATGATGATTAGGAGCCAACTTGCAAAAGTTGGAGGATGTGACACCTCCTAATCATGGATTATGAATGTGCACATCCCTAATGATGGGATTAGGAGATGAATTAGGATTAAGTGTGGATGAGACATAAAGGGAATTAAATAAGTGGGTTATTTATTTAATTCTTTGGAAGAAAGGGATAAAGGGGCAAGGTATTTAATTATTTAATTAAATACCTTAGGGATTTGGAGGACCTTAAGGATGTTAATTAAATAATAGTAACATTACTTAATTAATGTGGATAAGAAGATATTTAGATGAAAAAAGATAAATTTAACTAAATATAAGTGGTCAAATTTAGATGTCTACAATATGTTTGACATAGGGCTTTCCAAATAAGCTCTCATTACTTGTTTAGCATTTATCATTTTGCTACTTTAAATTAATTGCTCATAGTATGGTGTGAGCAATTTCTGTAAAGTGTTGGCATGCATTTGCATTATCATTTTTTTTTTTTGACTATATCTCATGTTTCATAGTGCGATCTTCTTACTTCATGTGATGCATCTTCTTCTTGGTGGTGTCATTGGGTTTGACATTCTCCAAGAGTGCGATCTTTCTTGGCATACAAATTTCCTCTTAGTGGTAATGCTACATGTTGCATTCCCTAAGTTGTGAATATTTTATCCTAGACTTGTCCTCTCTTGGAGACATTAGGTGTGATGTTCCCTAAGAGAAGACCTTACATGAACTAAGAAAAATCCCTTTGAACATGTCTATTGCATTTTGTTCATAAGTGTTTAGCATAGTGTAGCTTGTTAACCTTATGAAGCTCGAAGTTCATATTTTGTGGTGCCTTATCAAAGTTATCAGAGGTATAGCTTTGGTATGGTTAGTAAATGAGAGCATGTAGACCTAGCATGAATTTCTCACTTAGCCACTCTTTGGGGGCTCACCTAGTGGATGGCCTAAGGTTCCTGTTGACATAGGGATTTGCACCCGATGTTATGTTTAAAACTATTGAATCCCATGCAACATGGGACTATTCTCAAGCTGTGGGTCTCCTATGGTGAGAATAAACCTCTAAATTATGGGTTGGCTCCCTTTGGATATTTTTTGAAAATATTGACTTTTGACAAAGGAAAAGGGTAAGAAGGATAATGTAGAAACTAAATCTGAAATACTAGGTGATTCACCAACTGATAAATAATTTGAACTTGCTTCTAAAATCTCACAAAAGACTTAACAAATAAAGCCATACAATCTCACAACTCTGTTATTCATGCCTGCAAAAATAATTCTTATGAAAGGCTTTGACTTTTCTAATGCTCAAAAAAGGAAAACAATGATGTTTTCACAATTTTATCCAAGAGAAAGAAAAACACTAACATAGACCTGCACTATGACATGATATTCTTTACATTCAGCATTGAAGGAATCTGATTAAAATAAAGGATGACACAATATTCTATCATATAACTCACAATCAATACTAAAGAATGTAAAGAATGATGGAGAAGGAAATAAGCTTTCTATTGGGAATTAGGGGACAATTGCATTAAAAATCTATAGAACTCATGAGTTAAAAAGTATGAATAATCTACCTCATTAGTCACCAAACCTAGAACTAGACAAAATAATGAAAGAAGAGACAGACTTATACAAATGGCTCCCAAAATTCAAATTTTGAATTTTGGCTCCAAAACATGATGTGTTGTCCATTCTCTCCCTCAAATCAAGCATGTAACTAAAAGAGAACTCCACCAAGAATTATCAAGAGTTTTCAAACTCAAAACAACCTCATGGGTCATATGCAACTGAAAACCTCTTCAAAATAGGGTTGTAACTGACTGAATCATGGAGCTATAAGCCTGATTTTGCTCCTTGGTTGAAACTCCATCCACTTGGACCTTTAACTGAAGAAAAACTCATAATTAAGTGCTCCAAACTCCTGATTTCACTCCACATGTTGGCAAAGTTTTCTCAATCTCTTCCAAGATTTAAGCAAAATCTTTAAAGCTTCATTTATAACTTTCTTTGACCAACATTTGAATAATATAAGGTATTTTATTTTGCATTTAATAAATAACTTTTACTTGAAAGTGATTTATAATTATCACTTAAAAATAAAGTTTTACATTTGAATTTTAATGCAAAAATAAGAAGAGCTTTAAAAAAATACAAAGACTTATATTTTCTAAGTCTTATGAGATAATTAAAAAGACTTAACAAAAACAAAACCTAAGGCATATGAAATTCCACGGTTCTAGAAAAATGAATAATGTCTTAAATTAAAACTTAAGGCAAAAGCCTTTCTCCATCCCATCGAACCTTTTAGGGTTTTCAAACCATAAATTGAATGTAAGATATTCATTTTGACACTCATTTCATTTGCTAATTTCTGGAAACTTCTTGAGAAGTGCTGCCATGAGGAACCCTAGCTCGAGCCTCTGTGCTAGAAATCTTTGCTTTTTGAAGATATTTTCTTGTAGATTCTTGAAGTTTGTGAGAGGTAAGTTTGATTTCTATTGAATTTTTTAGTTTTGAAGCCAAAGATGAGCCCATTTGGCCGCAACCTCTGTTGTTCCTCTAATGTATTTTTTTTATTTGAATCTTTGCTCTATTGGTATTCTCCTTGTGGCCGCCATGAGCAACCTCTGGCCGAGCTTTTCAAAGCATCTTCAAGCAAATTATTTGAAGAACAAAAACTCCAAGTCGAGCCAACCTGGAATTAAATGTGGGTAAACCCACAAAAGTGGTTTACAATTCGAGTGAGGAAGGAAAAGTTGAAAAAAAAGACCCCATGCAAAAAAAAAAATTATTTTAGGGGTTCGAATGAACTATTTGGTTCGAGTGAACCAAAATAGGGTTCACTAGAACCTAGGCTCAAGTGAACCCATTTAATGATGGGGCCCACCATTCCTAGAAAAAGCCAAAAGTGAAGGCTTGTGGAGAGGGGGTTCGCTCGAACCCCCCCTTTCCCCCATCTCCCCCTTAGGCACCAAAAAAGTCCAAAATTTTACGCTTCGAAGCTCGGGTTGAGGATGAAAATGGAGAAGACTTCATAGACCCAATTGGTTGATGGTAGTCCTCAGAATGAGCTATCCAATGAATATAATTTTAATATGTTTTGGTTTTATTATGTATTTGTTTTTTTAGTTTTATTAAACATAGTTTTTTCACTTAAAATCAAGCTCTTTGTTCTGCACATGTGAAAAATTGCATATTATAAAAAAAAAATTGAAAATATGAGTGCACCAGATATTGAATTCCTTGATCCAAGAAAAAATAAATTGAATTTCGATGCATACAAAAAAATTTATGTTGTATACGGTCTGCCTATGTCTAAATTGTAATTGGTTTGACTTCGAAACTTGATTAAGGAAAAAATATTCAATAAAAAACTATGAGACCAATTGGAAGCACTAGATATTGGAGTTACAATCTAACTTCAAAAGAATTATAATTTTATCCTTCATGGAAAAAAAATTATGTTGTATACGATGAGTGTCACTCCTTAAAAATGTTGTTTGCTGAAAAAAACTAGTTTTCGAAGGAGATGGAAAAAGAAGTGAAATTTTATTCCAAAAATTTTGAAAAAAATATATTTAGAATCTACAGACAAAATTTCACAAATCACTAGTTTGCATCATCTTCAAATTCCTCACATTTTAGCCGCTATAGGTGCCCGAAAGTGAAGAAAAAATTATTTCAGCGTCCAGTTTGGCCAAAAATTGTAAACCAGTATTGTGGGATCACCCATGTATATTTTCTGTTGTTTTTTATACCTACATTGTGAAGAATGTATGAAATTTTTTGTAGAAGAATGAAATATTAGCCAATACAGGCCACGACCTTATTCCTTATTGCAAGCACGAAAAACACCATTTCATCAATGGCCGACCCCTGTATGTTCATTTTTTGAGTTTGAGCCCCCCTTATTTTTGAACTTTTATGGCCACAGGTTTCAGCTCTATTTGTATGAGAAAACCCTACCTTTTGTATTGTTCTTGAGAGTTTACCATGCTATTTCACATGCTAGCACTGTGTTATTTTCCATTTTTGAAGGACTTTCGAGGGTTTCTCCATATGCTTCTATGTTGTTCTCAAAGATGCATTCATGTCTGAAAATGAATAAAATAATGAATATCCATCTCACTCTGTACATTCATGTGGGCATCTCATTTTTTACATTCATGTGTATTGTTCCTATAGAAAGATCATGGAATTTATTTTGTATGCAAAGAAAAATTTCTTTGTCTCTATAATGGCATACTTTGAAATATTCTCATAAGATGATCCCTCTGTAGCTTGCAATCTAAAATCTACTCTTCATTAAGTTCTCATGAAGAGAAAATAGATTGTGTTCTTGTCTCACTAGCAGTCCTATGTGATGATTAAGAGGAAAACAAAACACTCACTTACTTGCTCTTTTAGCTACCTTGATCTTCTTTTCATGATAATTAAGCATGCTAAAGTCATTGATAATTCAAATCTTGAAATTCTCTATCATTATTTATGATGGAACTGTTTTACTCCCTTGATATCAATTTATTGGTCCACTAAAGGCAAATGATATGTTCTCCTTCTTTGCATCAAGAAATTTGCAATAAAATACTATATGCACTTAGAATATAAATAAACAGGTTGTGCATATATTATGATGATGATACTGCTTATTCTATTATATGAGTTGGGCTCAACCCTTGTGGGAGCCACATTTTCCACCACTCATGTAGCTAGTAACAAGACTTGACCTGTATCTGCACATGAAGCAAACAAGTTAGAAAAAATAGTGAATTCAATGATTTTTCCTGATGATTTGATCTGCCACTTTTGTATTTATCTCTCTCTTCATGACTAAGTTGATTTAGTTTGATTATAATTGCAAGTTATACACCTGTTGATAAGCATGTAATTGGATCTCATGACCTGAGCTCTAACAAAAAAATTCAATCAACTGTAGGTTCTAGAATCTGGAGCAAAAAGAGCTAAAGGTTGAAGATCAAGCTGGACCTGAAGAGTCAACCCTACACTGCCCCTTAAGGCAATGACAGACATGACCTCCTTTATATGTTCTTCTTCTTTTGGTTGATCTTCAGATTTATAGTTTGCACTTAATGTTGAATTAAGTCAACTTAGTCAAACCCACGGGTTGTGTGGGATTACATAAACATATATTTTAATAAAGCAGTTACTTCCAAGTATGCAATGACTTGTATTTTCATTTTCTTGTTCTCAATCACATATTTTGAAATAATTGATAAGAAATTGTTTTAAGACATATGTTTTGTAATCAAAAGAAATAATAATTTCAGCATATCTGATTTCCAAACTATAATTCATTTCTGATAAGCAGCAATATCATAAATTGCATTGAATGATTCAACTTTCCTGAACATACTCTAAATGTTTATTTTCCAAATGAAACATGCTTTTTTGTTTTGTTAGGACTATTCAATAGTTCTGTTTGAACTATTTGAACAATTATGACAAATCAATCCTAAAAAAACTCTTTCATTCTAAAAGAAAAGGTTCATTGGATGTTTCAACGTCAAAAATTTTGATACCCCAGAAAGTAATTTCCCTTAAAAACTTCACTAATTTATGCGGGAAGCAAAAAAGTAGTAACAGTTCCACTAGCCTATGTGTGCATGTGTTGTTATTTGCATAGTAAACATCATGTTTCACTTGTAAACATTTCTGGACAAACAATTGAGGCTTGATCCACATTGAGTTGGACAAACAGTCAAGGCTTGACCTACCCCCTTTGTTTTTCCTTTTTTTTTCTATTAGTCTTTGGTATTGTATGATTGAGTATCTTGTCATTGTTGTATATATATATGTTTATCATATGCATGTGTCTCTTTGTGACTTTGTTGGTTTTTCCATGAGATCTTAGATCTTGGGGGCTTGATCATCCTCCTTAACCTCTGTTATCTTATCCTTCCAAAAATTGTATAGTTAGACCTCTCTTGATCATCTAATTTAGTATGAGTTTGTGCTTGCATTCATCCTCTCACTAAAGTGGGGACTAAATGTAGTGACGAAAAATGTATCCCTTTACATTTTCTCACTTGTTTGGGCCCTCCTAGTTAAAATTGACTTAATAATGCCTTAATTTAGTGTTGTAAAATGTATTTATTTACATCTTCACACTAAGTTTTGGGCCATCTTAATTATGCCTTAATTGGCCCTATAATTCATTTACAAGCCTAATAAATTGCATTTTTCGAAAGGGAAACATGACAATAATTAATGCCTAAATATAACACTTTACCTTGAGCAATGTGTGTTCCAATAATAGGGACTTGAGACCCATTCACCCATGGGTGAATGGGTCCTCCCTAGGCCTTTGAACCACATTTAAAACTATTTTTTTGGCAGGATTTTAATGTCTCTAACTGTATATTCAAATGTCGGCTTGTGATATTTGAATTTTGGGAAATTAAGGATACATGCCTATAAATACAAGGTTATTTCTCTAAGTTTCACCTAGAATTTCCAAGAGAGCATCCTAGCAATTTCAAGACTATTTTTGGAGAGCTTCAAGATTATTCAAAGGCATAAATTTTAGAGTTTTACTGCAACAATTAAGATCCAACCATCATGTCAAAGTCTTCTTTCATCATTCATGTTTGTGGAGCTCACACTGTGATGTAGGTTTCATGATCCATTCAAGTGTTCAAAGCATTATTTCAAGCAAGATTCAAGATCTAGATTCACATCCATTTCAACCATATCATGCAAGTTGTAGGTCTACATCATCAAGTTTCAGTCAAGGGTTTGTTGAGTGCTAACATAGATTTTTTCATTCTTAATTCCCTCTTTCGTGTTTCATTTCAATTCAAGGTTTAATTACCAAAACGAGGTTTCACCAAGGCAAATCCCCATTCACCAAAAATTAATGTTTTTCTCTCTTGCATGTGTGATTGTAGATTTAGATTGAAGAAGGCTTGAAGATATTTTGAAGAGCGAGAATTGAAGAAATTGTCAAAGTTGCAAAAGTTGTCATCTTCTCATAGAATCTCAGATCTCGAAGTTGTTTCAGACTTTCTGACACTGTAACCTAGATAATCTAGAAGTGTAGAGATAAGACCAGAGGCTCCCTAAAGTTGTGGAAAAACCCTCACCAGAGACCCAGACCCATTCTCCCATGGGCGAATGAGTCATGGACAGGCTTCCAAAAATAGCATTTTGTGAAAGGTACACAATATTCTCCCCTTCTAAATCTACATTTTGTTTTATGTTTCTGTTAGCATTGAGTTTCATCTTCAAGATCTAAGTATTAGATTGTATTTTTGTGTTAGTTTACTATTTTTAGTTTTTCTCCCCAAAGTTTTGTTTGAATATGACACTCGTCCTCAAGCATAAAAAGAAACTAATAGATTCCCCCATTGGATTGATTCACCTAAAAGGGTTATTAGTCAATTCTTTGTGGGGATCTCATTTCTTGAATGATTGTGGGAATATAGGTTACCTTAGTTTCCATACTTTGCATAAGCCCCCTATTTTCCCACCCCAATCATATTTCATTTCTAATTTCATCCTAGATTTGGTCAAGGGAAAATTGACTCACCTTTTAGGTTGCAAGTTGCTCTTATACCTCGTCTAAATCCATTAAACCCCTGCTACCACTAATCCACATCCTACAATGAAATAAGGAAAGGTGTCTAAACCCTAAAGTATCCACATTTTCCTCCATTTCACTTATTAACATATTTGACAGTTTCATCACCATAAAAGAATGAAAGCATGGTTGGAGCCTTATAAATAATGGCTTTAGTTCTCTAATAGTGCACAAGGGGTGAAATTATATCTTAAGCATGCAAGGTGGATAAATTCATCATAACCTCCAATATTATTGTAACATAATAAATAGAAGCTATATAAGAAGTTCAAATGATTAAATAAAAATAAATATCTATTTAGGAATAACCCCCTATAGATAAACTCCTAATTACTCTTCAAAGCCCCCAAATTTTAGATACAACACATCAAATTTGGGACAATGCATCAACCAAATTATCAATTTATTCCTACTTTGGGTTCTTCTTTGTTTCCTTTTAGTGAAGGTTTCCATAATTTTCCTTCCGCACCTTATGAAGCCAAACTAATAGTGAAAACATGTCAATGTGGGCCAATAAATGTTATTAGAAGTCTCGTCTCATTCCCAAAGTGTCTCGATCAATCTAGGATACGTTGTATCGAGAGAGTCTCTTAAGAGACCTAATAGAAAAATGTTTTAAAACTTTGACATGATGATTCTAAAAAATTTTAGTACCTAGGAATGTATGGTTTGTGCCTACAAGTGAATGTTACTCATATCTACAATATCCTATCATAGATTTTTTCAAATCCAAGCCATTTGACCACAATAATGAATGAGTTATTCCAAAATGGCTCAGTGGCACTTAGTGTAAAATTACCAATAGCCATATTTTTTCTTCACACCTCATCAAACCAAACCAATTGTGCAAACATTTCAAGGTGGTAAAATTAATTCTAATGGATGTATCATCTCATTCCTAGAGTGTGTTTATCAATCTAGGTTGCATTTTATTAACAGTCTCTTAAGAGACCTAATAGAAAAAGGTTTTTTCTCTCCTTTTATTCTTTGTGAGTACTCTTTTTATTCAAATATGATGCTTCTATCTATATTTACATCTTTCTCTTGTCTCACTTTTGAATGTGATGCACCATGACATGACACCTATATTCACACATTTTAATAAGTCATTTCATTTATCCTAATCATTTCATTCATCCATTAGGTTAATTTTAGATTCATTCATTAGATTCATTTTAGTTTCATTTTAGATTTTTTAGTATATGCATCTTTTCATCATAATTATTTCACTCATCCATTAGATTCGTCATTCCAACCAATAGTCTAATCTATCTTCATTCATTTGTGGTGCAATAACTACATAAAAATGTCTTGGTTGTACAAGGTTTGAAAGTTGTTCATAGTCAAATGAAATTTACATGTCATTGAATAAAGAAGGATGAACTTGAGATAAAGGGGTTAGATATCATGAAATACATATATCTACTACTCACTTGACTCACAATGATCCCAGTCACATTTAATACTTTTTATAGAAATAATCTAATTCTCGTGTCTAAGTAGTCCATGACTTGCATTTGGGCTCCAAAATGAATACATATTTTATGATTCATTGATCCTTTGATAATCCAATTTCTCTCCCACTATCCCCTCATCAAACAACCAAAATGACCTATGCACTTCTGAATTAAGTGTCTCTCCTTGTGACAATGCATAGTTACACCACTTAACAATAGAACTTGCATCATTGAAAGTAGAGTCGACTATAATATTTAGTTTTTCTTTAACTAGAGCTCTCTTCACACAAGCCCTTGCTCCATCATGCTCCCCTTTTTCATGCCCACATTCAAAAAAACTCCAAATATGAGGTATACCCCTCTGCATACATTCCTCTTAACTAATAAAACATACAAGCATTCTTGAATTGACCAAAATAATTATTTGACCAAATGAGATGTTGAACCATTCTAAAATCTTTGTTTTTCTACAAGAACTCAAAAACTTATTGAAAACAATATTGCACATACTTTGATGAATGATATTGATCACCACTCGTGTAAAAATGGTAATCCTTGACTATCTTCTTGTTATATTCTCTACTATTAGGGGCATTTCTATATGTGATATGAACAAAAATAACAATCTAAATAGAATTGTACAACTAATATTACACTTCATTTTGTTGTTGCAATGTGTAGTTATTTTACAAAATTAACAATAGATATAATAGTTCCAATTGGGAAAGAATCCTTACACATCCTAAATTATTGATCTAACCATACAAACCTCTAGCTATGTCTTGCATACTTGTATATAATAATTTTCTTAAAATAAAAATAAAAATCAACACTTACTTCTCTTGTAACCAACTCACATCTAGAACCTTCACCTCCACTCTTCAAATTTTATTTCACTATCTCATCTCTTTTTCTCAACCATTTTCTTTCCAAAATCATGCTCTCTATCCTCATGAATATATGATATAAACTTTGATAATCCACCAAATTGCAAACACTTATCATTTAAACAATATTTTTATAGAAAATGCAATCATTGTCTTTAACACATAAAAATAAATCTAATAATTTCATGGATGACTTGGTAGTTTCATTGCACCACACTCCTATAACATTTTGTTAGTATGAAAAGTAGAATGAATATTGCATAATAGTTCATGATATATAGAAAAATCCATTTGGTATTTGCAACAACATGTATTACAAATTTTAAGAGGCGCACAATAAAAAGTATTACAAGATTCAAATTCCCTTTGTGATATTATTAAAATTGGATGTTTTCACAAAATTATTTGTATAATATTGTTTGGATATATTCCAAGTAACGTTTACGATGTGATGTATGGTCTTGATAATTGATTCTTAAATTTAAAACATATTTTATATTGGGTGATACTCTAGAGTTAGAGTGCGAAAATAATTTAATTTCATCCTTTGTGCTATTAATTAAATTAAATTATCAACTCATGGAATCCTACCACTAAAAGCCCAAGTATCATTTTCAAGATGACTATCTAGTATTGATCTTATTATTGGTGCTTTTGACAATGTTTTATAATTTAGGCTTAAGTCAAGACAGGTTTTCCTCAATAATCAAGCCTTTTTTAACTGCTTGCTAACTATTGAGGTTTTTATTACTCTACGAGAAACTCTTTTATCTTTATCCTTACTAGTCTTTCCAATAGAATTGAGTGCGCTAAAAATATTTTTAACAATATATTATTTCTATTGGACTTTTTTTCATATGAATCTTTAATTTCTTTAATAAAGGTCTCATTGTGTACATCTTTAGTAGTTTTACAAAAAAATTACATTTTTTGGTTAATGTATTAATGAAAAAGCATTCATTGAAAAGTTTTGAAGCCCACAATCAAATAGTTCGTGATGACCCCTTGCCTTCAAGACTTTCTATTATGTTCTTATCAATTTGTACTAACCATTTTGGGGTTCTCTAATGTTTTATAATTTTATCAGAATCATTAAAAAATTATGGATTTTGTATTTCATTTTCCTCTTCACAAAGGTCCTCTCTTCTTATATAATTTGGAGATCTATTGAGTTTCATTCTTTCATGTGTGTTATTAGTCTCATCAATGTTATCAACAATTGGATTATGAAGTGTAATTTGAACGTCAAGGGGTTCATATCCACATTATTCAAACAATTGTTGTTGTCTTTTTCTTCTTTTTCTATGATTTTACTCTTCAATAGGTGTTTCATCACATTCTATAATACTTTCAATTTCATGTTCAACATTTTCATTTTCAATATCGTAGTCAATTTCATTTTTTTCAAACATTTCATTATATTCAACATTAAAAAACCTAACTTAAAAGAAATGGCTTCTTCTTTGCGCTCGTTCCCACCCGTGGCGACTAGGGCATCCTATGGTGGGGCTAAACGAAAGTCTTCTGGTTCTGTCTTTTCAATTGGCCCTTGGTGTCATCCTTTCACAGAAGTTATGCATGGAGGGCATTCTTTTTCACAGTAGGGTCGAAGGTTGGATGCAATGGTTTAGAATAGGTTTTCAAGGGAACAAAAATAGATTTTATCAACGGCTCTTCCAAGTCAAGATTTAACGGCAAGCGATGGGGGGTTTTTGGATGGTAGGCTATTAGAGAGGAAGGAGGATGAGAGCCATAAGGGGGTGTCAGGAGCTGAAAAAACTCACAAAATTAGGGAAGGATATTTTTCCATTAAGGTGCTATGAGGTAACCCCTTCTATTTCATTTAAGGGAAAATATTGCAAAAGAAGTAGCAGAAAACACAAGGTATTTTGGAGAGCTAGGGTTGATTGGAAGATTTAAGGGATTCTGGCTGAGACTTGCAGAGTTACACCATTGGATTTTGGAGACCTAGTGTCCAATATTGGAGGCGGATGTGCAAATTTACCCTAGTGCAAAAGGATTTTTTGTGGTAGTCTTTGTCAATGAGAAGGATAGGAAGGCGATGATGTGTGACTATCAATGGATCTAGGAAGACATATATCTGCTATTGCTTAACCTTGGCATCCATATTTTAACCCAAACACTGAGTCTTTTGGGCTAGTCCCTCTTTGGGTAAAAGACTTTTGAGTCTCCTATTTTATTTCTAGTTTGAATCTTGCTTTGAAGCTATTGGAAACATACTTGGAATTTTTTTGGATATTGATGAGGGATCTCTTAATTTTCTGCACACTACATATGCACACATTTTAGTTGAAATGGACATTACAAAAGATCTTCTTGTAGTTGCTCTCTTAAAATATTCAGGATGGAAACAATTGCTTGATTATGAAGGTGTTCCATTTTAGTGTCAGAGTTGCTTCAACACAGGTCACATAGCTGAGCATTGCTCCCAACCTAAGAGGGTCAATCAAGCAACATGGTGGAAAGAGGTTCCCTCCTGTTTACTACTCGGTGGAAAAAGATGAGTTGGTTGCTATTGCCCCAGTTAAGGATTCAAATATTGCAGCATCTAATGTTCCCCCACAGAAGGATCATGAGTTGGTGGCGAGTTCCAATGCTGGGGAGGGGTAGGGTAACATTCCAAATGGTGAGTTGGATGGAAGGTCAGTGGGCTTAAGCATTGACTCATCTGAAGAAAAATGCCTTTCAGATGAGGACTTGGGAGAACATGTATGGGAAGGAGATTTGGAGGAGATCTGGCACAAGGTTCAATATAAGAATAAGAAGAAGAATAATGTTGATTTTAACATGATTCTTTGTTCACACAACAAAAGGAAATTAGTAAATAGGTTGGTTGTGGTATTGTGCATTGTTTTGTTACTGGTTTTTTTTGTAATGTCTAAAAATATTCACTAATGTGAAGTGTAGGGTTGGGGGTATAAGGTGGTAGTTTTGCTTCAAGCATGAGAATTTTGTAGGGTGGTAGGGGTTTTGAATGTGATTGTTTTTTTTACTGCAAATGCCTTTTTGATGGTGTTAATAGATGTAATTCTCTTCAATCATTTTAATAAAATCTTGCAAGCTTGTCCTACCTTTATCGATAAAAAAAAATATTAAAAAATCTAATTTCAATGTCATTTAAGGGTAAAAAATAGCCTTTACCTTCAATAGTATTTAACATGCCTTTTCCTCCCATCCTCTTCCTTGCTTTATCTTATTTTCCTAATTGCTTCAATTTCCTCCACTTGTAGTTTCCTCTTCCTTTTGGCTTTACGATGACTATTGTTGCCCATTATACAAACAAAAACAAGGTACCCTAATGATTGATAGAATTAAATTTTGTGTGAAATATTGTAAGAAAAGTGTGATTTTGTCTATAATGTGTAGAAATCATGAGCTTCTTGAGAGCAAAGCACTTGTGGGGCTCGTTGCTAGCCCCAACAAATCATTTTTCCTATTTTTTCAAAAAAATTGAAATGAATATCGATTTATAAGTAATGGATATTTGTTTCAAATAAATGGATATCCATTTTGAATGATATAATTAAAAAAAATTGTTTCTTGAAAATGGATATACATTTCCTAGAAACAAATATTTATTATGAGAAAAAATTCCCTCAGTTTTTTTGCCTCAAGAAAGCTTTGGAATTAGGCATGGGAGCACCAAGCCTAAAAATTCAACCACTTCATGTGTTTAGAGGTTTCATTCTCTTTACAAGACTTCACCCTTTGTGCTAACAAATGTTTATTTATTCAAATTTGGTGAAACAAAAAGGGTTTATTCAGAAAATTGTTAGCATTCTACCAATATAAGATATGTTTCATTTTGAATTTAATAGATACATATTAATGATTTTATACATACACATTATCTGAAGTTTTGATTTATAGGTTGATTAAAAAACATCCATAACTTTTAAACTGTTTCACCCTTTTCAAATTCGAAAGATATGTCACACTCTATGCTTCACTAGATATAGGTTAAAACAAATGAATTTCATATTTTTTTTATCAAGTTAGGTTGGATGAACAATTATGTATTAATATTTTTAAAGTCCTAGGAAAATTCATATCTAATTATTTACATACAAAAAAATATGCATCACATATGAGCATGTGTCCTTTACTTGTGTTTAAATATTCTTTTTTGCTCATACTTAGGTTTTTTAGAATGACACCTACTTTTTTTTTCAAAATTTATAATAGTGCTTCATTGAAATTTTAAATTTGCACCAAATAAATTTACTTTTTTCAAAAAATAGTAGACTATAAACTTGTTAGAACATAATGCTATTAGGGGTCATACCCTTGTAACATTTATATAATGCTCTAATATAAGGTTATTAAATCTTATATATTATATGCTTTATTAAGCATATCACATTTGAAATAGTTATAGTCTAATACTATTATATTATTAATTATTTATGAATGGTTATTTTTAAGAGGTGTGACTAATACCCCTTAAGGTATTATGCCACCCTTTCTGCTATATTTAAGGAGGTTCCCTCTCATTTGAGTAAGGAAGAATTTGGAGATTGATAGTAAATTGTATCACTATGCACATGAGGTGTTATTGGTCATGTGGAAGTATGGAGAAGTGTTTCCCAGGTTTGCTCTATGTTATAATAGACCATTATTATAAGTATTTTAATAAAATGATGCTTTATGTGGTTTTTTTACCTGAAAGGGTTTTCCCCATGTATATCTTGTGTAATGTGTAAAATCTATGCTTGTATGATTATCATTTTATTTATTTTATATCTTGTTTATAATGATTAGTATCCTAAGATATTTATTTCTAAAAAAACACATTCAATTTAATACAAATTCTATTCCTACATATTTTCTAAATTATGTTAATAACTTATTCATTTTTTTATGTGAAGTTACTTAACTTAGTTTTTTTGTATTTTCATTGCCACTTAGAGGTATATTTTGTCTCATTATGATCTTTCACTCACCATATGAAGGATTTGGATGCATTAGATAGTTCTAATAATGAGTTGGAAGAGGAAGTGGATATCATATACCTAAGGTGTATCAAGCCATCTACCTCAAAATTGTTAAACAACAATTATGGCTCTAGCACACAAAAAGAGGGAGGAAAACTAGTAAATAGAGAATGGAATAAATTATTATGTCCATCGATTAGTCAATAATAAAGAACTACTTATTGAGATCTAAGGGAGTATTCCTTTGGAGTGCATACATTTCATTGGTGTTGACCTTAAGGAGTTGTTTGAGGTCACAAATGGTATAAATGCAAGGTGAATTATTGGAGATGGTGAGTGGAAAGTGTAAGAGATGTGAACGTGATCAAGTGTGGTGATTTGAGTGCGAGCTTAAATGCTGATGACTCTAGATACAATGAGAAGAAGGTGTCTACATTTTTAGTGTGTCATAATTTATTGGAGGCAGTGAGCCAAAGGTCGCAGATGGTGCAAAGTTGTAGTAGTGGATTTTTCTTGTTGCTCTGAGATAGAAAATCTCTCCTTTCTTTCTTTTAGGCACTGAGCCCTTGGCAGTGAGCCAAATTGTATTCGATGTTGTTATACATATATATGTGAGCTAATCCTCATCGTGGTTTTTCCCTGCTTAAGGTTTTCCATGTAAATTTGGTGTTCTATTGTGTTCTATTGTGTTTGCATTATTGTTTCACATGTTTACATTCTACTAATGCTTAATGAGGATTTAATGTTTGATAAGGGTTTGAAAGTTAATGAGGAATTGAATGTTTTAATGGTCAACTTGTTAGGGTTAGAAGGCAGATATCTAACAAGTTAAATGCAAATTTGAACAATAAAATAGAGAAGTAAAACACACAAAAAAATTATAGCAGAAACAAGACAACAAAAAGAATTTAACGTGGTTCACCCAATCTGGGCTACATCCATAAAATCGCATCCATCCAATGATTCTATTATCTAGTGCAAAGCATATTACAATATTGCGAATAATGCCATACTACAACTCCCCATCCCAACCGCTTATAACAAGCTTTTAGAAGCTTCTAGAAATTAGGGTTTACAAAGTCGACTTTTTTCTTTTTCGATGACAAAGCGAAAAAAGGTGGAAAGTTAGGTGTAAAACCTAACAAACCCCATTGCCAAAGAGCGCATTCATAGTATCATTATCATTGGAAGATAATGGTTCAAATTTTGAAGATGGAATCAAAGTATAAGAGAGTTGGAAATGTTATGTTTGGCTTATAAATTATAAATTTTTGCATTTGCTTTGACCGTATGTACCTTATTATATTCATAGTTCATCTTGTGGTGAAGATTAGATGAGACTCCCTTCATGGCATGAATCCACAGTCTACCAAGAAGAAAAATATATGACAAAGGTATAGGCATGACATGGATAAGGGTAGGAAAAGTCACGAGTCCTACCTTAATGGGCAGTGTAATTGTACCCAATGATTGCCTACCAACATTATCAAAACCAAAAATAGAAATATTGTCAGATTTCATAAGAGATTTATCCACACCCATCTTATCTAAAAGATCAATTCTACAATGATAAGACTTGATCCATTATTTATTAGAGTATGCCCAATTCGTTTATCATTAATGATGACAATAATTATGAGAGCATCATTTTGATTTTGGACCTTGGGAGCAGGTAATTCATGTTGAGGGAATGTAATATCCAACTTTGTCACCTACATACAATCAAACAAGATTGTTACATCATTCAATTTGACTGAAGGTGAAATATCAATATGGTATGTAGGTGAATTTTGAATTAAGTCCCAAAGATAAATCTTGACTGGAGTATTACGAGGTTTCTCAACAAGATCGTAATCTTTATCACTATGCTGAGGGAGATGAGGTGAGGGCGAAATATATGGTTAAGGAAATGGAATGGAGGCTTGAATTTGCTTTGGTTGTTTGTTGTTTTGAGTGTTATATGTGTGAGAAACTGTATGATAATGTGTTTTTTGAAACACATTTTGGTGTATATAATTATTTTGAGTTTTTTTGTAAAGTTTAGAATATGACCAAGAGGTTTAGACTGGTTTGATGGATGTCCAAAAATGAGGGAAGGCATAGTTTTATGTTTAAGGACATGAGAAGGAGGATAGATAATCAATTGTGGATTTATAGTTTTAATTGATTTGGCTATTTGTTGACAATCCTCTATTGATGGGGTGTCGATATTTCCATCCTCTTTCACCAAAATATCCTCACAAGTAGGGGAGATATTAGGAGAAGGACAAACATGAGTATCAATAATTGCATCCTCTTGCACTAAGTTATCCTTGCAAGTAGGGGAGATATTGGGAGAAGAACAAACATGAGTTTCATGATTACTTGAAGAATGAATATTAGGCAAAGTGATGTTAATAAATGTATCAATGGTTTTATTCATTTGCACCAAGACATTTTCATGGGTAGGAAATCTCAGTATTGATATATTCATGCACTTTTTCCAGAATCTACCCCAGGTATATTTTATTCAATATTTTGTGATTTCACATTCTACTTAATTACTTGGATGTCTTGCTACATGGAAAGGATATGTTTGCATGAGATGACATCATTTGATCTGCTTTATCAGTATTGAGATTTCTAGTATCCATTTTTTTTTTCATTTGAGTGAGTATCATTGGTTTTTTTTTCATCATTATGTGATCAAATTAGATAAGGATAACTACGAGTCTTGGTGAAATGGCATCTTGACACATCTTAGGTGGCTTGATATTTTTCCTTATTTATATGGACTTATACCTACACTAGACACACCAAGGATTTATTAGCATGGGGTATCATTAGAGATCATATTATAGTTATTATATATTCTAGTGTTGATCTTGACACTATGTGTGTTGTATCAGACATTGAATGTCCCCATACACTTCATAATCCAATTTGGGAGATCTATGGAAACTCTCATATCCCTCCATACCCAAAGGATCCTACTACAAATTGTCTCATCTCTCTTCGAAATGTATATTTTATACCCTTTGATGATGATACTTTAGAGGAGCTTGAGTATATCATAGGTCTTGCATGTTCTGATGGTTCAGAGACTTGTCTTCATGTTCGCACTATTCAGATTGAGACTACATCATCATCTCCTATTGTTCCTGATTAGTTTGACATCACCACATCTTTGACCCCTATTGATTCATTGCAACAGGACATCATACATCTTCTAGACACAACTACTTTGGATTCATATCTTGCAGACATATCATCCTTGTTTGTGGAGTCCTACATTATAGAATTGGAGAATTACTTTGAGGAAATTCATCTCCTCATTGTTGATGGCCACATCACCACTGTCAACTTTGCAGCTTGTTCTATATCAGTCTTCATAGGATCTTGGATTGACATCATTGTTTTTTAACATGTGGATACATGAACACTTTTTTCAGAGGCACACATCATTTGGATTTGGATTTTGACATCACCCATCTTGTTGGATTGGCTTCTCTAATCACCAGTGGATCTGTTTCTTCCTAAGGGGAGAAATGTTGTTTGCAAGTAGTGAATCATATTCTATCTTCAGATGTTCATCATTGGTACGGGAGCTATTTCTTTATGGGAGGATTCATGTCCTCTTTTTCTCTCTCCTATTGGGGGACATCTATTGTACTTTTGTGATAGAAGCAATCCTTTGGGGGTCACATTGTGTCCTCCTATCCTTCTTTCACTAGTGTAGTCATTTCATTTCCTCTCTTTTGGAGAGGAGTTTTTCCCATGTGGTTTTCTCCTTTTCTCTAGTTATGAGAGTTTCATTTATTTGTACATGGGTACCTTATCAGGACTTGTATCTAGGACCCATCCATGCATTCATCATTGCATTCTATATCAAGGTTTATAGATTCTCCCTATGTTGATCTTAAGGGGGGTTGTTGGAGTAATTAGGATAATCACTTGATAATAAATTAATCATTAAGTGCCTTATTACTTGAGTTCACTTCAGCTAAAATTAGGAGTGCTTTTTTATTATTAGTTTGAATTAAATATAGGACAAGTTGTCTCATTGCATGAGATTAGAATACTTGTCACTATCTAGTCAAATCCTCATCTAGGGTTTGATTTTCCATGCTTTTATAAAGCTTGCACATTCATTGTAATCATATAATTCATAACCATTCAGGTTAATACATTGCATATATCAGTGCTTTTCTAGATTCAATCTTTTCTCTCTTGGTTGCATAGAAAATCAGTTGCTTTGATCTTAATTTTGTGATAGGATAGATGCTTGCAGGAGATTTCTAGGTGTTGTGGAGTTCAATCATCAACTTCAACATTTTCATGGGTAGGAAAACTCTTGGTCAGTCGAATTTCAATGTATATCCCTTTTGATGACATGGAATGGGGTTTAGGACAATGCCTCAATATTTTTAGGTAAGCCATATTTTGTTATGTCAAAAGTAGATTTTTTCAAAAATAAAACATATTGGTATGCCTTTTTTTAGGGTAATACAATAAAATAGGTGAATTAGGGCCAAATTAGTGATGCACACGAGAATATAGAAGTTTCCAGATAGATTTCTAGAAACCAATATTAGATTTGAGTAGAGACTACAGAGTAAGGTCTAACACAAAAGATGAGGTGAAACTGGCCAGATAGGGGTGTGGGTGCCCTAGTCCAAAAGTGCAATTTTTTTAGCACAAAATCTATAGGTTATTTTTTATGACAATCTAGGTTTGAAGTATATTAGAGATCATAAAATAAGTATGCCCTAATTTGATGATTAGAGGCACATGCAAGCATAAATGAGTGATTTTAAGCGTTCAAAGGAGCTGATGGATGAGATTAGTTGCACAAATGAGTGTCACTAGGAGCTATGAGGTTTTGATAAAACTAATATGCTAATGAAAATGTGGCAACATGTGTAAGTTTATATTTTTGCAAGGAAAAAATGCTTTAAATGCTCTATTTTTCCAAAGTAAGCATGTAACATTTGTAAAGTGAAATAAATTAAATCATATCTAAGCCCCAAACAAGGAAAATTAGATATGAAATTATGCAATTAAATTCAAAATATTTTGTAATTTGTTCTAAATTGAATTCACCAAGGTGTTTAATGTGTAATGAACAAATAATAAAAATTCTTAATTTTGAAAATGAAACAAATACAAATCAATAACAAGACATTCAAATAACCTAGGTTTTGAATCAATTTTTAGAATTTATGCTATAACACTCAAAAAATTGCAAGTGTAGGATATGTCAGGTTTGCCAAAATGTAGAGTAGGAAGAGGGATCCTAGATCCAACTATGATCAACTCTCTTCACTTTCCCTCTACATTTAGACACAAACCAACTAGGGTTGATGATGTAGACAATCCTCAAATTCTACAATTTAATAAGCTTGCCTTTGTAATACATAGAGAATAGGCACAATAGAACATAGACAAAATGAAATTATGGAGAATTTTACTCCCTCAAACAAATACTATATTTCCATTATTCAAAATTGATCATTACATTCTCCCAAAAACCTCCTTCCTACATTACTAGTTATCTCCTTTATCCTCCAAAAAACCCCTAATTTAACTCCTATGTAGATTGCAAAGTAACAATAGTGCAAAATAGAGTAATCTAACTCCTAATTTAACTCCTATGAAGACTAATATGCAACAAAAGATCAATTCCTAAATTAACTCCTATGAAGACTATTTATCATATCTACAACAGATCAACACCAAATTAACAGTAGATCAATGACAATCAAGAAATAGTTGCATCATCCTCCCCATCTTTTAGAATTTCTGAATCTCTTGGCTCAAAGTCATTTAATGGATTTTATTAGAGTTATCATGCATTAGCTAATAATCAATTAATCTTTAATTGATTATTAGTCTAATTTATTCTCATGTACTTAAGCTAAACTTAGGATTGCTTTATTCAGTTAAGTAAGTACTTTTTTGTTAACTGAAGTGAGCAACATTTAGGGTTTTCTCCTATAAAGCACTCAACCCTCATTGTAATTATCTCTCAAGCTTTCATATCTTTTTGATAGTCTCTTGCATCTATAGCTTTTTCTTGTTGAGGAATATTGCATATATTATTTGTAGATCTCTTGCGTGGAATGTGTATTTGTTTGTTGTTTGATCCCATGGCTCATGGTTTTGTGCTTGTTTCACAATTCTAACATGGTATCAGAGTGTGGATTCATCGAATCCCCTCTTGATTTATGAGGTTTATTTTCTTCAACAAGGGTTACAAGCTTTAGATCTGAATCCACTTTGCTTTTTTTGCAAATTTTGGAGGTGGGCATTCTTTGGTGCAGTTTGGCACAAAAAGGACCTCACCGTTGGATTTAGAGCTATCGAGAAAGTCAGATTTTGCCTTTTGTTTGGCCTGATTTGGACTCCTGAGGTCAAATCTGTGAGGGTTTGAAGCGATTGATTTTTTTTTGGATCCAGAGGGTAGCTACAATTTTGGTGCATTTTGAGCCAAAATAGATGTTGCCATCACACTCAAAAGGCCCAAAAACCTTAAGATCCCTTGCTAAATTTCCAAAATCTGTTGGGAGTTTTTGAGGCAATTTTTTTTTGCTAAGGAGACCGTATGACCTCCCCAGCATGCAAATCGAGGTGAAAATATTTCAAAAAAATATATTTTTAATTTTTCTTGCACTTTTTTCAAATAAAAATAAATAAAAAATAAAATAAAAAGGGTTTTAATACCCACGCAGGTTTTTTATATTTTAAAAGTTTTCTTTTAAAAAACATTTGTGCAACCATTTATGGGGGGGTACCGCCCCCTGCCATGGCAGGACAATGACCCCTTGGGTCCCACCCATGGGTGGTACCATGGGGTACCGCCTCCTACCATTAGCAAGGTGGCGGCCCCTTGGGACTCGCATAGGGGCGGCGACCTGGCCCACCCACAAATACTTTTTTTTAAAAATATAATTTTTATATATATTTTTTAAAATAAAAATATAATAGTTTTATATTTATTTTTTAACTTCAAAATAAAACCATGCTTTTTATATGTTTATTTTAAATATATGTTTTTTTGCTATTTTTTCTTTAAAAATAAAACATGCAATTTTTTGCAATTTATTTTTTTGCAAAATAATAAACATGCATTGTATCTAGCCACTTGGGGGAGATTTTTTCTCACACTACTAAAATTGGCAAACCTCCGCATTTTGGGGGTATTTTGGATAAATTTGGCAAAGGAGCTCTTTTTTTCCCTACTCAGCCACTCTTCGTTGGGCTTTTTAGTTTTGCACCATATCTTCCAGAGGCCATATTTTGGTCGTATGGCGATATTTTTTAGTGAAATATTTTTTGAAACGAGGTAGAATTTCATGCTCTTCATGGTGGTGTAGGTGGTTTATAGTTTGAACTTCTTGTTTTATCCATAATTTTGTTTTCTCAGTGCTATTGTTGTTCAGTTCTCATTTTGGAGACTTCGACGGGCTATACCTTCTGCATTCGAACTCTTTTTTGGGTGCCATTTTTTTTATGTACTTCATCATGGTGCTACTAGTCTCCTCTTTTCTATCAAAGAGTTGTATTTTCAGCATGTAGTCCTTTTTTAGACATTATGGGCTCCCATTGTATGCACTTTCTATTACGTAAACACACTGAAATAAAGTGCCTCTATTTTTCACATGATTCTTGGGATCTTGCACATCACTTTGTGCCTTATTATGCTCACACTATGTTATAAAGTGTCATGGGGGATTTGATTTTTTTCCTTTGTTTGCAATCATACCTTTATCAAGTGAGTGTCCCTTCCACGACAACAGCTTCATGCGTGTGTGTCTTTTTGTTTGCAAATCCTTTATATGTGTTGGTACTTTCATGTTTTCACATTCAAATGTTCCTGATTCTTCTTCATGCACTTCTTTTTGGCATTTAGTTTTAGTGTACTTGTCATGCCTCTCCCTTGTCAGCATTATGGGGGGTTTTTACTGTTGGTGCTAATACTTCCTTGGGTTCACATTGGAGTGAGCTATGTATACAATATTTGTTCCTATGTACTTTCAGATGGAGCATACATCAGTGGTTGGTTACATGCATTTCGATGAGATGGATCACTTACCATATGAACACTCTTGCATTCCTATTTTCGAAGGCGACCTTTTATTTTCACTTGATCAATTCTTAAGACTTTTGGTACTTGTTCCATTTGTATCTTCGAGTTCCAGGTGTTTGCCTTTGTTTTCCATTTGATTTGAATAGTGTCATTGTGGGCACTCATGCAGATTCTTGTCTTCTTGATCTTGATCATCATCTATTTTAGCAGAGGTTCTTGTTTCAATATTACAACAATAATTATTTGACAGTGTTTGTAGCTTCTTCATGCTTCAGTGGTGTTCTTTTGTTCATCCTTTGTTCCTATATTTTGGGAAAACTTTGTGTTGGAGGCTTCTTTAGTCCTTCACTTGTATTTATCTCTTTTGGAGAGGAGTTTTCTCCCACAAGGTTTTTCTCCTTTTGATGAAAAGGGAGACTCTCCCTTTCAAATCTAATCACAAACACACAAAATATACTATGCAAGAAGGTTGCAAATGCATATAAAGAACTGAATATAGAAGAGAAATTTGCAACTTTTATTACATTCAAATATGAAAATGTTTTACATCAAAATGAAGCTCATGGGATCCTCTACAATCCTACATGCAACACCTACAACAAATTTTTCTTCAACAATTTGGCATCATTTCGACAGCACCTGGGTATGCAAACTCAACTTCTCCAAAGCCCCCTTCTCCAAATGAAAAGGCATCAATAAATAGAGAAAATACATGGAGAAAACTATTCATGGTTTCAGAAAACAACTTGCATGAACCACCTTGAAAATCCAACGCCCAAATTGGGGAGTTACAAAATTTGCAAATAGAAATGAATTCCAATGCATGTCATCCTTCTTATGGGTGCCTAAACTCTAACAAATCAGATTTGGGTGGTTATGACATCTTACAACCTCTTACAGATTCCTTACAGCTTGTCGGTTACAACTTTGCATGCAAAGACATGCAAGATTCTTTGCAGTCCACCTTATAACAATTTATGAAAAATATACATGTAAACCATGCCAAAACCACTAAAAAAAATGTTTGTCCTCATCCTAAAGTGGATGCCCAAATGGAATATTCTCCCACCAGATGCTTTTATCGCTTTACCGGGTCCTAATTCCCATCAAAATTACATTTATGTTTTCACACCTAGGGAAAATTACACTGTTGTAAATGAAAATATTATTCTCCTAACCCTTAATTCCTTATTAAAACAAAACAAAGAAAAACTACAATGTTTTTGGTGACAAAGGATTGCCCTTACACCTTGGATGCTCCTGCATCAAACACCTAGGGTAGAAGAAAAGTGACCCTTTCACTTCTCAAGAGGATAACCAAGACATTTAACTTCAACTTCTGACAACCATGATAAGTCCTCAATAGGCCTTCCAAACTATTTGACCAAGTACTCAAATTACTTCTTGTGCCTTGTACTCCTACTCACCCCACCATCCAAAATTATCTTTATTTTCTCCTTTTCCAAAGTAGGTGTTGGTATATGAATTGATTCATCTGTTGTACCTTCATCACTTTCAGCTTCATGAAACTTTGTTAGATTAGAAATATTAAATATAGGTGAGATGTTAAATTCACTAAGCAACTCTACTTCATATGTATTACTTGAATCATGCCTACTCATAATTCTCCAAGGCCCAAACTTTTTCATTTTTAGCTTGTTATAGGTACCAACTGTAAATCTTTCTTTTCTCAAGTGTACCATTACCTCATCACCAACTTGAAACTCCTTATGTCTCCTCTTCAAATCAGCTTTGGACTTGTACTGAAAATTCATTTTGTTGATGTGATTTTGTACCTCCTCACGTATGCTCTTCATGTGTTTAGCAAAGTCCTCTGCTTCTGCACTCTTCTTATTAACATTATCCGTATTTTTTAGATCTGAAAGAACTCTTGGGCGAGTGCCAAGCTCTGATGAGTAGGAGGATGCGAGGGTTGTTGCGATACCTTGGGCATGAGCCTGGGTGGACTGGCCCCTGATGCAAATCAAAGTGGTATTAGGCTTTTTAACAGGAAATTGCAAAAGTGAATGTTAACCAGGTTGAAATTGAAGCAAGGAGAAGGCACACTTACAAAGTTCAATCCTGAGATCAAAAAATGAAGGTCTTTTCCATGATTAGAAATGGCAGTTGAACAAATTCCTATGGAGCTTGATGAGAAAGCTTTCTAGAAAGCATTTCTTCAAATGAAGGCTATGGTGGAAGTTCTTTTCCAAGAGATACAAGAGCGATAGAATAAAAAGGAACTCAAGAATAGAAAGAAGAATGAAGGTGAATCCACTTCAAAAGATGATAAGGGTAAGGGAATATGAGGTGGTAGTGACCCTCTTGAACCTCCATCCCCATCTTCTTCTTCATTCTCTTCATCTTCTTCTTCTTCTACTTCTTCAAAGAAGAAACAACCTATACAGTCTGAAGCTAATACACCTTTGTTAAAGCTTGATGTTAAATTTGAATTGCCAACTTATAATGGAGAACTAGATGCAGAAAAACTTGATAATTGGATTAAAAAAATTGAAGTTTATTATAGAATTCAAAATTTTACTGAGGATTCTCAAAAAATCAAATTAGCCACTCTTTGCCTGGGAGGCACAACCTTAATCTGGTGGAAGAGCAGAACTTAGGAAGATCTAAGCCAATATGGTAAAATTATTTCTTCTTGGTTTGAGTTTATAGCTACATTAAAGAAACAGTTCTATCCATTAGGTCATATGCAAAAAGTAGTAATGAATTGACAATCATTAAAGCAAGAGAAAGGACAAAGTGTACAGGATTATACACACGAGTTTAGGAAAAGAGCTTTAACATTCAATTATATACACAAGAAATTTTGTTAAAGTATATAGGTGGATTACATGAAAATTTGAGGCATATAATACTTATATTTAATCCAACTAACCTTGATGTAGTTAGTGTGCAAGCCATTCATCTGGAAACAAGCTCGAGGAATAGCCATGATGGTCTCTTAATGGAATCCAATAAACACAAAGGGAGCAAGAAAGGGAAGGAGAAAATGCAACAAACATCTACTGTAAAGAAAGAGGAGGATAAGCCTTATTGCTCACATTGCAATAAGAAAGGGAACGAAGATGCAAAGTGCTGGAAATTGCATCTTGATCAGAAACTGAAATGGTTCAAAGATCGAAAGGGTAAGCAAAAGATCGCAACTATCGTGCATGATCTCAGATCAGATTCTGATGATGAAACCAAGATCACAGTTGTGGGTGTAGACATCCAAATTTGATCACTTCCAAATGATCAAAATCATCTACTCTATTCATCTATTCCATTAACAGTGATTAAATAATTTATTTAATCATTATTTCATTTTCTACCTAAGGTTCCTAAAGTATGTAATTAAACAAATTAAATACTTTACCTTACACCCTGTTCTTCTCTAAATTAAATAAATATGACAAATTATTTAATTTAGTCTTTTAACCCATTTGGATTAAAATCAATTTTTAATTCCCCTTTTTCTCTCTCCTTGTCACATTCTCCATAACCCTCTTCTAATCTGGATTAAATTAATTAATCTGTGATTAGGATGTGCACCACTTAATCTTGATTAAGTGTCACATCCTCCATAATCTCCCACTTGCCTCTAATCTCTCATTAATTACTTTAATCATGTGTTTGCACAACCTTAATCAAAATCATTAACCACATTTAGCCTACCTTTTATGGTCAACCTTTCCACTTACCATTTTTAGCCTGGACTCTCTTTCCCATGTGAATTTTTAATTCACATTTATTTGTCCAAGGTTCCTCTCTTCCCCATGTGAATTTTTAATTCACTTTTGTCTTTCCAAGGTCTTCCTCATCCCCCATGCAAATGTGACATGTCATTTTACATGTGCCCAAGGCTTCTAGAACCTTGGACTTGTCACATCACCCACATGTGACAAATCTCCAGCTTTTTGGAGACCTCCTTTTATCCAATAAACTCTCCATTGAATGTAAATTTTTAATTTACATTTATTTTTCCCACACACTTCCCCTTTTCCCATGGAGATTTTTGAGGAATTCTAAAATTCCTCAAAAGTCTCTTTCATCCTCATTTGGGGACAAGAAGTTCCTTTTTGAGGAAATCTTCTCATCCCCCAAGGTACCTCAAAGGTACTTGTCCTTCATCCACCTCATGTACTTCCCTTCCACCTCTTGTCCTTCTCTTTCACCTCATTTCCACATCACTCCACCCTAGGACATCTCACCTTCCACATGTCAAGATGTGAGGGCTTGTGAATCCTCAACTAACCATAGCCCTTCATCTTGATCTTTGTTGGATCAATCCCAACCATTGAATTCTCTAGAGAATTCAAATTAGCCTATAAATATCCCTTCAATTCCCTCATTTTAGAGATCAAGTCTTTTGCAACA
Source organism: Sequoiadendron giganteum (assembly GCA_007115665.2). Classification (NCBI taxonomy): domain Eukaryota; kingdom Viridiplantae; phylum Streptophyta; class Pinopsida; order Cupressales; family Cupressaceae; genus Sequoiadendron; species Sequoiadendron giganteum. Next base: position 96,847,299 of record CM021101.1, read on the forward strand.
AAACTCTTGCAAAATTGCCATTCAAGCTCTCATTTATCATAATATTTAGCATCATCAATTCATCTTGCATCCATTCAACTTCATTGCCATCCAAGGATCACACAAGACTTCAAAAATCAAGGGCCAACCAAGGAAGCAACAATATGAAGGTATAAAAAGCATTCCATTTTTTTTTATCTTGCTTTCATATTGTCCATTTTCTTAGGCTAATCATTGAGGTGCCCTTTTATCTTGTTACTTCTTCTCATTGCATTAATAGTTTTTATCTAGCATCTCACATTAGGAGTAGCATTTTATTAGGATCACAGTGGGTATAAAAGGAAACATTCCTATTTTCAGTACTAGATCCCATGATTCTTCTATAAAGTGTAATGAAGTACCTGTTGAAAGTAAGAGGAATAAATTATTTCATATAAGGGATATTGAAAAAAAAAAAAATATTGATACACTCATAGATAGTGGATCACAAGTGAATCTAATCTCTGAACAAGTTGTTAATAAATTGGGATTAAAAACAAATCCTCATCCTAAGCCATATCCATTGGGTTGGGTGCATGATAATGCTCGGCTACATGTGTCAAAGCAATGTAAACTCTGATTTGCAATCACATCCAAGTTTGTAGATGAGGTAGAGTTAGATGTAATTTCACTTGACATCTGTAGGATGGTTCTAGGTAGTCTTTACTTGTATGACATAAAATTCATTTTCTACAGGGGACATAACAAGTATCATTTATTTAAGGATGGAATTGAATATATTGTAAAAGCTCATCACATGAAGAATGATAGATTTGTTGTAAACACAGGGCATCTGAAGATGATTGTAAATGCAAGCAATGCTTTAACTCTCATGTCTGTAACAACTAGTGATACTAAGCATGAAGATGATAGGGTGTCACATACAACATAGTGTGAGGATCAGTTGCGAGTACAATTAAGCCTTCAGCCAAAGGTGGTAAAAGAGGGTTTGAACGATTCATTTTCTAACAATGTTCCTATTTAGGAGATCTAGCACGTTGATACTTTTTCCTTCACAACATTTTATTTAGTACTGTTGCTTGTTATTCTACTAGTTATTTCTATGTGTATGATGGATGTGATAGTGAATATTGATGAATATGCAGTTAATTGTATCAGCAATGCTATCTCATTTTCCTTCGTGTTTGTGATGGGTCAGATGTTCAAGATTCCAACAGGGTGGACAAATGGTACTGAGAAAGTAGGGCGACAATGCCCTAGCTCAAATTCTATGTAAAAATAAACTTTTGATGGTCCAAAAGCTTCTTAATGGGGAGGAATGATCCAGGTGGACCCATAAAACCTAAAAAATTTAACATTATTAAATTCAACTAAATCAACATCATTAGAAATAACTCATTGACATGATCCTGATGCAACTTGAATGAGATCAAAAGGAGTTTGTACGTAGAAGTTATGCTCAGTCAAAGGTTTGGTCAAATAGGCAAATCAAGTGTTGATGCAAGGCTGAAAAATAGATCATCTCAAAATCAAACAAAATTAGTCTCAAATCGAAGGGCTCATCAATACGGTTTCGACTCCTTTTGAATCACATCAAACATAGTCCGTATGAGCAAGATAGAGCCAGTCAAAGTTTCCAAAAGGGTAGGTTGACCTATACAGTCAGCAGATACAGTCAATAGGTACAGTCAACATTGTTGTTGATGTGGCAAGACAAGGTGGTGTGGCATATGATGACATGGCATAAGCAGTTGAGGGCATTTATCTTATTTAAATTAGAAATTAATTTTGAAATATATGAGCCAAACCCTTTAAAATAAAATCCATAAAGGGCTTTAAGACTTTAAAAGGTTTATAAAAGATATTTGAAACATGAAGCCCAAATCTATAAAGATTTTAAAAGAGGCAAATATCATAAAATATAAAAGCCCGAATCTTAAAGGATTTAAATATAATTTTAAGGGGATTATTAAAAGATAATTCATATCCCTATTTTTAAGGCTTGAAATCCATATCCCTATTTACATGGATTATTAAAAGATAATCCATATCCCTATTTACATGTTAAGATTTGTGAGAATATCCTAAGGGGTTTTTAGGATAATTTTAAAGGTGTTTATCAAATTGAAATAATATTGTACGGGAATATTGTAAAGCCCGAAATTATAAGGGCTATTTATTTTAACGGGTGTATTATTTTTAGGGGATTTACTATTGTAAATGGGAGATTGGGATAATTTGAAAATCATATGGTTTTAAACCATATTAGGCAAAATCAAATGTATAAAAAGGGGAAGAGTTTGGCATTTCGGGGACATTGGAAATTATTGTGAAATGTGGAGAATTCTTTTGGAGAGAATAATAGGCTTATTGGAATTAGGCAAAGAGGGAGATTATTGTATACACGAAAACATTTGGAGTGTCTTTAGGTGTTGAGAGAGATTGTGAGAGGTTTTTATGCAGATTTTTGGACGTGTTTTTGATGTAACAAAGTAAATTAAAGTTTGGCATCATTAATGAAAGCGGTCTATCATTGAGAAGCAGACTCGAAAACGTAGTCCTAATTGGATTAACTTCGTTATCAATCTCGTGTTCCTCTCTCTCTTTTGTCTTATTCTTCTTCTCTCTCTTGTATTTCATTCTTTATTTGTTTTCTAATTACAACACTTTAGTAATTAGTTAATTTCATTAACTTATATAAACATGAACCTAGTTTGTAATTTCAACGGTTAAACAACATAGTCACATAATTATGTTGGATCGAGATTAACTATAATTTAAGTTAATTTGCAAGTTAATTGTAAACCTCTAATTACAGATCATGTTCCCATAAACAATTTGGAATGGTGACTTACTTGTACTTCTATTCACTGAGTTTTTATATGCAAATTATGCTTGAGGTAGAATCAAATCCCACCCCTTTGGCTTATCTCCAACTAGGCATCTCAACAAATTACCCAATATTTTGTTCACCACCTCTATTTGACCATCTGTTTATGGATGGTAGGCTAAATAAAACTTCAAATTAGTCTTCATCTTCTTCCATAATCTCCTCCAAAAGTACCCCACAAACTCTGTATCTCAATTTGAAACAATGCTCTTCAGAAGACCATGTAACCTCACTACTTCCCTAAAAAACAATTTTGCAACATTCACAACATCATTAGTCTTCTTGCATGGAATAAAATAAGCCATCTTGGAAAATATATCTACTATAACAAATATTTAATCATGTCCCCTTTGGGTCCTTGGAAAACCCAAAACAAAATCCATACTAATCTCCTCCCATGGCCTCTCAGGTACTGGTAGTGGTTGGTATAAACTTGTGTTTTGACTAGTTCCTTTTTCCACCTAACAAATTCTACAACTTTGAACATATTCTCTAATATCTTGCTGCAACTGAGGCCAATAATATTTCTCTCCCACAAGTGCTATGGTTTTATCAAAACCAAAATCTCCTGCAAGCCCTCCACCATGCTTTTCTTTAATCAAGTTTACTCTCATTGAACTTCTAGGAATATCCAACTTATTACATTTGAACAACATACCATCTTGGATTAAATAATCCAACCACTTGGTCCTATCACCAAAAATAGGCTCTTTGCAAGCCTTCCAAGCCTCTCCAAAATATGGATCATCCTCATACAACTCCTTCAACTCATTGAATCCAACAACCTCAACCTGCATTTCAATCAACAAACCCTACCTTCTACTAAAAGCATCTGCAACCCTATTAGACTTCCCACTCCTATATTTCAAAACAAAATTATAACTTTTCAAAAACTCTACCCATTTCATATGTATCTAATTTAACTTCCCTTAACTACTCAAATATTGAAGTGCTTGATGATCAGTAAATAAAACAAACTCCTTAGGTAAAAGATATTGTCTCCACTTTTTCAATGCTAGCACAATAGCATAAAATTCTTGATCATACACTAAATATTTTCTTTTTGCATCATTTAAATTCTCACTAAATTAAGCAATGGGTTTACCTTCTTGACTTAGAATAGCTCCAATCGCGTTACCACTCACATCAGAATCAACTTGGAATTCCTTGTTGAAATCTGGAATTGCTAAAATAGGTTGCTTTGTCACTTTGGCCTTCAACAAATCAAAACTTCTTGCTGCTCCTGTAGTCCATCTAAAATCTCTTTTATCTCCTCTCATGGTCTCAGTTATTGGTGCACAAATACTATTGAAACCTCTAATAAACTTTCTATACAAACTTGCTAAACCATGAAAGTATCTCACCTCGGTAGCACTTCTAAGTGTAGGCCATTCTAAAATAGCTCTCACCTTTTCTGGATCCATTTTGAGACCTTCTCCTGAAACAACAAAACCCGAGTATACCAACTCCCTCTTCATAAAGCTGTAGTTTTTCAAATTAATGAGCAACTTCTCTTCCCTCAACTTTTCAAAAACAAATCTGATATGTGTCAAATGCTCTTCTAGTGTCTTACTAAATATCAATATATAATCTAGATAAACAGTAATAAATCTGCCCAAAAACTCTTTCAATACCTCATTCATCAACCTCATAAATGTACTAGGAGCATTGGTTAGTCCAAAAGGCATGACCAACCATTCATACAAACCTTCCTTGGTCTTGAAAGTTGTCTTCCACTCATCACCTTCTCGGATTCATATTTGATGATAACCACTTTTCAAATCAATCTTACTGAAGTATTCAACCCCACTTAAACAATCCATGATATCATCTATTCTAGTAATGAAAATCTATATTTGATGGTGATCTTGTTGATAGCCCTCAAATTCGTGCACATCCTCCATTCCTCTCCTTTCTTTGGTGCCAAAATAGCAAGCACTAAACATGGCTCACACTCTCCCTAATCAAGCCTTTCTACAACAATTCTTGAACTTGCTTGTTCAACTCTTCACTCTCAGTTGGAGACATTCTATGGGCTGCTTTGTTCGACAAACTTGCTACCGGTATTAGATCAATTTGACGACTTATCTTCCTCATAGGTGGTACTACCTCAAGTGCATTGTCTAAAACAATCTCTTGAAACTGTTGTAACAAATCTGCAACCTCCACAGGAACATCTTCCACATTTTCACAATTAGACATGAACCAAAGCAAATCAAACTTTCTCATGCCTCATACCATCTAAGAATTTTCTTGCATCCACTAAACAAACTCTTGCATTAGCACAAACTTGAACCAAATATTCTTTCAAATGTTTCAATTTATGTTTCATGCCATCCTTATTTATGGTATATGTATTAGCGCAACCTTCATGCATTGCCTTCCTATCATACTGCTAAGGCCTTCCTAACAAAATATGATATGCATCCATAAGAATTATATCACACAATATTTCATCAAAATAACCTCCTATTTTAAATTTTACCAAACATTGTTCACTAATCAAAATATTTTGATTATCTTGTACCCATAATATTCAGTATGGTTTCGGGTGCTTCCTACTCTCTAGCTTCAATTTTCTCACAATTTCTTCGAATACCAATTTATCCGTGCTTCCACTATCTATGATGACATTACAAGCCTTCCCTTCACATTTTCATCTTGTCTTGAATAATCTCTTTCTTTGAATGGGTTCATTTTCCTCATTCAACAATGCTCTTCTTGTCATCATGACTTCACTTACTTCTACTTCTTCAGAATACGATGAGTATGCATCCTCCTCATTGATGTTTGCTGCTCTATTCTGATTTTTTGATCTTCTATTGGTCCTTTCTTGATTATGAGGGCAATCATATGCTCTATGCCCCTCTTCACCATATTGAAAACAAGTTCTGTGAAAGCCACCTCTTTTGAACCCTCTACTCGATCTTCTTCTACCTCTTGGATTTTGATCTCTAGGAGGATAATAATTTCTTGATTTCTAATTTTTATTGCTTCCTTGGTCTTCAAACTTTTGATTTTTGTGATTTGCATCATAACTTCTTCCTCTGGTTCTTCTACCATGACCTCTTCCTCTTTGTTTACTTTCAAATTTTATGTTCAATCTTTCCTCAACTTTCAATGAAAATTGATAAGCATCCTCAATGGTGGTCATTCTCACGAATGCCAATTCGTCTTGTATGCTTGGCTTTAGCCCATTAATGTAATGAGCTACCTTTTCCTTGTTTTCTTCAAAATGCCCTATTTGAATCAGGACCTTGTGAAATTCTTTCATAATCCTCATTCCTTGTCTCAACCTTTGCATCTTTTTGAGCAGCTCCAACTCATAATCTACTAGGATAAATTGTCTTTTCATTTTTTCCACCATTCTATCCCATTTGGAAATTGTCTTTCCCTTGTCTTCCTGTTTCAACCTGGGTTTCTTTCCACCAAATGCTTGCATGGCCCTTTAACTTTATTTTTGCAAATCTCACTCTGTGGGGGTCTTTAATCTATTCAAACTCAAAAAATTCTTCCATGTCATTAATCTAATCTATAAAATCTTTAGGATTTAAACTTCCACTAAAGGTTGAAACCTTCATTTTTGGTTTCTTTCCAATTTGTGATATAGCTCTCAACAATATAATTTCTCCAAGATCTATTTGATCCTATTCTTCCTCTTCCAATTCTTCTTCAGTTTCATCTTCACTATCATCTCTTTCTCTATGCACTTCTCTTCTACGGATCTCTTCCTACAAAGTCTCTATTTGACTTCTAAGGGCTCTAAGTTCATCTCTAGAAGGGTCTCTTCCTCTACCACCTCTGCCTCTACCTCCACCACTGTTGGAAACTCTTGGATGCATTTTAATCTTCACCCACAACTCATAGGTCGTGTTGTAAACTACCTCTCTTTGGCACTTTGTTTACAGGCTCAAGACAACCTGCTTTGATACCACTGATGAAAAGGGAGACTCTCCCTTTCAAATCTGATCACAAACACACAAAATATACTATGCAAGAAGGTTGAAAATACATATAAAGAATTGAATATGGAAGAAAAATATGCAACTTTTATTACATTCAAATATGAAAATGTTTTACATCAAAATGAAGTTCATGGGCTCCTCTACAATCCTATATGCAACACCTGCAAAAAAATTGTCTTCAATAATTTGGCATCATTTCAGAAACATCTGGTTATGTAAACTCAACTTCTCTAAATCTCCCTTCTCCAAATGAAAAGGCATCAATAAATAGAGAAAGTACATGGAGAAAACCATTCGTGGTTTTGAACAAAACAACTTGTAAGAACCACCTTGAAAATCCAACGCCCAACTTGGGAAGTTATAAAATCTACAAATAGAAATGAATTCCAATGCATGTCATCCTTCTCATGGGTGCCTAAAATTTGACCGATCAGATTTGGGTGGTTATGACATCTTACAACCTCTTACAGATTCCTTACAGCTTGTCGGTTACAACTTTGCATGCAAAGACATGCAAAATTATTTGCAGCCCACCTTATGACAATTTATGACAAATATACATGAAAACCATGCTAAAAAAACTAAAAGGCAAAACTATTTGTCATCATCCTAAAGTGGATGCCCAAATGGAATATTCCCCCATCAGATGCTTTTATCACTTTATCGGGGCGTAATTCCCATCAAAATTACATTTACATTTTCACACCAAGGGAAAATTACATTGTTGCAAATGAAAATATTATTCTTCTAACCCTTAAGCCCTTATTAAAATGAAACAAAGAAAAATTACAATATTTTTGGTGACACAGGATTGCCCTTACACCTTGGATGCTCCTGCATCACCTTTTCTCCAGTTTTGAGAGATCTTTTGTTTGTACATGGGTACCTCATCAGGCCTTGTTTGTCGAGATCCATCATGCATTCTTTTTAGGGTTTTTAACTACTCTCTAAGTTCATCTTAAGGGGATTGTTAGAGTTATCATGAATTATCTAATAATGAATTAATATTTAATTGATTATTAGTCTAATTTAAATTCTCATGCACTTAAGCTAAACTTAGGATTGCTTTATTCAGTTAACTAAGTGCTTTTCTGTTAATTGAAGTGAGCACCATTTAGGGTTTTTCTCCTATAAAGCACTCAACCCTCATTGTAATTATATCTTGAGCTTTCATATCTTTTTGATAGTCTCTTGCTTCTGTAGCTTTTTCTTGTTGAGGAATATTGCATATATTGTTTGCAGATCTCTTGCGTGGAAGGTGTATGTGTTTGTTGTTTGATTTTGTGGCTTGTTGTTTTGTGCTTGTTTCACAATTCTAATGTTCAAATTTGTCTTGATGTACTTAAGAGTTTGGAATAGATGGCAGAACCATCCTTTTGACTTGAAGGACCAAGCCACGTTGTTCCCTTCCACCAAATTAGATATCTTTGCAAATTATCATATTTTTTCTTCTGTTTCCAACCTCTTGTTGGAATAAAGATCCTCTTCCTTTACCAATCAGATCCCTTCCTATTTTCCCAGCTACTTGAAGGCTTAGTAGTCCTCCTCCACTAAAAATTGACATTTCTCTTTGCATCATTCATACCATGTCCTATTGCACCTGCATATAAATCATTAAAAACAAAAATAAAGTTTAGGGAATAAAAATTTCCCACAAGTGCATCCTCCTTCTCTGCATCATGCCATTTAGGCATTCTTTCCATTTTATATTTTGTGAGGTGGACTTCATTTCCTATCTCAATATGATATTGTTCATAAAACAACTCATTTTTCATATTGTCCTCTTTTATGCCACAAATTAACATTTCTTTGCTCTCTCTCCCAATCATCCTCATTTCTTTTCCAAGAAAGAGATGATCCATCTCTTCTTTCTTTCCATCAATCATGGGATTCTCTAGACATTCATTTGTTTGCTCACATTCTTCCAACTACTTCTGATTGGTTGTGTTTTCAATTTAACTAATAAGATTTCATCACATATGGGGCTCCCAAAGATCTCCATCTTTGTTGTAGCTTCCTCTTTATTGTGGACCACTTCCACTTCCACAAAATTTTGGGCCTCTTCTTGTGATAGACTGCATTCCTCTTTATTGCAATCTTCAAAATCTTCTCCTCGTGTATTGTAATCTTCAATACCTTCCCCTTTTTTGAGGTAACACAATTCAAAAGCTTCATCCAACTCATCAATCTCTTCATATTCAACCCATTCACCCCTCTCTTCTCTTTGGAACTCTTAGAAAATCACATTTAAAGGTCTTTTATCCACTAATATCCTTGCCAACTCTTTAAGGGATTTAATGTGTCCCTATTCTAACAATTCTATCTCTTGGCTAATCCTTGCCTCTATGAATTTCTTCTCTGGATATACCTTTCACTCACAAGATGAGTATTTAACCTCATCATTCTTATTCACCTTCTCACAACTCTTTAGTGCCTTTTCTATAAATTTATTTTTCTTTGCCTTCTTATGATTACATGTCTCATATTCCTCCAACATCCATCGTAATTTCTTAAACTCATACTCTAAATTTTGTAATTTTTTTTTTTATCCTTTGTTAGCTTCTGCCTCCACCTTTGTCTTATCTTTTCTTCCATCTTGGTTATCCTCTTTGTCACATCATGATATAACTCCATTTTTTTATCAATTGCAACTTCTCTATAGATCCTAATTCCTTGTTGGCAATGATATGATAAAATTCAACCACCTTCTAAAATACCTGTGATCCTTTTTTTAAGATCATCAATCTACCTTATGTCTAGACTAGTGGTGTGGGAAACGTTTTTCAAATCTGTAGACTCCTATGTAACAAATCAAGAAAAAATGGCTCTCACTCACTTTTGCAGCAAGGAGGGTCTCCTTACACAAACATAAAATACTGCTATATAGCATGAAGGCTCATAGGCACATGAGTGAATTGCTCTGATACCAAACTGATGCAGACAATCCTCAAATCTTGTAATTTAATAAAATTGCCTCTGTAATACAAAGAGAATAAGCACAATAGAACAAAGACAAAATGAAATTATGGAAAATTTTACTCCCTCAAACAAATACTCTATTTCCATTATTCAATTTGACCTAATCATTACATTCTCCCAAAAACCTCCTTCCTACATTACCAGTTATCTCCTTTATCCTCCAAAAAACCCCTAATTTAACTCCTACATAGTCTGCAAAGTAAAAACAGTCCAAAACAAAGTAATCTAACTCCTAATTAAACTCCTATGAAGACTACTATGCAACAACAAATCAATTCCTAAATTAACTCCCGCGAAGACTACCTAGTAGATCTACAACAGATCAACACTAAATTAACAACAAATCAACATCAGTCAAGAAATAGTTACATCAATTAATGATTGGCTTGATTTTCCATAATAGAGAGACAATATCTTAGGGTTTGGTCCTTTTGAGTTGCAAAGAGGATAAATTTAATGCATGATTTAGTTGACCTATTTGACATATATCCTAGATTTAAAAATTTAATTGATCACATAGATGAAAACAAAAACTAATGAAACAAATCTAGATTTGAAAATCATGACAAAAAGGAATTTGTGATTGAAAGCTCATCCTAAATTACATGGATAGGGGTGTGGGTTCCCTAGACCAAAGAGTCAATCTTTTCGAGATTTTCAAATCTCAAATGTTGTGTTATAGTCTACACTGTATTTCCTATGACTGTCTGCTGACAAAACCTTCAGATCTGACCTGCACACATGAAAAGAGGGAAAAGGTTGTGTTGTATAGGGGCTTACCTAAGTCAAACCCCATTTTGGTGTTCCCACCTCCACAAAAAATAAATGATATTGATCAAGGGGGTGTGCCCTAGGTCGACCAAAGGCTAAACAAACAACAATTGATTGAAATCAAAATGAAATGGATAATGTTACTTTGGTATGGTATCCTTGTCAAAGTGATGTCCACACCATAAGTTGCCACAAAATTTGATTGATGGATGCTTGGGTTGCTTGATAGACCTGCAAGAGGTTAGTCCATAAAATACAATACATTGTTGTAGCTAGCATGTAGAGGATAACTCAATACATCTTCACAATTTGATCACAATAGCTCCTTGTTCATTCTTGCTTCTAATGTTCAAATGAGGATAAAACTTGTTTATATATGCATTATGATTGATATTTTCAAATATCTATAGGTTGAACTGAGATCTTTTTAATTCTCAAAGATCGAGACCAAAATTTGAATTTAAAATAAGACACCTTTAATTTTGCCCCATATTTGTTAGGATGTTGGGGAATTTAATTTATTTTCATAATCTAGCCTCAAAATGAGTAAATTATTATTATAATTAATGTTATAGGAAAAAATAGGGTGTCCATGTAGTGTGAAATTGTTAGGGGTGACAATTTACAACAATACACATATGTATGTATACATGTATGTATATATCCAGATATACATACATATGTAATATATGTATGTGTATTTATATATGTATATGTATATGTATGTATGTGTATGTATATATGTATATGTATGTATGTATATATATTTCATATATATATATATATTTCATATATATAAAACACAACTATATATATAGATGGATTGACAAAATATTTAAAATTTAACAAATATATTGATGATGAAACATGTGAGTCATAAGTCAAAAATAATTGGACATGACAATAAGATAAGAGGCAAAATAGACAACACTTAGCAATACAAACATTTTTTCACCTACAACTCAAGGTAAATATCCTATCTGCAAAAGCAACAAATATCAACTTGTGTATTAGTGTGAAATTTCTAAGGGTCATGGTGTGCATGTGATTCTTCCAAATTTACTTTGCTCTCTCTAGTGATGCTCTCCCTCCTCGTTCGAGGAGGGAAAAAATATTTTCCTACATTTACCTCATCCAACCAACACGATAGTTAGTCTAATAATCAACATATCAAAATATAACATAAAAAATTCATGAATCATCACAATGATACTATATACACATTTATATCTTTCAAAATAATATCTAATTGATAATTTCCTTACTTTTACTTAATAAGTAGATCAATCATAACATAAATTTTCTTAAAACAAGATTTTTGGCGTCATAATTTAAAGCACATCACAAAATAAAGCATAGACAAATGGGTCCAAAAATGGGATGTGACACATGAAATATATGAATTATAAACAACACCATTGAATTGAGGTCCTCCAAGAATGGTTATGCAAAGGACTAAAAGCATCCCAAATCAACTGTAATGTGAATCTAATCTAACTATAATGAATTCATAGGAGGATGATAATGAAAAACTAAATATGCAATAAATATGTATTCACTACTATGTATTGGTGTGGTGATGAATAGGTAAGCCCTAAACATGCATCCACTAACAATCCATGCCATGAAATGCCTCTAATAGTATTCTACAAATTTATATAGATTTCTATATAGATACATAATATATATGGATCACAGACAATACCAATGGAATCATAATGATACATACTATTTATTTCAAATTTTGAATCACTTATATTGAATAGTAAAAAATGCTCATTTAGTTGTATGTATATAAAATGTTTACAATAATGATACATGGTATTCAAATTTAATTTCAAATCACTTATACCATTGATTTTAAATCCTTTCCAATTTAAACATTCTTACAACAAATCTCAAATCACAATGATACCTGGTATGAAATGTATGTGTATGTATATTTTTATAGAATCATGACATTTATGAATCATAAACATATATCCAACAATAAAACATGCTCATTTTGTTGTATGCATACATTGTTTAGAACTCAAATTTATTGTATTTCATAGAAAAATCTATGTATGTTTATATATAAATACATTTAATATATGAAGCATAAACATATATATTTATAAAACATGGTCATCTAGCTGTATGCATGAAATGATTACAAAGATACATATGTTTGTAGCTCACAAAAGTGTTTGAAGCTGCATTGGATGTGTTTGAAGCTACAACAGGTGTCTAAAAGTGCAAAATTTGCAATGTAGAAGACAACTTGTATTTATAGTCATGATAGAAATTTAAGTATTTTATTATTGATTTATGTGGTTACATTTTTTTGTTTTGATTTGTGTGGCTGCATCTTATTGGTTGATATTCAAATTATATGCATTTGATTGAGTAATATGTAGAGCAAGTGGATAGATTTGAAGTCATGAAGGGAATTCAAATTAAGCATCCAAAATTAATGGTAGAAGTGATATGAAATTTGAATTCAATACCACCTATTATTTTGATTTGAAAGGTGTTGTAAGAATGTTTTAATGGAGATGGATTTGAAATTAATAGTACAAATGATATGAAATTTGAAACAAATACAATGTGCAATTTTGATTTGAGAAGTGTTGAAAGAATGTTTAAATTGAGTTATATTTGAATTTAACGATATGAGTTATTTGGAATATGAAATAAATGACATGTATCATTACAAATTTAGAGGTGTTGTTTATAAAGTTTTTATTGCTATTTTATTGTTATCTAATTGATAATGGTGAGCCCAATAAGTATTTTTTTAGTGATTGTAGGGTTTATGTAGAGTAAATGAGGAAGTACTTGGGCATGGTGGAACATGAAGTTCTAGCAAGGATGATATGTGGAGCAATTATATTTGTAATCTTGTCATATATATTTGCAAGTTGGACAAATGCCATGCCAAACATAGATGAAATGTAAACTCCACCTCTTCATGTCATATCACTATTTTTTGTGCCAAACATAGATGAAATGTAAACTCCACCTCTTCATGTCATATCACTATTTTTTGTAAAACTAGGTGTATGCTTGACATGGCTCTAGGAAAATTCACAACCAACAATTCACCGTGGGAAAATTCATCGCCATGACAAATTCACCTCATGGAAAATTCACCACCAACAACTCATGGCGGTGAATTTTCCATGAGGTGAATTTGTCATGGTAGTGAATTTTCCTGTGATGAATTTTCCAGCGATGAATTTACCTAAAGCCGTTTAACATATAAATATCTAGTGACAATCACCTATATTTGAAAAAAATGAATAGTTATTAGCCAAACAATGATTGAACCTTTATGACAACAAATAAATATAAAAAAAAGGTTTTCATTATTTCTTTAATGAATATTTTGTTAAGAAATGAACCCATACAATCCACTCCTATCCCCACAATAGAAACCCGCACTATGCCCCCTCTCCCCCAATCCACTTATTCATTAAGAATAATCCAATTGTCCATTAAAAAGGAAGTAAAAAAATTCCAAATCCCATGTTTTTACAGATAAGCCAAAATGCATATGTTCGCGAGAATGTATTCCCCTTGTGGGGCCAATGAATTAAAGTTGATACCGGTTTCGAATAAAGGGGTGTATATGTAAATATAGTTTATATGCAGGGCTTTAATGAATAAAATATTGGAATTAGGAAAGGGTTTGAGGCTTAGGGTATTGAGCTCTCATCTGGGAGGGGAAGTCGCACATACCAACATGGCGTCTGAGTCTGAGAAGGAAGCTGCTCTCTCTGCCATACCTGACGATAAACCAACCATGTAATTTTCCTGCTTTTATTTTGAAAATTTTCCTAAATTGTATGTTGTTAAACATTAGAGTGCACCTGAAATTTAGTTGAATTTGGAGATTATAGCTGTAGACGGTCGATTGATCTGTAAATTAGAAAAAAATGCATGAGGAAAATGTTATGAGGATTTTTTTTTTTCTTGAAGATATAGACTTTTATTGCTCGGTCATGGACATTTAGATTCTTATAGGTACGTTAGGGTTATACTATGTGAAAAGATGAGCTCACGTTTTAATAGATTTGAGCAATTGATTATGGAATTGGTGTCAGAAAGTTGGGCATTTGATGATATGTAATGCGCGAAGCTTTTTGTGATGGAAAGGGAAGAGCACCTTTGCAAGTTGTATGAAATTTTGTGGTATATAAGATATGTAGAAGGATTGATTTTTCTCGTGGTTGGTTTTCCTTATTGTTTCCCGGAGATTTAGTACTTGACCCTTGGTACCCTTTGAGAGCACGGCCTTATACTTTGAGACGAAGACAAACTGATGGATCTTAAAAATCGCGAACTTTTTATAGAAGATTGTTAAATGCCACATGATATACTGTTTTCATTCCTGGTATTAGTTACTTTTGGAGAGAAAAAACGCAATAATAGGCAAGTATTTTGCTTGAGTACGGACACGCTTTTCTGCAAATATTTTTATCATCTAAGTTCAAAGCGGTACTTGTAAGAAGAGGAAATAAAAAATGGTGTTAAAATGTTCGATTAGTGTAAAGAAGAAACAGAAAAAGGTTTAAAATGTTTGGGTATTGAAAGGAACATTATTCTATGTGAGTAGGTTGTGCCCCTAAACTAAAGTGTATCATGATTTGTCTATGTGATTTTTTCTGCAGAGAATTTTGTAATGTCCCTTTTTTGACCCGCAAACACTGAGCTGTTGGTAGTTGACATGGATTGGGGTTGATCCGATCCTGTGAGTTATTAGATTTAGTTACTCTTTTAGCTAGTCAGCTAGATATAGTTGTGACTTGTGCCAGTTAAATAAGGGATGCTGCAGCTATTCCATTAGTCATCTGCTGTTAAATAAGGATTCAGGTAGTCAGTTATCCCCCTAACTTCTCAGGGAGTGTTTGTTTGTTAGCTAGCATTGAACGTGGGATTAATTCCTACCATTTGTGGATTGTGTGAGTTGAAGATTATATAGGTAGTGCTGCGAAGAAAAATGGCATCATTGATTATTACAAACACAATAACTTCATTCTGTTTACAGAAATTGGATGCTGCTCCAGGAGCTTGTTGATTGAGATGAAATCCTCAGGCTTTTTCAGATTGGCTCTCATAAGAATGGAAACTCTCTGAGATATTTAGTAGTGTAGGGTGACATCAAGGTTATTCTGGAGTATTCAGCAGTGCAAGGCAATGATGAGGTCATTCTGAGGTCTTTAGCAGTACCGGGTGGCAGCAAGGATTATGCAGAGAGATTAGTGTCAGTGAGTAGTATAAGTTTGTTGTATTGTTTACTGAATAAAGATATTTCAAAAAGACAAGTACAACATAAAATATGTACATCTGCTGTTCTAATCTTTTCTGGGTCTACTTTCTGTGTATTTAGACAAGTTAATATAGTCTTTTCTGGATTTACTTTCTATGTATTTAGATTGGGTTATTGCTTTTAGTTAGCCAGCTAGTTTTAATTGTGTTAGTTACATAAGGGATGTTGCTGTCATTCCACTAGTTTTCTTCAGTTAAAGAAGGATTCAGGCAGTTAATTGTCTCCCTAAATTCTTGGGAAGTGTTTGTCAGTTAGCTAGCATTGAATGTGGGATTTGTTCCCATAATTTGTGGATCGCTTGAGTTGAAGATTCTATCAGTAACACTGGGAAGAGGAAAGGCATCATTGATTATTACAAACACAAAAATTTCATTCTATTGACAAAAGTTGGATGCTACTATATCAGCTTGTTGCTTGAGACAAAATCCTCTGGATTTTTTAAATCAGATCTCATGAGGTTGAAAACCCTTTGAGATATTTAGTAGTATAGGCTAGCATCAAGTTTATTCTGGAGTATTCAGCAATGCAAGGCAACAATGGCATCATTCTAGGGTCTTAGTAGTACTAGGCAGCAAGAGACATTAGTGTTAGTGAGTAGTATAAGTTTGTTGTATTATTTCTTGAGTGTATGTATTTCAAAAAGACGAAATAAAATATATACACCTGTTAGATTCTTTTTTGTGTTTACGTTCTTTACTAGTAGCTAAGGCAGGGGCACCAAAGATGAGAGAAGTGAGGGTAGATCCAGTTCCAAGTGGAGGTGAAGATTCATAAGTTGGACTATTCGAAGAAGTAGTAGATCCCATAGCTTAAGAAGCAAAAGTAGATCTAGACCCATCGGTAGCATGTCTATGCCCAACAACAACAAAAGTAGTAGATCTAGCAGATCTAGAGTCTATTGATGAAGCCAAAGTAGTAGATTTTGTTGGAGAAGCATGAGTAGTTGAAGATGCAACAACAACACCTAGCATACAAGCAACACCAACACTCCTAGAGAAAGGTCCATTAGTTGTCTTAGCCAAACTATTGAAAAGTAATTCTTAAAAAGTGTCCTTGGCCTTGGGATGTGGATCACTTGACTTCAAGCCTTCCCAATTCTATTGAGAGATGGTCTTTGTTGTAACAGTAGGACCCTTGGGTGGAAGAGAGCACTCAACCCAGTTCAAAGTCACACCTTAGCCCTTCCTCTTTTAGTAGGTTCAATGCTTGAGTTATATGGTTCATTGCCCTTAGATTCAACGCAAACTAGAAATGGAAGATAGCTTGCGTTCGACCTTTAGAGCTTTATCAACCATCTTAAAAGGTCACTCAACCATAAATTTTCTTGAATTTTTTGGCCTCTCTCTATATATAGGGGCACATAAATGACCCTACCTTCTTTGGCCCCCATCTCAATCTCCTCCTACATAGAGGGCTCCTCCCTATACTCTATACAGGGTGGGTGGGCACTTGACCACCTAACTATAGATCTGGAGAGGGCGAGGTCCTTTAGGGTCACACTCATTGATGAATTGAGGGACTTGATTAAACTTTGGTGAATGCCCAATATATATATAGGGCCTCTAACTAGATGAGAAGACTTCAATGCCATGCCCACTTTATCAATAGTAGGGTGTGGAGGCACCACAACACCTATAATTGGATAGAATTCAATCCGAAGCTCATCTTGGTGATTCAATCCAATAGGTGTCTACCATCTGCTCACTCACCACTCATTCGTCTACACCAACATAGTCTTCTTTGGTGTTACCTTCTATGAATTTAGATTGGGTTATTACAAATTTTATCATCCAAGTTCAAAGACCTACTAGTAAAAAGAGGAAATAAAAAGAGTAGTTAAGATGTTTGTGTATTGGAAAGAGTAGTATTCCATGTTAGTAGGTTGTGCTCCTAGACTAAAGTGTTTCATGATGTGTGTTTGTAATTGTAATGTCCTGTTTTATTCCTAAATGTTTGCAGCCTATGTTTCAAAAGAAATCAATAAAGATAATTAATATTACACCAAACTGGCATTACATAAAGATTAAGTTGTTAAGAATGGTCAACCAGCATATGAAGAGTTGTGTCTCTTGAGCAAGATAAGGTATATAAGGAAGGTAGATCTAGAAGGAATGGGAATGGGAAAGAATTATTATGATTGATTACAAGTAATAGACAATAGCGCTAGGCCGCCGTCGCTAGCAAATTAACTTATTTAAAATTAAATTATTTTTCTCCAAATGCAGCGATGAAGAGTTTTAACTATTGCAAAGGCAATAGAGGTGAAGAGGTGTGACTCTCTCAAACTTGAGATATAAAAGGGAGAGCATTTCATTTGAGAAAGATATCCATAACATCAATCAATCAATCGATTAAGAATAAATTATAAATATGATGTGACTCCTTCTAATGTGAAAGATTGTGACTTTCAATGTGAAAGGTTGTGACTCTTTCAAATATGAAAGGTTTTGACTCCTTCAAATATGAAAATTTGTGACTCCCTCAATAATAAGATATAAAAGGAGATCATTTCCTTGTGGAGAAATCATCAAGTTGGAGAAGGGAAAAATAAGAATAAGACATCTCTTTGGAATAGAGAATGAGAACAACCATTTATAATATTATGAAGTATAATTGGTGGCAGCCATTTAAGAGTAAATTATCATTTCTTCAAAAGGTATTTATTTAGAAATAGTCTAGCAAATTCCTTGAGGAACCATATCTTGAATTTGTGAAGTGTCTTGCAAATAAGGACAACCAGCCTTTTGAGTTCACAAGAGGTGAAGGACGACCAACCTTCATGCTCTTATCAAGTATGCCACCCAGAGATGGATTGGATGGCCAGCCTTCCATGCTCATGGGCTAGGAGGTGGAATGAAAGACCAACCTTCCATGCGCTTGGGCTTGATCAAGGAGGACGACTAGCCTCCAAGGTGGACTGAGGGATGGAAGGGTGGCCCACCTTCCACGCTCTCACAATACAAGGACGAACAGCCTTGAGATTTCCGTTTGCAAGCATTTCCAATGAATTCACAATGTGATTTTCTATAAGGAATATGCTATGATGTGTTGATTCAAATATTAATGATTCTATGAATTATTGATCTAAAAATTATGATGATTTAGCTACTATAAAATATTATTGATCTAAATATTATAATGTATTATATATGGATTTGAATATTATCATACTTTCTTGTTACCTAATATTACTAATATTAGTTCTTAGTGAATAATATTGTTTTGCATGCCTAACAATAGGAATTTCCCAAATAGGGGCATTACAATAATTTTTTTATAAATAACAAAGTTTGGGATAAATTATTTCTATATTTCAAATTATTATCCATCGATTGTTAAGGCATTCAAAATTATCCATCCCCAATTATCACTGGTTAAATAGGACTCTCTCATACAATGAATTGAGGGAGCAAACACTAAATACTTCTTTTGAACAATCCTTGATATATTATCTCCAAGACTATGTGGTAGTGTTATGTCTTTGCAAAAATTGTGGAGTCCAAGGTTCTTTTGTTTGATTTTGTTTGAGAGTTGTTAAATCAGCTAATTTTTTTTATTTTTTTAAATTTTTATTTATAAAACCTTGTAATATTTTTTTTTCATGAACTTACATACATCAAGAGATTTGTATTGTGGCACTTCCTCATATTTGTTGAAGTCACCAAAAGGACTCATAGGAGCAAGAATCATCTACAACACCAAAATAGTTCCACAAAAAAGAGAAGCAATGAAAATGCTACGATGTCAATAAGCATACAATAGTATACAATACGATGGAATGAAATGCACTTAGAGGACCCTTGTATATATAGGCAAGGGTGCGACATAGGACAACATGAGTTTATGACAAGTGTCATGTTCTCATGGCTTGAGACACAAAAAGTAAATGCCCTAAGTAAACTAACCATGTGCAAATAGGACCTAAAAGGGAAATCGGTCAGGGAATAAACCTGTTCCACCAACAATATCTAAGTGTCTTATTTTTTGAAATATGACATCCTCCTATTTGTCTCTAGTTGGCTATGGATTTTTTTTTTGTATATGGTTTTGACATGTTTTCACAATGATAGGAGATGGGAAAAGGTTTGTTAATAGGGAAGGCAATTTATGAAAGATGGAAAGGGTTCTTGACTAGAAACCGTTTAGGTTAGGTCATAGCCAATCGAGCAACTTAGCATGCTTGTTGAGTGTATGGGACTTACCTTGTGGGGAACAAGGGGGCGTTCCATTTCACCTTATATGTATTGTTTCGAGGGGATTTGATCTCACTACCAAGCCCAAACAAATCAGGCCTTGGTAATCCATGTAGGTTAAGTTAAAGATTCTCTTGGAACTCCCTGACCTATATGGGTCTAGTTTAGGGTTGGGGTGACATTGTGTTTTTCTAGGGTTTGCCTTAGTACCCTAGGTGAACCCAAAGGCCAAAAAAAACATTTTAAATTAATTTTTAAACAAAAAATTCCCCCAAAAGCCCAATTTTGCGTTAAAGTGAGAGCATATGATTTGTTTTGGTTCATTTCACAAACACAAGGGGCCGAAACAACATTTTTTGCCTCCAAGCTGCCATTGTTGGTTTTTGAAGGTTGCATTTTTTTGAAGGTGAGGGCTACAAGAGAGAAAAACTTACACCAATAGCGAAGAAAGATTTGCATGGGGAATATTTATCCATCAAGGTTAGTAAATTTTGTAATTTTTTTCAAGTTTAATATATATTTTAAACCTTTTATGCATAAAAGGGGTTATAATGCCAACTTTTTTTTTTAATTATAAGTTGTAGGGTTGTTAATTTGTAATGTTTTTTGTTTTGTTATGTTCATACATAATGGCTAGTAGTTGCAGGTTAGCTGCCTCTAATGTAGAGAACTCATTTAGATTTAATGCAACATCACCTTTTGGTGACATATGACAATGATTGAACAACTCCCTAGTGATATGGGGGTATTGTTGGCAGTGGAGCTGATGTGGAAATGAGTATAAGAGCTTGTATAGTCGAGTGAAAGCTCACTTATGTACTATCTTTGTCTTGGGAATACGAATTTTTCAATGGCCAAATAAAAAAGGGCTGCCAAAGCCCCAAATAATGGGGTATATTAAAGAACAAGAGGATGTTGACATGGTAAGTAATAGTTTCGAAGGAAAGAGTACATCCTCTTATCAAGAAAGGACTGTAGAAACCTCCTAGTGGCTTATCACAATTGATTGACTCACATCTTTTCATGCCATTGCCACCATCTTCCTGAGAAGAGAATGCCCTCTTTCTTTCATGTAAAAGAGGCCCATTGGGAAAGGCCTTCAATGTCATGTTCCCAATTTAATTGGGACCAAATTCAAATCTGTTGGCGAGAAAGGTGTTTTTAAACACTACAAGCATCTAAATTTCATAAAATAATATTTAAATTTAATATCTCATCTGGCTGACTTCTTTCTAGTTGGCGCTAAGGTTATTATTTGAAATTTATTCTATTTGGCTGACATGTTGGTTGGCAATTGTATTTATGCTGGGTCTTCCACCTTGGAGGATCATCGAATGAAGGCATAGAGTTTGGCCACATAGTTGGTCATGTCTTGGTAGGACGAAAACCCTACCAATGGTTTTGTTCTTCCTCTAGTTCATTCCTACCATTGTTTTGATCGAGTATATTGTTATCATAGGAGCACCAGTCTAGGTCATTTGGAGGAGTGATCTCTTTGGAGCAATCTGGCCGAGCCCCTGGCTCTGGCTGTCTCCACACACACTCCCAGGCCAACGACTTAGCTTTGGCACCTTAGGTCCTGAGAATCAATACTTCAAGGAGTCAAAGGTACATACTCATTGTGTAAAGATCCACAGGGTCATCACTAGCGTTGAAGTGACATCAATCATTACGGGATGGAGGCTCGGGTGATCAGCGACTATCGGATCAAACACATAAATCGCCATCACCTCTTTGCTCAGTGAACGATCCAATCTGTGGAGGCAGATTACATGGGACGAATGAACATAGGACTGGGATGACACACTATCGGTTGGGCACTCACTCTCCATGTGTGACTCATCTACCACTTGACGATTCTTGTGGCGTCACACAACACTCAGATTCTAAAGCCGGCCTCGTGGGATCTTCATTGGCATTGGATTCTGTATTCTATTTATCAGAATCTATGTATCGTGCCTTATGATTCTGTTTGATTGTATATGGACATTTGAACATTGCAAATATTATTTACTGCCCTTTCTTTACTATCATTGTGTATCTCTATTTGCTGCGGTTTGTTTAGTTTCATGAATCCATCGTTATTATCTAGAATGCGAAATTATGACTATTGAGAGTGCATTGTGGTTAGAGTTTAATTGAACCAAGCTTATTCTCTAGTTGCCTCGTTGTTTGGACATCCTATATTTTGCTATTGCTATAGACTGTGGGTTGGGTGTCTTACAGTGGTATCAGAGCCTTGATCCTGCCAACCTATGGATCCATTTGTGGAAAGAATTTGGTGAAAGAGCATGGATTGGCAATTGAAACTTCGACCTCAGATAAAGGACATAGATCTTGTTCAAGAGTAGTATGAGACTAAAGCTTCCGAAATTTTGGACCAATACCAAAGCTTGTTAGATCATGCAAAGGTTTGTATTCCCCTTGATGTGTACTTGAGAGCACACGAGTCCTACTACTCCCACAAAAGAGGACTATATGACTACATAAGATGAAAGAAGAAAGAAGAGGAAGACTCAAAAACTGACAAGGATAGGATTAAAGAGCCGGAGCCAGAAGAATCATTTTTGAAACAAGAAGAGCCCAAGGTGATGGAACTTGAGCCAAACGTTCAAGGGGAGGAAGTTGTAGAATTGATTGAGTCCCTTGAAGACATTGAAGTGGAGCAGAAAGAAGGATCAGAGTTTCAAGCTATCAAGCAGGAGGACATCTCAACGACAAAAGATAGTAATGTTCAAGAAACATCGACCCAAATTCAAGGTATGGACATAAATGCATCATATGATTACGATGATTCATAGTGTATGGAACTGTATAACACTATGCAACATATTAGATGTGACGATGTGATTGGGTTGTTTGAGATTGAGTGCCACGAAAAAGGATTGCAGGTCGATCTAGGAAACCCCATGATTATGCACTTTGATTACATGAAGAAGGGCCAAGAAAATTTTACACTCCTTTGTTCCAAGAGTGATTAGATCATTGATGGAGTTTGGCTAAGAGATGTTTATCTTGCCTCGAGGATGCATAGCGGTATTCTTCAACAAAACATGTTGGAAGAATATGATGATGTTGGGGTTTGTATGATTGATGAAGTGCTTCGTAGGATGCTGCTAAAGGGTAGTGATGCTAGCGACAGTTATATCAAGGTAGCACAATAGAGGGGCAGAGCAGTGACTCTGAGATTGATATGGGATCCTAGTATACATATGCAAAATATAGTCGGTTTGGTATACAAGTGTGAATTGCTTGAGGGCAAGCAATTTATGAGACGAGAGGACTGTCATGTCCTTAATTTAATTGGGACCAAATTCAAATCAGTTGGCGGGAAAGGTGTTTTTAAACGCCACAAGCATTTGAATTTCAATTATTAAATAAATAATAAATAATAAATAATAAATTTAAATTATTAATAAAATAATATTTAAATTTAATATCTCATTTGGCTAACTTCTTTCCAGTTGGCGCTAAAGGTTATTATTTGAAATTTATTTTGTTTGGCCAACATGTTGGTTGGCAATTGTATTTAGTAATAGCATGAAGTTTCCATAGTCCATGATTAATTAATGCTGCAATTTCTGGATTGTAATTGTGTGTATTTTTTTGCATCAACGTTTCGGATCATACTCCATGATCCATCATCAGGATGCTAAGTCCATGATTAATTAATGCTGCAATTTCTGGATTGTAATTGTGTGTTATTTTTTGCATCAACGTTTCGGATCATACTCCATGATCCACTTTCTTGCTCTCTTGGTTGACTTAGCATCCTGATGATGGATCATGGAGTATGATCCGAAATGTTGATGCAAAAAAAATACACACAGTTACAATCCAGAAATTGCAGCATTAATTGTATTTATGTTGGGTCTTCCACTTTGGAGGATCATTGAATGAAGGCATAGAGTTTGGCCGTGTAGCTGGTCATGTCCTGGTAGGATGAAAACCCTGCCAGTGGTTCTGTTCTTCCTCCAGTTCATTCCCACCATTGTTTTGATCGAGTATATTGTTATCATAGGAGCACCAGTCCAGGTCATTTGGAGGAGCGATCTGGCCGACTCCACACGCACTCCCAGGTTGACGACTTAGCTTTGGCACCTCAAGTCTTGAGAATCGATACTTCAAGGAGTCAAAGGTACATACTCATCGCATAAAGATCCACATGGTCATCACTAGCATTGAAGTGACATCAATCATTATGGGACAGAGGCTCAGGTGATTAGCAACTACCAGATCAGACGCATAAATCGCCATCACCTCTTTGCTCAGTGAACGAACCAATCTGTGGAGGCGGATTACATAAGATGAACGGACACAGGATTGGGACGACTCGCACTATCAGCTAGGCGCTCACTCTTCGTGTGTGACTCATCTACCACTCGACGATTCTTGTGGTGTCACACAACATTCAAATTCTAAAGACGGCCTCGTGGGATCTTCATTGGCTTTGGATTCTGTATTTTGGTTATCAAAAGCTATGTATTGTGCCTTATGATTATGTTTGATTGTATATGGACATTTGAACATTGCAAGTATTATTTACTGCCATTGTGTATCTCTATTTGCTGCGGTTTGTTCAGTTTCATGAATCCATCGTTATTATCTGGAATATGAAATTACGATTATTGAGAGTGCGTTGTGGTTAGAGTTTAATTGAACTAAGCTTATTCTTTGGTTGCCTCACTGTTTGGACATCCTATATTTTACTATTGATGTAGATTGTGGGTTGGGTGTCTTACATTCAAGAGTGAATCGAGGGAGGTTGTAGATGACAACTTTGCTCATTGGATTTATGGCAATGGGTTTCCTTTCAACCTTATTAGAACACCATATTGGGATGATATGGTGACAACCATTGTCTATGCACCTACTGATTAAATTAGATGTGGGTATGAAAAGGTGTGCACCACCTTATTGGCCGAGGAGAAAGCTTCAATAGAGGCATCATTGAGAGCAATAAGGGATACATGGCCCAAAACAGGTGTGTGCTTTTTTGATGGATGGACAGATTGCAAAAATAGGCCACTGATCAATGTCTTTGTAATGTCCTCTTTTGGAATACTTCTGATTTTTACCCAAAAAACAACAATTCCAATTTAAGTTGAGAAAATAAATATGTTTATAATAAAATTACAAATTGTAATGCCCTTTTACAAGATAATCTTGGTTTAGGTCCTACAAACAGTATTATCACTAAAACTGACATTGAAAACCATTAAATATTAAGAATTCATGATATCATCTAAACCCACAAGGTATTAACGCTAAATGTCAAGAATCCATGATAACATTTAAATCCATATAAGCATCATTCATATTTAAATCAAAATACCTTAATATCATTAATAATTATTCCAAGGCATAATCCTATAGTCAACCATATTAGGAATTCATTGGAAATGCTTGCAAACTGCAATCTCAAGGTTGGTCGTCCTTGTATTGCGAGAGCATGGAAGGATTTTAGATCCATTCCATCCCTTAGTCCACCTTGGAGGTTGTCTGTCCCTCTCGACCAAGCCCAAGAGCACGAAATTGGATTTTTGGTCCATTCGGCCTCTTGAACCACGAGTATGATAGAACCTTCAATCCATCCATCTTGGGGTGGTGTGCTTGATAAGACACATGAAGACTGTCGTCTTCAACCAAGCCCAAGAGCACATAATAGAGTTTTGGTCCATTCGACCTCCTGGCCCATGAGCATGGTAGGATCCCTAATCCATCCATCTTGGTGTGGCGTGCTTGATATAAAGAATTTCTAGTCTTTTAGCTCTCGTGAACTTGGAAGGCTGGCTGTCCTTCCTATTTGCAAGACATTTCTATAAATTCAAAACAGATTGCCAAGGGAATTTGTTAGTATATTAATAAATAAATACCTCTTGATGGAATGATAATTTTAATCTTAATTGGCTGCACCAATTTATTTTTTCAGAATATTATCAATGGCTTTTCTCAATCTTTTTTCTCAAGAGATGTCTTATATTTCTTATTCTTATTTCTCCTATTTTTTGCTTGATGATTTCTCTACAAGGAATGACCTCCCTTTTATATCTTATTATTGAGGGAGTCACAACCTTTCACATTTAGAGTCACAATCTTTCACATTAGAAGGAGTCACATCATATTTATTCTTAATTGATTGATTGAGTGATAGATCTCCCCTTCTCAAATGAAATGCTCTCCCTCTTATATCTTCAAGTTTGAGGGAGTCACATCCCTTCATTATTTTTGCCTTTTTGGAAGAGTGACAACTATTCCCCTTTATCACTAGCCTAAAACCATTTAAATTTAATTTTAAATTAAATATATCTTTAATTCAAGGAAATCACTGCCCTTGTTTATTCTTATAATCTTAATCAACCCCCTTATTAGAATTTTTGTCCATGTTTACTTTATTTGCCTAGACTTAAAGTGCTGCGATCCAACTAAATATGGAGATCTGTTTCTTCCTTTGACAAGGGCATGACAGTCATTGTAGTGTTCCCTAAAGGGGTGATGTTTTTGAAGGTAATAGATTGTAAGGGGCAAGTGAAAGATGCAACTTTCATTGCCAATATCTTCATACAATCCATTGAAACGGTGGGCCTTGAAAATGTTGTCCAAGTCTTAATGGACAATGCTAAAAATTGTAGGGCAGTTGGTTCTATAGTGGAGGGTATGTATGGGCATATTTTTGGACACCATGTGTTGTCCAGTCACTCAACTTGATATTGCAAAAGACTGCCCAAGATCGAGTGGGTCAAAAAAATCTACACGAAGGCTAAGGAGATTCAAATGTTTATGACTAATATTCATATGTTACGAACTTACGAGGCATCTTCAGGACCTTCTCCAACTTGGAGTCGTTGAAGGTAATTTAAATTTTATTTTTTAGTTGTTGAGATGTTGCATGTCATCTACCTTCTAATATTTTATTTTATTTTTTACACCATGTTAGGTTGCCAAAACTTGATTTGCATTACACAAATCATCTTAAGATGACTTGTGAAGGTGCAAAATGTGTTGAGCACTATGGTCATCGACACTCTTTGGAGTGTATGGAGGCAATCAAGTATATAAAGAGTCCAAAAAATCAAAGCATTGAACTTAGATGATGAGTGACGAGCTTGTGTGGAATATGTTTTGAGTTTCATTGAGCCCATCATTAGCATTATTATGTATGTAAATATAGATCACCCATGTTTGGGTGAAATTTATGATGATATGGACTCCATGGTTGAAAAAATAAGGACCATAATAGAAGCCAAGGAGCATGACCCGATGGAAGCATTTTTCAAAAGAGTACAAAGGATCATTGTCAACTGTTGAAATAAGATGACCACTCCCATTCATCTCTTGGCATTTGCTTTGCCCCCAAAGTATTATATCAAAGATATATTTTCCTTGTTGAGGAAGGTGGCACCATATAGAGATGAAGTTGCTATTAGCTACAAGACTGCATTTAGAAGAATATTCCCAAATATAGATATACAAAATGCTGTCTTGACTCTTGAGTGAGTTTGGCCACTTCATATCTTCAAAGAATCATGATGTTTGCACTCTTTGAGACAAGTACGAAAAAACGTTCATGAATGGTGGTACATACATGGCTAAGGCATTATTTACTTGCAACCTCTTGCAAAAAAGTTCTCTCTTCATTATGCTTCTTTTTATTTTTTAACTTCCTCACTTTACATTTGTTGCTATATATTATATATTTATAATTTATAATTTATTTTTTGTAATTGTAAATGTTGTATGCAAATTCAATAGGTTGACAGTTCTTTAGCTGAGCAGAATTGGAGTACATACTTCTTAATCCAGTTAAACACAACTAATTGGGTGCAAAGAAAAGCTAAGGAATTGGTCTTCGTGCACTCTAACTTGCATTTCTTGTCACATAAGAGATCTGATTACAAAGAGAGGGTGATGAAGAATTGAGATCTAAGTTTTGAGTGTGTCAACTTAGATGCTACAGTTGCATAGCTTGCTGAAGTCTCTATAGATGAGGCAGTTTCAGCACATGACGTGGCTAGTGGGAGTGGCGATGTGGTTGATTCACTCATTGTGCTTCAAATGAAATTGAAATTGTAATTTTCATTATGTATTGACATTTGACAAATCACTCAATTATGAATTTATGAGTATTTTCTAATTTGCAAATTATAAGGTATTTAAATATTTTGTTTATTGGCAAATTATGAGTATCACTGTTTTTATATTTTATAAATTATAATTTTAAAATTGTATTGTGGTACTCGTCCTTGTACCAGGACCAGCAACTTAGGCATTAACAAATATAACTCCAAAACTCTATTGTGCATGCAAATTGTTACACTATCATCGATTGATGATAAACTGTCCTATATAGAACAATATTAACTAATCATCTGATGTCATAATATCACAGTTAAATGACTGTCAATAATATACAAATCAAGATTAAAAGCACAATGAACATACTATAAAGTCTATAGCAAAAAAGACACAGGAACTAATTGTCTGGAGTCCGAATGCTCTATGTGATCAATATAGTAATAAATTATAGAAATTGATCCTTGATTCACGAGAAAAAGAAACAGAAAAAGGAGTTTGGTGACACAGATTCTGAGTTTGTACTCAGGGCATTATGGATATCTCTTGATAGCAAATGCATTGTGCAGATCCACATCAACACATTCTTGTATTACATTGGGGCCATGGAAATGATGGCCTTTAAGTAGTCCCTAATGAGAAATAGTGTAGGAATTTTGTTGACACCTAATTTTTTAAAGTGATAGACTGGTAAGATGTTGGAAATGAGCATGTATTAGCTCTTTTAATAATATTTTTGAGAGTAAATATGGTCTGCAAATGGAAAAGTTAAACTTTTAAAAAACCTTGACCCTTCCAAGTGTACTCTCTTTGACATGCCAGTGTCGAATGATTGAAGAAAGCTTGAGAAGTATTTTCCCTATGGAGTTACTCAGCAGTTCCAAGGCTTTGAAGAATTGTCTTCTTTTAGCTCTCTGGCAGTCTGGTTCACATTATTTATAATATATTATTATCAATTCTAATTTAAGGTCTTGGGAAAAAGCTTCTGTTAGACATCAGTAGTAAATGATCTCAAGAAGAACACACTTGTTATGGATACAAATGTACAATAAGGAATATATGCCTCTTATCTTTCCTAATCATTTAATTATTGAGATATCTGTGACTATGGATGGCTTGACACTTATTGGTTTCTTTTATATTTCAGATTTGACAAAATACTGCAGAAGGAGATCCCTAGTACTGTGGTTTACGAGGATGACGAGGTATTGATCTCAGCTTCAAATTATCCCAATTTGGGCATTTTTGCATTTAGAGTGTGCTACTCTAGTTGTTAAATATTAAATACAAGAAGATTGACTCATCCTTTTGGTTTGGAAACCTGCTAATTCTATTACAATTTTCACAAGTTACTTATCTCAGCTTAACGGTCAAAACATCAAAGTTTGAGTAATTATGCATTTGGAGTAAGTTACTGTTGCTCTTAAATATTAAATACAATGAGACTGGCTCAACCCTTTGATCTGGAAGCCTGATAAATATATTTCAATATTTACCCATCCTGGGTTAGAACCTCTTAGAATATTCCATGTTGCCAGTAGCACATATGGTTTATACTTGCTTTTGTGTGGCATTTATGGATAACTGTGCTTTATAAGTAACTAAACATTTGCAATTTGTGTTGACCTTCAAATTCCTTACCAATAGTAAAAGCATCGGATTGCTAGTTAATACTTACTAATTGGATTACGATGCTAGGCTGGGAGAGATTTATCATTCCTATGCTTTTCGTTCTTATTATGGTATGATTGGTAATTTTCTCAGCAAGAGCTATGCAAAGGGAAGGAGATATGTCGAGCAGTAGAACCATTGGACCATGGTGACTAATATGGCTATTTAATAGATTGAAAATTTCAAGTTATATGAGGTTGGTAATGATGAGACATTGGGATGAACTGTGAACACTGAAGGCATTCTGCAATAATGCTTGCAGTGCAAGCACATGACATTATTCAAGACTTCCAAACCTGCCTTTGCATGCATGGGTAGGAATGGTTGTTAGGTTATGTGAGGTCTAATTCTTGACTGAGATAGAAAGGCATTGACATGCATGACATTATTGGACTGGCCAATCAATAGTTTTTGACATGTAAATATAATTGTATCAATTGTGGGTGATGGCCATCCATTTTTTTTACACTGTCCATGAGATTTTCATTATCAATGGCCTTTGAGTTTGGTCAATCTGATCTAATTCTTGTTCAGAATACCAAATTGAACTGATTGGATATTCAATATTTATGTCATAAGCTCGATGGTGCCATGAATTTGTTGCTAGCTAGTTTTAATGAATTGCTTAGTTTTTAAGGGCTTCAATCTTCTATTTGTCACCATGCTGCACATGGGTTTCATATTGATCAGTGATAGCTATTGACCCATTGAGCTCATGGGTATACTGTTCTTGGCACAGTATGCCCCATGATGAATCCCATAAGTCTGCCTGACAGAATTCAAATCTATGCTTTTAGTATTTATTAGACTTCAAGCTTCTATTTGTCACCATGCTGCACGTGGGTTTCATATTGATCAGTGATAACTATGACCCATTGAGCTCATGGATATACTGTTCTTGGCACAGTATGCCCCATGATAAGTCCCATAAGGCTGCCTGACAGGATTCAAATCTATATTATTAGTATTTTCACTATTTATAATAACTAAGCAACATTCCTGTGGACACTTCAAGTCTTTAGTGTCATAATTTCCTTTGGATATGCTATATAAAATCATCAAGTTGTAGGTGAAGAGGAGAAAATTGGATGGACATTTTCTTGTTGGTTATATTATTGTGAACTTCTTAAAGCTGACGCATTGTCTATGCTAGTTATTAGGGACTTCATCTCTTGATATTGCAGGAATATTTTTGTGTCATTGTAGTTGGTTTCAGGCTCTTTTAACACTTCTTGAATTATCTCAGAAATTTTATATTAGATTAAAATGTAGTTTTCCCTTTTTTCCCTGGAAGATTAGCATCCAGTTCATGCTAAGCATTTAGATGTTCATCCCATCTAGAAAAGCAAAACAAAAATGATTTTGCTTGGTTTTTTCTAAAAAATAAAATGTTTGAACTTTCTTCTGGTGTGTTAGTTTAACCTGTGTCATTCTATGAACTCCCATTATTTGTTAAGTGAGATTAATTCTTGTCTGATTTGATAAAATGATGTTTTCTCAGGTCCTTGCATTCAGGGATATTGCACCTCAGGCACCTACTCACATAATTATTATTCCCAAAGTAAAAGATGGTTTGACTGGCCTATCTCAGGTACCAAAAATGTCCACTTGTCTGGCAATTTCTCACTCCTTTCAACTTGGGAATTTTATGACAGATTTATTTTTGATTGGTTTGTCTATTTAATAGGCAGAAGAGAGGCATGAACATATTTTAGGTCGCTTGTTGTACACTGCGAAAGTTATTGCAAAGCAAGAAGGGCTATCTGATGGCTTTCGAATTGTCATAAATGATGGTCCTACCGGATGTAAGTTTATTTCTAGGTTAATATCTTATTTCTGACTTGTCTTTCCTATATATTGAAATATGATAATTTGATAACTGGAACTTTTCCTTTCCAGGTCAATCTGTATATCACTTGCATATTCATCTTCTTGGTGGAAGGCAAATGAACTGGCCTCCTGGTTAATTTTGAACTTGGGTATTTATGGATCCGTAGCAAGCACAATTCTAAAGTTCTACAACTAGTTCAAATGCTGCGAAGTGAGCCTGAACAATTAACTATTGATACTGGGATTTACACTCTTCTAGTAGTTATAATATAGAAAGTTGCTACTAAGTGAGCGTGAAAAGCAACCTCTGAATGCCTCCATTAATCGGAAGGCTTCTTATATCACTGATAAAGCTGCACGTTAGCTAGTGAAATGGTTTTTTCTTATCAAGATAATGACGTGCTACATAAGTTGTTTAGGGCAGAGCATTTGAAGATTTTTTTTTTGTTTGAATCTCGTGTA
Organism: Sequoiadendron giganteum; assembly: GCA_007115665.2. Lineage (NCBI taxonomy): Eukaryota > Viridiplantae > Streptophyta > Pinopsida > Cupressales > Cupressaceae > Sequoiadendron > Sequoiadendron giganteum. The sequence goes on from CM021101.1 coordinate 96,879,426, forward strand.
AAATTTGAATTAATAGGCAATCAGAAATAAATGTGTAGGTTGAGTCTCAACAGTTTATACTTGGAGTCTTAGGACGTGATACATTAAATATTGCACATGAGCTGTAATGGGTTTGTAAATTGTAAACAAAGTAGCATGGTTAACCGTTAGATTGAAGATGCATAAAAGGTCAATGAGAAAGAAACTCACTAAGACGTGTTTATAAGCAAGCCTGGACATAGGATTGTTGTGTTTCAATTATGTTTCTAGCAAACTCTTTATCCTTACTGTTACAACTTACCATTGATTGCCATTCATCATTATTCCTTTGTGATCTATTTGTCATTAGTGTTGCATTGTACCTTCTACTGAACTTGATAATCCATTGGTTTTTTCTAGAGCTCGCGTGCTTTGTTGGAATAGACAAACTTATTAGTAGTTGAAAGCATAGTTTTAAAACTCGCGAGGCTTTTTGAAAAATGAGCTCACGTGCTTCGTTGGAATAGACAAACTTATTAGTAGTTGAAAGCATAGTTTTAAAACTTGCGAGGTTTTTTGAAAAATGAGCAACTCGCACCCAAATTTGCCAGAGTAGAAACCTGTTTTTTTGCAAGCCTATAGTGCCCACTTATGATTGTAGAATGCCCTCATGACTGGAAAGAAGACATGCCCTCGAACTGAAAAATAATTTGGATGCCTTTCTTTGCAAATTGCAACTGGTATTTACCCTCCAATTCTCCTCAGTTTCTAAATGCAACTGCAAATACCCAAAATTGTGCTCACATGCCTTAATATTTTAATTGTGTTAAAAAATGTGACTGCAGATTGATTGAAAACGCAATCTCTTCTCTGTATTTAAGAACTTGCCCTCAACTACAAAAACGTGACTGGGATATTTGTGAAAACAGTGCCCTTGTTTTTTCTCTGTGGTGTCTGCATTCAAACCTCAAAAAATCATTCCTTTGCATGTAAAACTGTGACTGGAAGTCAAATAAATGCCCCCAATAACCTAGTTTAAACAATCGAAGTTAAAGGATAAAATTTATGGTTTTTTTTGAAAGAACTAAGTGTTCTTTCAAGTTGGTGAGTTTTGCCAAATTTTTATCCGAGTCGTCGAGTCCAAATCAATTTTTTTTTTTTATCGATAAACAGCAAGGCCAATATATTAATCATTGAAAGTTTTCAGTTACATACAAAGAATTACAGTCATCCAGCCATAGAGAGTTCAAACATATCAACTTTCAAAATTCATTAAATCCAAAAATGAATTATCTATGATTTTGCATCTGTGTAATCTTCTCAGCAATGTGTGGAAGTCTTCCTCCTCTTGCGATCTGATGAAAAGGAACTCTGCTCTTTTTTTGCTTCCATTAGGCTTTTTTCTTCTTCATGGAGCATGAGATGATGATTTAGCCCTCTATCTGTTGCTCGGAGGTCTACCCCTTCTCCTCGATCCTCTCCTAGGATTAAACAATTTCACCAATTTATTGCTTTGAGTATCATCAATTTCATCATACCTAGGAATGTTTGATGCCTTAATTCTTCACCTTCTGCTGCAAATTTTCACCACCTTAATTCTGTACCTTCTGCTGCAAGTTTTGAAAGTTCATCGGCCTCCCCATTTGCCTCCCTGTACACATGATTAATGTTGAAATATTCAAAGTATTCTAAAATGGCCAGTATTCTATCCAACCGTGCTTTTAATCTCCAATTAGGAGTCATTGTTGTTCTGATTGCATTCATCGTAATGGCTGAATCTCCTTCCACCTCTATCTTCCTTATTCTTTTCTTTTTACATTCAACTAGTCCAATGTGTAGAGCACTAAATTCTGCTATGTTGTTAGTGTCTATTGGAAGAACAACTATTTTGCCTATGGTATCTCCCCTACTGTCTTTGATTATGCATCTTGCTCCAGAAGGACCAGGATTTCTTTTCGATGCCCCATCAAAATTTAACTTCAACCATCCCTCTTGTGGTGGGTTCCATGTTGTTTGTTCTCTTTTCTAGTCGTTATTCCCTGAGAAAGAAGGAACTTTGAGTCCTAACCACTTAAATCTCATTCTTCCATCCCATTCGGTGAAGTTGCCCTTGATGTTGGGTCTTAATGCTATCTTGTTATTCATATTCTCCACAATTGAGCTTTCAATTGTGTTAAGGATTGATTCAACCCGTCCTTCTTTGTTATAAAAAATCCTCCTATTTCTCTCCTTCCAAATTTCTCAAATTAGTGTTGAAGGGCTAATTTCCCATAAGCCACTTAGTAGTCCATCCTTGGCCCTAATAGGCCAACTTTGGAATAGTGAAATGATATTATTAGGCAGGGCTGTAATCCAACCCAACTTGGCACAAAGCCATCTCCAACATTTTCCGGAGAAAGGACAATTTAAGAGGAGATGGTTTATACTTTCTTCCTGAGCTTTGCAAAGAACACACTTTCAAGGGCTTGCAAAACCCATTTTCTTAAATTTCTCTGCTGTTAAAATCTACTTTTTAATTGTTAGCCAAGAGAAAACTCTTGCTTTTGGTATAATTTTATTACCCTAGAATAGTTTATGTGATATGCCCAAGTCATTATTCTCCTCTTGACTAACCAATAAGTTATAACCTTCCTTTGCACTATACTGCCCGATCTTGGATGCCACCCAAATAAGCATATCATTTCCTTGCCTGAACACTAATTGTTTATTCTTTAATACTTCTTTTAACTGAAATATCTCATTATGAGGCACTGTAAGTCCATCAAAGCTTTTCCATTCCCATCCTAGGGCTAGATCTCCATCTGGGAAGTTGACATAGTCCCTAATATTTTCTCCCCAATTTTGTTTGAGTCAAGTCTTCGTTCTTTCAATTGTTATGGAACTGTCTATACTCGGATAACCTCCCCATGAGTTTTCCCAGAAAAAAACATGATCTACCATCGTGCACATCCCAAGATACAAAATCTGCCACTAAAGCCTTGCATTTTAGGATGAAGTTCCAAATCCTTGACCCCTTGGGTGGATTCCTAACTCTTATAATGTCCTTTGGCTCTCCAACATTTAAGTATTTGGTTTGCAATAACCTAACCCATCTTGACTGAGGATCTTTGATCATTCTCCAAACAAGTTAAACCTCCAAACCCTGATTTTGTTTGTCTTGGTTTTTAAGTCCCATTCCTCCTAAAGATTTTGGTTTGCAAAATTTATCCCAAGCTATAAGGGCAATTTTATTTTTCTCTTCTGTATTTTGCCAAAATAAGTTTCTCATTTTTTGAATTATAAAAGCATTCATACTTGCTGTCAGTGCCAAAAATTGTAGGAGGTAAATTGGTAGTGTTGATATTACAACTTGGAGCATAACTAACCTGCCTGCTCATGATAACCATTTCCCTTTCCAAGAGTTTATCCTTTTATCCATTTTTGATTTCAATGGATCCCATAACTTTGAATTTCTCAGCCCCTTATCAATAGGTACTCCAAGGTATATACAAGGTAAAGTTCCCTTCTTGCATTTTAGTATGGTGATCATCTATGTTTCCTCTGTTGGAGCAGTTGAAAAAAAATAAACTTTTGATTTGTCTATGTTAATTGCTTGTCCAGATGCTTTCTCGTAAGACCAAAGTATCTCTTGGAATCTTCTCGTTTCTCTCTTGCTAGCTGCCCCCATCAATAATGTATCATCAAGAAATTGTTGATGTGTAGAAGTGAAATCTCTTGTTACTCTGATACCTTCAATCTCCTTCTTATTATGATTAGCCTTAATGGCTCTGCCTAATGCCTCTGCCATGATTATGAAGAGAAATGGGGACAACGGGTCCCCTTGTCTTATGCCTTTGGAAGAACTAAAATAACCCTCTAGAATCCCATTAATCAAAATTGAAAATTTTGGAGTCAATATACACTCAAATATCCAATTGACCCATTGCTTATTAAATCCAAATGCTTGCGACATCTTACATAAAAAACGCCAATCTGCATTATCATAGGCTTTTGAGATGTCAAGTTTGATTAGCATTTCAACTCTCTTAGTGTTTTGCAGAGTATGAATCACTTCTTGAGCAACTATAACTCCATCTAAAATTGATCTGCCTAGAACAAAGCCCATTTGTTCTTCTGAAATAATGTTGTTTAGTAAAGGTCTTAGCCTATTTGTCATGACTTTGGAAAGTATCTTGTATATGGTGTTACATAGGGATATTGGCCTATAGTCTTCCAATCTCACGACCTTTTCTTTCTTTGGTATTAGGGCTATAAATGTATTATTGATTTCTTTTAGAATTTTCCCTGAACTTCTAGAAGCCTCTAAAGCCTCCACCATATCTGACCCTATAATAGGCCAATACTTTTTGAAGAAACCTGTAGGGAATCCATCTGGGCCTGGGGCTTTCTCAGAAGACAATTGATTTAGAGTAGATTCTACTTCTTCCATTGTGATACTTTCATTTAGTTTCCTGTTCTGCTCTTCCGTGATGATTTTTGGAATGATTGATAAAAACTTATTTTGTTCCATTAGATTTGAACTCCCTTCATTGTTTAGCAGGTTTTTATAATATTTGATCACTAATTCCTTTATAGTGGTGGGGTCCTCTATTATTTGATTCCCTTGTCCTTCCAACCTAGAAATTATGTTGATATTCCTTCTCTGCTTGGTTACATTGTGGAAGAATCTAGTGTTCTTATCTCTAGCTTGTAACCATCCCTCTCCAGACTTCTGCCTCCAAAATATCTCTTCTTTAGCAAGTATGTCTTCATAATCTGCAAGAAGTTCCTTTTCTTTGATATACTCCTCTTGACGCATTCCTTCTTTGATCACTTTTTCATTTAATTCATTCAATTGATCCTCTATGTTCTTTTTGGTTTGAAAAATATCCTTAAAGTGATTTGAATTCCACTCCAATAACCTTCTCTTGATTAGTTTTAGTTTTGAGACAAAGCAAAAAAACTTGGATCCCACAAATACACCTTCCTTCCACCATTGATCTATAAGCAACAAAAAGTTTGGATCCTTAAGCCACATGTATTCAAATTTTAATGGGGGTTTAAGAGACTTATTTTCCCCTGAAATATGAAGCATGATTGGGTAATGGTCGGAGCCTGAGCATGGCAACACTTTGCATTCCAGTATATAAGGGAAGGAAGAAAGATCCCTAGTCCAAAAAAATCTATCAATTTTCTCAGCTATATTGCTGAAACCTAACCTCCTATTATTCCATGTGTAGATTTTGTCTCCTGATTCCACTTCTATGAGCCCATTTCTTTCCACCCAATCATTAAAATTTATTTGTGATCTGCTTGGCCTATTCAAACCACCTCTTTTGTCCTTTGATTTTCTTATTGCATTGAAATCTCCTCCAATTACTATGCTTTGACTCTGCCTTGTGGACAATACACCATCTAATTCCAGCCAAAGCTCTCTCTTTGCAGTTGTTGTCACTGGACCATAAACATTGATAAGGATAAATGCTAGATTTGAATTTAGACTTTTAACTCTGCCCATCATCCAATTCTTTTCTGAGGCTATCTTCTCGACTTGCACCATTGCAGGTTTCCAGATTATGGTCAGTCCACCTGACGCCCCTTTTGATTGTTCTGCCTCCAACTTGCATCCAATATATTGGTTGCTCAAACTTTCTCCAAAGGATTCCATTTGTTTCAAGCTAAGTTTAGTTTCTTGTAGCATTATAATCTCTGAATTGATCAAAATAAGTCTTCTTTTGACCAAGTTCCTCTTGTTAGGGGCATTGAGGCCCCTAACATTCCAAGATAAGATTTTCATTGTTGTTTAGGAAGGGAAATCCCCTTCCTTACTTTCAAGATTTCAGTAATTTTGAGTTGCCCGTCAACCTCACCCTCTTTGATCCTCTGCTCATTTAATGATCTTCTACCCCTCTTAGGTGACTTTGTTCCATAGTCTGGTTTAGATCTAGATGTACTAAACTGTTTAATCCCCAAATTCCTCTTTTCTTTCACCTGCGAGTATAAAGTAGCAAGTGGGGTTGCCATGATTTGACTGTCTCCAACATCTTCTTCCATATAATCCTTTAATAGAGATTGCATGCTTTTATCAATTTTCATAAATTCTGGTGTGAATAATATATTTTGAGGTTCTTCTACATAGTTTGGCATTTATGCTCTGAACCACGATTGAAAGATTCATTGAATGATCTTTGAGATAAAATTTATATTTCACATCATCACCGCTCGAAATATTGGAACACTAGATCACATTTGATCAAAAGTAATGCCTAGAGAGCATCAACAAAATTTAAAGCTCTGATATAATTCTATTACAAATTTGTGTCATAACAAGTCTCTACACATGATATTGATTCTAAAATTATAGATGATTGGTACAAAGTGCACTTCTGGTATTCTGTAAAATGAGATGGCAAGAATGCATAAATTTTTGCCAAACTATTCTCTCGAGTTATCATATTAATAGAAAATGAACCAACAAATTTAAGTTCATCTATGGACGTGGGCAGCCAAATAATTATACCATTAAAATACGAGCTCACTTTTTGAATGGCCAAGTTGTTTTGAAATCAGTAAGGGATCTCGGGAAGGTTTCAGAGATTAGTCTGTCATTGTAGAATGTTTGAAGGTAGAAATAATAATTATTGTTAATAGTTAGTCAGTGTTGTGAAATGTTTAAAATTTAATCTATGTATTGTATTACGAGTCTTGGAAAATTCACATAATACTAATTAAAGAATTGTCACGGTGAATAGTTGATAGTTAGGTGCACTAATAGTTAGTTTCCATTTTTTTTTTTTGTTTTGAGAAAAGGGGTCAAAATTTATTAAGTCAACATGATGCACGCACACAAATCAACTGAAGACCAACAAGGGTCAAGAAAGCAACCCAACAAAACTATAGAAACCACCCCCTCAAGAAGAACCAGATCAACACAAAGCCAGACCATTGCAGCCCATTATCTATCCATATCCTCAAGAACCAACCTATCTAATCTTTGACAATGATCTTGGGATAAATGTTCCTAGTCTTCCACCATTTAATCCCTCATGTGCTCAGAAGCCCATTTAGCATATTAATCAAAATTTGAGAATTTGATTCACAAATTATCTTATGCCATACAAAAGCACAAGTCTTTTCAAGAGCTATGAGGATAGCAAGACCTTTCATAAGGTTGTTAGAGTACTACCCTTTGTAAATGGAAAAAAAAGAACACCAGTACTATCCCTCCCAACTCCTTCAATTCTAGCATGCCTAGGATTTCCCTTGGAAAAACCATCAATTTGATCTTTAAAACACCAACAAGAGGTGGAGACTATTTACCTCCTCTCTGGGTTTTCCTTTTGGAATGACGACTCTCCCTTCCCAAAGAATGCCTTAGACCATTACCAGATAAACCTAACCCTTTCATCACCTCCACCTCTCCAGTTTCCAAGGGGACAAATAGCTCACATTTAACACTCACCGTCTCTTGAATCATGCCCATAATTATTTGCAAAAGTTGTTGAACCCCTTGATACCTCCCTTGAAAGATTCTTCAGTTCAACTATATCTGCCAAAGAATGCACGAAGGCCCAATGCTCAATGACACTTGAAGAAAGACAACCGTAGTTGGAAGCCTTCCCAAACTTCATCAAGACTCAACAAGAGAGGAAGCATGAACAGGCTCGCTTCCAAACTCTCCACCATAAATGTCAAATGTCTCTAAAAAGGGAACATTGAAAAAACAAATGAGAAGAGGATTCCTTACTATTGCCACATAGGACACAAATAAACGACCCTTGAAATCCTCTCTTTCAAAGATTATCCTAGGCGAGACATCTATTCCAAGCTACCAACCACAAGAAGTTGCATTTAGGTCAAGCAAATTTATTCCACATTCTTCCACCATGTGACTTCAATCCCCCCATATTTTTGATGATTCAACTCTTGATATCTAGAGGCCATAGAATACACCCTCTAGGACCGGAACCCCAGGCTAGAGTATCTCTCCCCCTCAAGGAACTACAAGCTTTGCCATCTAAAATCTTTTTTAATTCTTCTCGATCCTCATTAGAGCCCCTTGGCGGCCATTCCAAAGGTTCCTTCCATTTTAACACCTCCATTTGCCCCAAGCTCTAGACACATTTGAAGTCCTCTACCCAAGACCATCCAGCCTCCAAGAAACTATGGCACATGGCCTGTAAATGTGGATACAATCATGATTGGGGGAAACCCGTCCCAAGAATCAAACCAAAAAAGAGCATCAAAGCACCTATTATAAATCCAAAATAAGCCTTGCTTAATTAAATTGGCTCCCCTTTTAAGAGTGTCCCAAATCATATAACCCTTCCCCAACAGGCATATTTTAGGCATATCATCACTCAAAACTGCCCTTAGATACTTGGAGGTGGGTATCTTGCCCCAAGCCTGATCTTGATTAGTGCACCATTGCTAATAAGCCTTAGCAGCCAAGGTCTGACCAGAGAGGCTAGCTTGTTGCAACCCAAGACCCCCCTCCTATTTTGGTTTATATATAGTCTCCCACTTTACTAGGCACCACTTCAACTAAGCCAAGTTACTAGCCCATAAGAATTGCTTTGAGAGAGCATCCAAATTCTTAATGAAACTTATAAGAGCCACCTAGACTATACACATGTAAACGGGAAGAGCTTAAACCACAAATTTCAAGAGCAACACTCCCAACAAAAGAAAACCACCTGAGGGTCCAATGGTTGACCCTCTTGCAGAACTTATCCAACACTTTTTGCCAAGCCTCCCTAGGCAAGGATCCAACAGAAAGGGGTATACCAAGGTACACCAAAGAAAATCCAATCTGAAATCTAAGAATTTGAGCTATTTGATGCTAAATAAGAGGAGGCCTGTTGAAGGAAAAGATGGAGGATTTTCCTTCATTGGTCTACTATCCTGAGGTCACAAGATAAATATCCAACATCCCTTTGATGTTAGTAGCCTCCATGATTCTAGCAACTCCCATCAATGTAGTGTCATCCACAAACTACAGATGAAACCGAGATGGCAACCCATTGCCCCACCCCTAACCTTTAATGCTACCCCAACACATTTGATACTTAATGAATCTACCTAAACCTTCAACACAAATGATAAATAAATAGGGAAATAGAGGGTCACCTTGTTAGAGACCATGAGAGGCACCAAACAAAGCTGAAGGCTCACTATTGATAAGAACTAAAAAGAAGCTGAGGTCACACAACTCATCACTCAGTCAACCCACTCAACACCAAATCCAAAAGATATAACTTTTTGAAGGAATGACCATTTGACCTGGTCATAAGCTTTGTCCATGTCCGATTTGATAAACATCGCTTTCACCTTTGAGTTTTCCATGGAATGAATAAACTCAACAACAATGACAACCCCATCCAAAATTTGCCTACTAGCCACAAAACCACCCTGCTAGTAAAAAATGAGCTTGTTGAGCCATGGCTTAAGCCTTTCCTTAATCAACTTTGAAATAATCTTATAAACCACATTGTAGAGATTTATGAACAAGTTTAGCAAGTTAGCTCCTTCTCTCTTGGGAATAAGAACAAGAAACATAGAATTCATTGCTCTCAACATTTGCTTGCTCCTTTGGGATTCTTGCACAACCTCCTATAGGGAATCCATCAAGGCCAAGGGCTTTCCTTTTCTTCATCTGAAACACAATTTCCTCCAATTCATCTAGAGTAATGAGTCTAATAAGCATCTCATTCATTTCCATAGACACAAATGAAAGGATGTAATGTAAATAAGGTTTTCTTCATCGATTGCAAGAGCCAAATCTTCCCTAAATAATGAAGAGTAATACTGAGAAGCCTCCCTAGAGATATCCTAAAAGGAAGATAACTATACTCTCTAAAAATACACAAGAGAAGAGATCTTATTCTCATACCTTCTAGCCTTGAAAAAGTTAAAGAAGAAATTCGTATTTATATCACCCTCTTGCGGCCACTCAATTCGAGCCTTCAGTTTCCAAAAAATCTCTTCGCAAAGTTATCATTCCTCAAGCTCCTTCAAGATGATAGCTTCATTGCTAAGGGAATCCTCTATAGGACCATGGTCCCTGATCTATCAAGTAATAGCATCCAAGCGGGACTTAGCATTTGTCTTGGCCAAAAAGATATCACCAAAACTTTGCTTATTCCATTTCTTGAGCTGATACTTCACAAATTGTAACCTTTTGACAAAGGTATGCATAGTCGTGTCATAAGTTGGTCTACCTCTACTCCACCAATCAACTATAAGATCTTACAATAAAGAATTCCATAGCCACATAAGCTGAAACTTGAAGGATGAGTTCTTTGTGGCCCCCATCAAATTAGTTGAGAGTTTCATAGGCTAGTGGTCAGAGCCCCTTTGCTCTAAAATCTCAAAGTTGGTAGCCCATTTGTTACCTATCCAAAAGCTAGACAACAAAAACCTATCCAAAATCTCTGAGATAGAATCCTTACCACATCTCATGTTATTCTAGGTGTACAAACTATTACTAGGCTTTATGTCCACCACATTCATGGAGACTATTATCTTTGAGCTACATGGAAGAAGGTTCAAGCCTTTACACTCCCATTTTTTCCTCCAAATTGATAATGACATTAAATTCCCTCGCCAAGATCCATGGATATAAAGGGGTCAATTACTGAATATGGGCCCAAAGTCTAGTTTTACCAAGAAGATCTGTTGGAGCATAAATACTGGAGAGCAAAATAGTCTCTCCAGTTTTGAAACTAGAAGCAACGTCTGAGATTGAGAATATGCTTGAGAGCCACCAAAGAGGGGTAACCTTTAGTAGGTTCCATAGGTAGGATACCCCTCATGCATTACCCTAAGCCCCAATACACTAGCAATGGCTTCTCGACCACAACTTGGGGGCCAAGTTGTACATACTATCCATAAATAACTTTGTCTCCTGGATAAGGATAATATTTGGTGAATGAGCTTTAATCAATTCTTGAACAACTTTTTTAATAGGGATGTTGTTCAAGTCCCTTACATTCCATGAAAGGATAATTGTCTCTGAGAGTTGGAGAAGTGAGAGTCAATAGTTTTGAATGACTTTGATTCCACCAAAGTCTCCCCAGTAATTTAATTTTGTCTTGATCTTTCTTCCACCCCACCTTGGGATGTTTCTTCGGGGCACCCTTCATAAAGTTCTTTGGCTGCAACCCTAGAGTGAGAGGTTTTATTACGTTTCCTAGTATCCAACTCTCCCCTCTCTAGTGGAGGGGACAACAACCATGAACGATTCATCAAGCCTCTCAATATTTTTACTTGTCTCCAAGGAACAAGGAGCCATAAGATCTAGATTTGTATCCATTTGTGCAACAAGAAGACCCCCTCGATGAATAACCTGATTAAAATCTTCCCTAGTCACCTCCTAGGCCTCTGCCAAATTACCTACATCAAAATGCATCCCATTTGGATTCACCTCTTGCTGGTCAAAATCCTCCAACACATCAAAACAGTTAAAAAATCCATCACCGTGTCTATCTTTGAGAGTTCTTTTCTACCCTCTACCCTTGTTGCGAGACTTTACAAGAATAAAACCATCCTTATTTTATTCCTTCACCATCACAAGAAATTTCCCTTTGCACATCGTGGTTGATTGGCGAGGAGGCACATTAGTTGGATCCATGATGATGATCAAGATGAATTTCCAAAGAATCTGACAAGGGTTTATTTAAGTCAGTTTCAATACAAATGTGAGCATAAGAAATTACGATTTTGTCTAGTGTTTGTTGTGACGAACCCACATGCTTACCTAGCAATAGAGGGATCATATCCAAAATATCATTCCTTCAAAACTTAAGGGGAACCATGAAAGCCTCACCCTGACATGAAATCTTGTTGGGGAGCTCTTCCATAGGATTAAAGCTCACATGCCAAGGTTTGATAAATAAACCAACCTGGTTGTAAAAGTAGGACCCCCCTCAAAGGCCCTATTTCGATCAACCAAACAATTGAAAACCATCATAAAGTAGTTATTCATTGCCACCATCACCTCCACCTCACCCTCAAGGTTTAAAGTTTGATGATCCTAGGATTCTAGAAAGAGGAGAGTAATTTGAATCTCCATAAACTTACAAATCAAGGAATGGATAGATAGATAGTTGACATCCTCAACAAATTTTTTTGAATCACCAAAATCAAATGATCTTGGCTCCTTTCCAAACAACCATTCACTTTCTGGATTTGAGGGCCACCATTCTGTGACGGGCCCTCCCCACATAGATCTGTTAAAAAATATTATCACGTTTGCATGCACGAATGAGGACAAATTATTCCTCAACATAACCTCCAAAATGGCACATTTTTCTTAAAACTTGAGCCTCCAATCGAGGCCATACTCTGAAATGAAAAGTAGGGAAATAACCCCACCCAGGAAAACATCAAACACCCCATGCCCCAACCAGAATACCCTTTGAACCAAACAAAATCCCCCATTGAAGATCCCAAATGCTTGAACCTACACACTACTCCTCCACATGCATTATTAGACCTTGAATAAGATTACAGATTGTGGCTAGGGCCTGAGAGCCCTAGTTCGGGCCACACTCCCAAAAATCCCACCACCATCTAGTTAGTTTCCATTGTAATTACATATTTGAAATTTAATTTGTCTATTTATTATAAACCATGTAAAATCAAAGAATATTAAAAACAATAATAACAATAAAATATTTGTTATTAGGAAAAATAGTTGACATTGTCCAAAATTTAATTCAAAAAATTCTTTAAAATGATACAATGTTGAATGTTTTTTATTGATTAAGTAGGGAAAGGGCCTTGACCCTTACAGATTAGTACAACATTATAGAGAACATCAACCAATCAAAACAACAAGAAGAGGAAGCCGACCAGAAAAGCTTCCCCAACCCCCCACCAAAAAGCTTAACCAATTCCCTCCAGATCAAACATTTCAGCCCTATCAAAAATATCAAAAAAATACATATTGTCCATATTCAGATCCCACCACTTAAACCTACAATAACTATTAATACTTAAAGTAATGTCCATGCATAAACTAGAACTACTAACATAAATATAACTAAAAGTATGATAGTCCAGGCACCAAAGGCCAACACCAGTAATACCACCGCCAGGAGTAGCATCAAAATAAACCATAGAAGCAGAAAGCAAAAAAGTAGAACAATGACCAAGGATTAAGCATCCTCGATCAGACTCTAGGCTTTTAGTAGGTCTTTGACAGTGTCTTCCACTTTCTCTTTAGGCTCCATCTTTCCTGATAAGTCAACATTCTCGTCCATCGGCTTTCTCTTTCGCTGCTTCTCGATTTTTCCTTGACCTAAAACCGTAGCCATAATAGCCTTCTTCATTACCACATCCACCACTCTACAAAGACTCTCCACAAATTTTTCAAGAGTCTGGAATCTACTATCCTTATCCTCTTCTTGCATCATCTTTTCCAACCAATCCAATCTCTCCCCCATCCTTTTGATTTTAACATTATCATCTCCATCTATCTTCTCTTCCTCAAGGTGTTTTGTTTCCATCACCTCTTGATCATTTATTGCATTAACATTTTCCTCCGCCCTATCATTTTCCTCTTCAACCTCATGAATCTCCTCTTGTTGCGACTCCCCTTCCACTTCCTCATTTTCAGAACCCTCCTCCTCCTTCGACTCAAAATCTTCCTCCTCAACTGACTCTCCCCCCAAACTATTTGGGATTTCCTCCATAGAGGAATCCCTGTCTTCCTTCGCCATCTTTTTTCCTTTACTTTCCTGCGAACCAGAAGCACATTTTTCCTCTGAATCTTTAGACCTTTTTTTGTTGTCGGACCCTTTAGAAGTTTCCATAGCAAGCCTTGTAGGCCTTCTACTGACTGGTGTTGAGCACTCAGGGTTCTCATTATCACTCAGAGTTGTAATAGCGTTGGCTTCCTCCCCCAATTCCTAGATAAGCAACTTCCTTTTCTTATTCACAACAGAGCTGATAAAGGCAACACTCCTTTTTTTAGGAGTGACTCTTAGGAGGTAAAACCATAAAGGGTCCTCAAGGTTAGAAGATTTTTTAATGGGATTTTTAGTTGGGGTATGAGGGCGACTCTCGATGAGTTCAATTTTCACAAAGCTCTTAGAGGTAGGGTTTTCAGTCATTTTGAGGGAAAATTTTCTTTGAGGAGACATAGCCAACACATATTTACAAATAGCTCTAATTAGGCCTTGGTTTAACAATAGATTAGCCCCATTGGTAAGGCTCTGACTCAAGGATGAGAATAGGAAAAAAAAAATATTTATCTTTTTGAGATGACAAATATGGTTAAGGATAGGGAAGTGGTAGCCATGCACTGAATGGAAATGACCCTCAAGGGTAAAATACTTCATGACAAAGAAACACACATTGTGGTACAAGGGCGAGAGTAAAATCCTAGAATAGCCATTCTGGAATTGCGCAACTTTCTCCTTATCCTCAAAAAATTTCACAATATAGTCTTGGTATTTTCCGTTACTTACCTTTGCCACCTTCTTTCCTTCGTAGGAAAGTACCGTCGCCTTTGCAATAAGCTTCACATCCACTTTGAAATGGAGACCAACCAGTTTGACTTCGCCATTCTTCCAGACATTGGCGAACTTGTATTTCAACTTCTCATTATACCCTTCCATGGCTATGAAGTAAGGAGTGAAACTAGCTCTCTCAAACAGGTCCCATAGCTTCACATTTTTTCACAGCGATTCATACTTGCATGGTTTCGTCTCCTTCCTTGGGCCACCCATGACGGTCTCTTCATAAAGGTTGTTTTTTGAAAGGAAGATTCTTCATTCTCAACAATGGCAACTGACAATTCAATAAACTCTGTATTAATGGTGACCTTTTGGTTTTTCATTTGAGGAGACAACGACTCAAAACTATTAGTTGGATGTTTGAAATTGAAACAATGCTGATTATCACCTTTTTGAATCCCATCATAATTAAGTTTGACAGCTTCACTACCCTTCCTAGTGATAATTAATTTTATTTTATTACCAATCTTACCATCATCACTTGCATGTATCGATATGTCTTTTCCAAAATCATCCTTTATATTTTTTTCATTGCGAAGAGCATTCATTATTTCCTGATTTAAATCTTTCCTTTCAAGGCACGAGCCATGCCAAATAGACTGTCCTTTCCCTTTCATTCCTATTATTACTTCGGGATTTGGTGTACCTTTTTCCTCGTGCCACTCCATCCATCCTGTTAGCAAGCCTAAGTGCCACCAAGGATCACCTATGACAACTAGACCCCCAGGGTTGCCACCCTTTTCAATTATATCTACTCCAACCATCATTAATCCAAGCATCGGATTTATCCTTCATTCTTAATCTGTCTTGGGCCAAAATACAATGTTGAATGCTAAGAGACAATTATAGTGATGAAATATTTGTCATTAATGAAGATAGTTGACATTATTTCAAGTTTTATGAAATCAAACAACGCTAAAAGCATTCAATGCCGATAATTTTGTGGGTGTTGTTAAACTTCATTAAACTTATCACGATAGCAAATTAAGCTATGCACTTTTATTAGGGAATGTTCCAAATAAAATGCAACTAATTTAAGATTATTCAATCTTCCAAATTAACATAATAAGCATATATTAATAATGATCTAACATTTAAATTAATTTATTTTATTTTATGTAGGCCAATTAAAATAGAGTAAATAATTTATCTTATCATATAATCGATTAATTATAATTAATTTAGAAAATATATACAAAAGAAAGATTGTTATATAGTGATTTAGCATTATACAGTAAATTTAATAATTTTATTGTAATGAATATAACATTTATCATTTTATTGGATGTAAACATATCATTGTGATTGCATTGGATATCATTCAATTCCATAGATAAGCCCATTTGCATTGGAGAAGTATTGAGATGGGAAATCTCTCAAGAAGTCTTGGTGTTGCACCATTTTTTATTTAAAAAGGAGTCGTTCATGACATGGTGCATTAGTTAAAGTGTGGCATTCTTGTTGTTGCCACCAAGGTTCAAACCCTCACTAGGCTATTGTGCTTGTTGGCTTTGTGCCCTTGCTAGGTTGATGCACTCGCAAGTTTGAACCATTTGCATTAAATCTATTGACTTTGTGTTCCAAATTCTTGCCAAGCTATTGAGCTAAAGGACTTTGTGCCTTTGTTGGGAACTATACTTGTGGGTTTGGACTATTAACGTTAATTTAGTGTGTTTCAAGCTAGAGATGAGATCCTCCATTTGTGATCTGACATGGTCTAAACTAAATTAAAAATTTCCACCATTCATAATCATTTTTATTTTACTTATTTAATTTGATTTAGAACAAAATCATAACAAATAATATTATTAAATTGTAGTGAATTCAAATGTTTAAAATAAAATAAGTGAAAACATAATTTCATAAATTTTTATTTAATTGATGATCATATGATGCAGGAGCATCCAAAAGCAATCCTTATTGAATACACAAAACAACTGAGGGGGCGGGGGGGAAAGGGGGGCGGTGAATCAATTGTACCTTAAAATTTCAAAACCCTCATACACATTCAGATCTACATTAATACAATTAACCCTTAATTTGTTATAATGATTTAGCATGAAAGGAAAATAACATAAACTGAAATGAATCAACACCATGCACAAGAGAATGCCATATTTACGTGGAAAAACCATGGCGAGGATTAGCTCACAATATAAAGTAATATCAACACCAAATACAATAAGGCTCACTACCAGAGAGCTCACTACCCAAAGAAAGAGAAAGGCTCACTGCCAAAATATAAAATAAGATGAGAAGAATGTTACATAGAGAAATCCACCACAATATCATCAACACCTTCGCATCATGACTAAGGAATTGTAGACACCTTCTGCTCACTGCATCCATCAATCTAACACATGAAAGCTCACATTGCACTTTCCAAATTCGTACTCTAACACTTTGTAATTCACATCATTTATATCTCTCTTGTCTATATCTTCATCTCACAACAATTCAACTCTTATTTATACCATCTTCAACCTTGAAACCATCCTCCAAGGTTGGCTATGCACATCAACCATGCAAATTCAAATTAGGTTGACACCAAAACACTTTCATAGTGGATAGAAGTGAAGGTGGACCACACCATTACTTATTTGGGACCCAAATTTATAACACCATGCTACAACATGCTTCTACAAAAAATAAATATCCACCACAATTAGTGTAAACACCAAGGTCGGTCATTACCCATGTAAACACCATTCAAATTTTAAGTACACACTTCCTTTGATTCAACAACACCTCGTAGACAACAAATGTCACCTGAAAATAACCTAGAATATTCCATAAACACCCTAAAATCCAACAAAATCCTTCATAGTTCAACTTCCACCCGAGAAATGTATACACCTAGTAGACTCAAACAATTTTGCCATACATTGTAACTTAAGAAACTAACTTTCGAAGTAGTAAAACTCAAATAACCTCGACTGAAGAAAGATACCAACACTATCAACACCCCTTGAGATCCACAACTTGAAACCAAATTATAGAGAAACATGGAGAGTTTTTTTTTCTCCTAAATACCTTTGCAATACACTGTTCACCTACTAGTGAACACAACTTCTTCTATACAATGATCCAACACACCAAATTATGAATACAATGCCTTTGAACACCTTTGATAAAATATCTAAAACACACATGCAGATCTTCAACCTAGAAGAAATGTAGAGCAACATCAAAACACTACTCTGCAACCCAGAACAACACTACAACACACTGTTTCCTCTTTTTATCAAATTTTCTTAGAAGTATTTGAAAACCAAGCATCAGAGACACATCCACATCACCTTTAATACTTCCTCATCACCACCTATCCAACTGCAACATAGAAACTCAACCATATATCCATAGACATAAGGTTATCAAAGCAACACTAGAGGTTGGCATCAATAGCTTACTAATGACAACATAATAAAACTAATCAAATCATAGATAACACCAACATATTCTTGGAACAATCTTCTACTCATCAATGACAACACAAACTTGTTGACATCAATGACAACACCAATTGTTCATACTTGCAACAATCTCCCCCTTTGTCATTGATGGCAACACATGATGTGAAAAACCATCAAAGACACAACAACTCTGCTCCATACCTATTTCCTTTTCTCTTTTCTCCCCCTTGCACAACTAACTCATTATACTCTCTCCCCCTTTGATATCAATGGTAAAGCGAAAAGTATTGCATAATTTATTCTCCCTTTGACATTAATCATACTATTCACCACTGCTCTGCAACTTCCTTTCCTTTACTGCTTTGCATACTCCCCCTTAGGAGCATGCACCATACTGCACCAAACAACAACCATTGCACACTAACAACACTTACTCCCTTGATTGCAACAACCAATGAAGTCACTACCCACTCCCCCTGAGAGGTAGTCTCCAACATTAGTCCAGACAAAGGAATGAATCTTGAAATCCATTAGATTGATGCATTTCCCTATGGATCTAGTTAAAAGGAGGGGCAATAACACCCAAATTCTCCTAGAGATACTCAAATGTATCATTAGGAAGAGCTTTAGTGAATATATCAACAACTTGATCCTTTGTAAGTGCATACTCAAGCTTTACTTCATTCCCTACAACCTTTTCTCTCATAAAGTGATACCAGATTGAGATATGTTTTGTCCTTGAATGCATTACCAGATTCTTTGAAATATTGATTGGACTTGTATTATCACAAAAGATAGAAATTGGTTCATCATATACCACTCTAATATTTTTGAATGTTTTCCTCATCCACAACACTTGTGTGTAGCAATATTCTACTGCAATGTACTTTGCCTCTACAGTAGATAAAGACACTGGATCTTATTTCTTACTTAGCCATGGCACTAATCTATATCTAAGAAAGAATGCACCACCACTTGTACTTTTCCTGTCATCCACACAACTAGCTCAATTTTCATTTGTGTAAGCAATCAAAGTACAATAAATATCCTTTGGATACCACAAGCCATGATCCAGAGTACCCTTCAAGTATCTGAATATCATCTTCACTGCTACAACATGTGACTCTCTAGGATCTTCTTGAAATTTAGCCACAAGACAAAATACATGCATGATATATGGTCTAGTAACAATTAGATATAGCAGTTCACCAATCATTGATCTACACTTTCTTTGATCAGCCTTAGGAGATTCATCATTCTTTCTCAACTTGCAACCAATAACCATAGGGGTACACACCAGTTTAAAATCTTCCATCCCAAATTTCTTCAACATTTCTTTGACATACTTTGATTGTGAAATGAAAATACCTTTATTTGTCTAATTTATTTGCAATCCAAGGAAGAAATTCATCTCCCCAAACATATATTTCAAACTCTTTCTTCATTTCTTTTGCAAACTTCTTTCACATATCTTCATTTCCTCCAAATATTATGTCATCAACATATACAACCACAATAAATATTTGATCTTTTTCAACTTTAAATTAAAGATTATTATTTGTGGTACCTTTATTGAATCCTTGTTGTATCAAATACTTATCCAACCATGCATACCAAGCTCTAGGAGCTTGCTTCAATCCATAAAATGCCTTCTTCAATCTATAGACCATATCTGGTTTGTCTAATAACTGAAATCCTTCTGGTTGTTCTATGTATACCTCTTCTTCTAATTCTCTATTCAAGAAAGAAGACTTCACATCCATTTGATAAACTTTGAAATCCTTATGTACTGCAAAGGCCAAAAATATCCTAATAGCTTCCATTCTTGCCATGAGAGCAATTTTTTCCTCAAAATCTATTCCTTCAACTTGTGTCATCTTTACACACAAGCCTTGCCTTGTTCCTTACCACTTTTCCATTCTCATTTAGTTTATTTCTGAATACCCACTGAGTTCCAATCATATTTTTGTTTGCTGGTCTTGGGACAAGTTCACAAGTCCGATTCTTCTCAATTTGTAACAGTTCTTCTTCCATAGCCTTGATCCATTATTCATCTTTGCATGCCTCAATTACTGTTTTAGGTTCAAATTTAGAAAGTAAACATAGATTTACTTGTTATTCAAAAAATTTCCTTCTTGTCAGTACACCTTTGTTCTTATCTCCAATAATTTGATCTTCAAAATGATTCTTCTACACATACTTAGGTGTTTTAGGAGTCCTTTCTAGAGCTTCTTCCTCTTCAATCTGCACTTCTCTTTCCTCAAAATTTTCTTCTTCTTTGCAATAAGACTCATTTGATTCATATCCATCTATCATCATTGATTTTTTTTTGCAAATCTTCATCAACCTTGACACTTGCACTCTCAACAATCTTTCTCAATCTCTTGTTGTAGCGTCGGTAAGCTTTGCTTCTAGTAGAATATTCAAGGAATATACCTTCATCTGACCTTGCATCAAAATTTCTTGAGTTATCTTCATTTCTTCTAATATAGCATTTTCTTCCAAACTCTTTGAAGTATTTGATAGTAGGAATCGTTACATACCATAGCTCATAGGGAGTCTTTGTGCTGTTTGCTCTTGCTTGAAATCTATTAAGTATATAAAAAAAAATATAAATTGCTTCTCTCTAGTAGACTTATGGTATATTTTCCTCTTTCATAATTGTTCTTGCAACTTCTTGAACAATCCTATTCTTTATTTTAACCATTCCATTTTACTGAGGATTCCTAGGGGCAGAAAAGTGCCTCTTTATGCCATGATTCTCACAAAAGATGTTAAGCTCATTGGAGGTAAATTCTCCACCTTTTTCAGATCTCAAACATTTGATTTTCATATCCATTTCATTCTCAACCATCACTTTGAATGATTTAAACCTATCTAGAGCTTCTAATTTTTCTTTGAGAAAAGTAACCCATGTCATTTTAGAATATTCATCAATTAAAAGCATGATTTACCTATCAACTTGAAGAATTCTTACTCTGGTAGGACCAAAAAGATCTATATGCACTAATTCCAACAGTCCGGTAGTCGATTGTTCTTTGAATTTGAAGCTTCTTCTTTCTTTCTTTCCAATTTGAAATTCTTCACAGACAACATTGATAGGTTTTGTAATCTTTGGAAGATCTCTTACAGCTTGAACTAAACTGATTCTTACTAAGTTATCAAAATTGATGTGACACATTCTCCTATGCCATAACCAAATTTCATTAATCTGAGTCATTAAGCAATGACCGTTAGCACCCTTAAGTTGATAAACATTTCCATATGTCTTTTTTCCAATAGAAACCACGGTTTCAGATCCTTTCTGATCTCACATCCATCATCCTAAAACATAATATTGTATCCTTTGCTACACATTTGTCCAGCACTCAAGAGGTTATGCCTTAAACCCTTAACATAGTAAACACCATCAGTATTATGCTTGCCATCAAAACTGATAGAAACTTTTCCACATATCTTAGCAGATGTATCATCACCAAATCTAACACATCCTCCAACATATTTTTCAAGTTTAATAAACTTACTCTTGTCACTACTCATGTGATTAGAGCATCCAATGTTAATGATCCAATAATTCTTCTCCTATGTAGCATGAAAATCAGATACCATAGTACCTTTAGTCTTATCCTTTGTCTCTTGAGGGATTTCCTTCGCACATTTCTTAGAGTTAGTAGAAATAGATTCATCTTTTAAATCCATGAAAAAAAATTCATCATCATCATCTCCATAATCAGATTCATCATTAGAAATACTTTCATCTTCTCTAACATAATAACTTTTCTTGATCTTACCTTTGTTCTCCTTATTTTTCTTATTCAAAGCTTTGTTTGGATATCTTGAAGCATAATGATCACCTATATTTCCACAAATAAAAAAATTGAAAGGCAACTTACCATTGTACTTACCAGTACCCTTCTTCATTCTCCTTACAAAGTTAGCTTCTATATCATCAAAATCCTCTTGATATGATTCCTTGATCTCTTTTGATTTGCTAGCCTTAAAAGAAGTCTTAGCTTTTGCACCACTTTTTGTTCCAAACTCTCTCATCTCAAAAGCAGTTAAAGAACCATACAACTGATCTCTAGTATATTGATTCAAAATTTCAAATTCTTCAATAGAAAACACTTTATGACCATAGGATTTAGGAAGAGTTCTAAGAATTTTCCTTACCACTTCTGGTTCTTTGAGTTCGCCACCAAGACCTCTGATGGAGTTGACAAATTCATCTATCCTTTGTATATAGCTTGTAACATTTTCTTCTTTAGAATTTGTACGACTATTTAAGAGAGCATATATTGCTTTACCATTGCTTTCATAGGCTGTGATCTCAATAGCAGTACTTGGACCATTTGTAGGTTCAGTATATCTAGTATTAACAGACTCCCAAACATAATATCCAAGATAAACCAAAAAGCCTTCCATCCTTGTCTTTTAGAATGAATAATCTGTTCCATCAAATATAGGGATCTCTTTTTTGTGCGCCATCCCAGATCTACCTCAAGCAGTTAAGCTTTCTTCCAAGGAACCTTGCTCTGATAAATTTTTTTGAATGCACAAGACAATTGAGAGGGGGGGTGAATCAGTTGTACTTTAAAACTTCAAAATCCTCATACACATTCAAATCCACATTAATATAATTAACCCTTAATCTGTTATAATGATTTGGCATGAGAGGAAAATAACATAAACTGAAATAAATCAAAACCATGCACAAGAGAACACCAAATTTATGTGGAAAACCAAAGATGGAAAAATCCATAGTGAGGATTAGCTCACAATATAAAGTAATATCAACACCAAATACAATGAGGCTCACTGCCCAAAAAAAGAAAAAGGATCACTGCCAAAGACTCACTACTAGAATAGAAAATAAGATAGAGAAGAATGTTACATAGAGAAATCCATCTCAATGCAACATAGAAATCCACCACAATATCATCAAAACCTTCACAACATGATTGAGAAATTGTAGACACCCTCTATTCATTGCATCCAACAATGTAACACATGAAATCTCAGACTGCACTTTCCAAATTCACTCTAACACTCTGTAATTTGCATCATTCACATCTCTCTTGTCGATATCTTCATCCCTCGACAACTCAACTCTTATTTATACCATTTTCAACCTTGAAACCATTCTCCAAGGTTGGTTATGCACATCAACTATGAAAATTCAAATTAGGTTGGCACCAAAACACTTTTGTAGTGGATAGAAGTGAAGGTGGACCACACCATTCCTTATTAATTGGGACCTAAATCTATAACAAAACGCTATAACATGCTTCTACAAACAATAAATATCCACCAAAATTAGTGTAAACACCAAGGTTGGTCGTTACCTGTGTAATCACCAATAAAATTTTAAGTACACTCTTCCTTTGATTCAAAAACACCTCACAGACAACAAATGTCACCTGAACATAACTTGGAATATTCCATAATCACCTTAAAATATAATAAACTCCTTCGCAACAACTTCAACCTAAAAAATGTTCACACCTAGTACATTCAAACAATTATGCCATACACTGTAACTTAAGAATTTGATTTCCAAAGCACTAAATCTCAAACAACCTCGACTGAAGAAAGATACCAACACTATCAACACCCCTTCAAATCCGCAATACCTGAAACCAAATTACGGAGAAACATGGAGAAAAAATATTTCTCCCAGACACCTTTGCAATACATTGTTCACATATTGGTGAACACAAATTCTTCTATACAATGATCCAACACACCAAATTCTGAATACAATTCCTTTGAACACCTCTGAACACCTCTGAAGCACATAGGCAGATCTTCAAACTAGAAGAAATGTGGAGCAACACCAAAACACTACTTTGTAACCTAGAATAACACTATAATACACTATTTCCTCTTTTTATCAAATCTTCTCAAAAGCACTTGAAAACCAAGCATCAGAGACACATCCACATCACCTTTAGTACTTCCTCATCACCACCTATCTAACTTCAATATAGCAGTTAAACCATATATCCATAGACAAAAGCTTATGAAAACAACACTAGAGGTTGACATCAATAGCTTACTAATGACAACATAATGCAACTAATCAAAGCATGGATAACACCAAAATACTCTTGCAACAATCTTCTACTCATCAATGATAACACAAGCTTGTTGACATCAATGACAACACCAACTGTTCATACTTGCAACAATCTTGCATCAACCAAAAATATTTCCTTATAGTTTTGTTTCTTTTGTTTTTTGGTAGTGTTAGTTTTGGCTAGTTGTTTCAAGAGGATTTTTAGAAATGATTTGGGAAAAACAATGAAATAATCTTGTAGAGGATCCTAATGGGTATATGTAGGTCAAATTTGGTGAACATTAAACAAAATTGGTTAAGTTATGGTTTTTTGGGTTTTTGGTTTGTTACAAGTTTGTTAGCTTCTAGGCTACTATTAAACTTGCCCTTATGTGAATGCTTGGTTTTCCACTGGAATTTGCAGAGATTTGTTGTTGAATTGGATATTTACAATAGGTTCTTATATATTTGTCTAGTTCCAATGTTTTAGTCCACACAACTGGTATCGATGGATTTTTTTGCATTTGTAGAAACTTTGGAGCCATCTAGATTTGATAATTCTTGTCCATTTGCCTCTTTCAGGAATTCCCTAACCATTTGGAATTTGTAGGTTTTTCATGGCCATCTAGAATTTTGGGTAAAATCAAGTGCACCAATCATTTACAGGTTTAATCAACTGGTTTAGATGACAAGTTATGACGATCATGTTAGCATAATGTAAGACAACTTCAGTAGGATGATGACATCGCTATGTATTGATTGTAGAGTTTTTTCATCCAATTAAACATGAAGTGGAATTTTTTGTTTGAACTAGTCATTTGCGGATCTTCCACTTGCTACTGCATCTGCGAAGTTTTAGCTTGTTTTTATATTTATGGACATTCGACCTGCTATTGCACTAGATATTTCTACAACAATTTGGTTGCTATAGCAACCACGATCTGATCTGATTCAATTGTTGCAATGGATAGGATGTGATTCAATTTGACTTTCTAGCCATTAATTGATAAAAGGGAGATTAATGCACACATTTTGGGATCTTTGAAAAGTTGTAAAAAGGTTATAATGATCAATAACAATTTGATTGTACTCTTGTAATAAAAAATTTCTATCAGAAAGTAGGGTTTGATTTAATTTTTGTGAACATTAATTTTGTTGTTACACATTGAATTTGGTTGCATGATAGTGCTATTTGATAAGGTTCCCCAATCTAGACTACATCAAGTGGGTTCAGAGTGGGTTGTTGTGATTGTATCGAGAGGTATTAAGAGGGTTTTATTGTGTGAAGTGAAGAGAGAGGAAACCTGCAATTTCAGAGGACTTGAGTAAGACATGGTACATAAAGGAGGTGGACGAAGATGAGTAGTACCACAAGTTGGTGATATGATAATTGTGGAAATTTTATGAGGAATTATGAAAAAGTTAGATGTAATGGAGGAAACATAGAGAAGAGGGACACATGTTGAGGATGTTAGTTAGGATGAAGAAGAAGTGGAAAAGGGAGAAAATGAAGTAAATGAAGGTGAAGTAGATCAAAGAAGAAATATTTTTTAGGGAAATATCTAAATAAGAAATAAACCAAGATTCGATCCTTCTAGCTATAATGGTAGCTTAAAACTTGAAGAAATTATAGATTGGATTTTAAAAATGAAGAAGTATTTTGATTTTGAAGTAACTAAAGATGAAAAAGAGTGAAATTTTCTTGTACTAATTTGAAAGCACGTGCATCCCTATGGTGGAAACATTTTCAAATAGAGTGAAAAAGAAGAGGCAAAGAGAATATCAAGTCATAGGAAAAAATGGTGACATGATTGAAGGACAAATTCATATAAGAATATTATCACCTAAGTTTCTTTACGAAGTTACAAAATTTGAAACAAAAAGAATCCAGTGTCAAGGAATACACAAAAGAGTTCTACAGATTGAGTATTAGAGTAGGAAATGTTGATGATGGTGTTGAGAAAGTGTTAAGGTACATAAATGTTTTACGCTTATCCATTCAAGATAAAATTAGTATGGTCTGATTACAAATTGTAGAAGAAGACTACCAATATGCCATGAGAGTAGAAGAGAAACTGGTTAGGAAACAACATAACAACTCAAGGGGTAGAGGAAGGTTTTAACATGGAAGAGGATAGTCTTACGGTGAAATATTATACAAGGTAAATAGGAAGAAACTAGTACCACCTAGATGAGCTCTTACACTCAAGAGGCTAGAGGAAGAGGAAGTTATCCTAGAGCCAAAGGTGATTACTTAAGAGGTTATGGAAATTTTGGAAGAGGAAGAGGATTCAATGGCACATGTTACCAATATGGAGAAACTGGGCATAAGATATTTGATTGTCCTCACATACAACCCAATAGTAGTAAAGGCAGGGAGGACAAAATTCATGTAGCCTAAGAAAAAGAAAAAAATTATAGATTCACCCAAGCGTCGAGAAGACCTTGGAGATGGAGAGTCTTTGATGTTGAGAAGGATTTTGTTAAAACCAAAAAAGGAGAAAGAAGTACTTACACAAAAAATAAATTTTCTTACAACCAGATGTAAGCATGAAGGTAAATGTTGCAGATTCATCATAGATAGTGACAACACTGAAAATATGGTGTTAGAAGAAATTATGGAGAAATTATAATTGAAAAGGATGAAACATCCGAGTCTATATAAAGTTTCTTAGTTGGAAAAGGGACATCAACTATTGATAAGTGAGCAATGTTTGGTGAATTTTTATATTGGTAGTTATAAGGATGAGATATTGTGTGATGTTATACCAATGGATGCATGCCACATTCCATTTGGTAGGATTTAGCAATATGATAGAGAAGTCATTCATGGTGGCAAAAAAAATTGTTACAGAATAAAGAAGAATACAAAGGAGTATACCTTGAATCACATGAAAGATGGGGATGAAGTAGAATATAATCCCAGAGTTTGTTGGGTGATTAGGAAACAATTTTTGAAAGATTTGAAGAAGGATAAGACATGCTATGCTTTCATTCCTAAGCCTGCTGAGGTTAGAAAAAAATAGAAGGAATAAGTTTCCATTGAGGTACAAGATATTTTGGGTGAGTTTACATTTTTTTGGAGTTACCTAATGGATTTCTACCAATGAAGAGCATAAGTCATGACATGGATTTGATACTGAGGGATAGTTTACTAAATAAAGTACTATATAGAATGACCTCAATGTAGAATGAGGAGATAAATAGACAAGTACACGAGTTGTTGGATAAGGGTCCAATCAGAGAAAACTTGAATTCATGTGTTGTTCCTATTATTGGGATTTTCTAACAAGGTGGAGCAATTAGATAAATAAATAATAAATGAACACAAAATCAAAGAATAGAATGGATTAAAAAAATAATTTATTTTTTAACGTGGTTCACCCAATGTGGGCTACATCCACAAATAGCTATCCAATTTTATTAATTTTTTAGCAAAAATTAGATTACATTAACCAACAATATGTTGCATGCACACTCAAAAGAATTCCTTTAAACCACCTATACAACTTGCGTTGTTGTGTTCTCAATACACTATTTGTGCTAAAAATTTTGTGCATTGTTGCTATGTGTTAATTCCAAACTGCATGACCTACTATTTTCATCTTTACACTGCTACATTCTATTCAAACTTCACATTATGACTCTTCACCTCCACAACAAGAAATTGTTAATGTTTCTAGGTAGCTACAGGTGAATTTTTCAACCAAATTATTTTATTAAAAATATGGAAAATTCACCGCAGGAGGGGCTCCACCTCCCTGCACTCCCCCATTAATTAATTTTGGGGGGAAATGTGGCTACTAAAGTGGCCAAAATATTAATGCTAGAGCATGATCAGGTTCCATAGACCAACACCTACAATACTCACACCAAAGAAGGATGGAGAATGATGGATGTGTACTGATTCTAGGGCCATAAACAAGATAACTATAAAGTACATATTTACATTGTCTTGGATGGGTGATATGATGGATTGTTTGAGTGGAGCCAAGTATTTCACCAAGATAGATTTGAAGAGTGGATACCATAAGAGAAGGAGATGAATGGAAAACAACATTTAAGACAAATGATGGTTTATATGAGTGAATGTTAATGCCATTTGGGTTAACAAATACCCTAAGTAACTTCATGTGGTTGATGAATGAGTTATTGAAGCCTTTTATTGGAAAATTTGTAATTGCATATTTAGATGACATTTTTATTTTTAGTAAGATGAAAGAGGAGCATTTAATGCGTATTAGAGTAGTTTTACTTGAAGATTAAAATAAGAAAAATTGCTTGTAAATTTGAAGAAATAAATAGTATATCTAGGTTTTGTAGTGTTTGAAGAAGGGTTGAAGATGGACCTAGAGAAGGTCAAGACAATAGCAAATTGGTCTTCACCAAAATGTATATTTGAAGCCAAAAGTGTTTATGGCCTAGTGAGCTTCTATAGGAGGTTCATAAGAAATTTTAGTAGAGTATGCGCACCTATCACAAAGACCATTAAATGTGGTAGGAAAGAGTTTTAGTGGATAATTACAACAAATAAGAGTTTTTACAAGGAATTTCTATTTATATAAATTGCCATGAACTATAGTTTATAAACAATCAAGGTAAGTTGAGTCAGAAACACACAAAGTGGGTAGAATTTATAAAAAGTTACTCAAGTGTTTTGAAGCATAGAAGTGTTCAATCTAATAGGGTAAAAAATGCACTCAGTAAAAGGTGTTTGTTGTTGAATGAATTGAAGGTTAATGTTGTTGGATTTGATGTAATGAAATATTTATATCAAGAGGACCTAGGTTTTAAAGAAGCATGGACAAAATTTAAGAATCTAGTAGGGAAGGATAGAACTATGTGGCTGGAGTATTTTATTCAGAAAGGTTTATCATTCAAAGGGAAGAGATTATTCATATTACAAGGATTAATGAGGGAAAAATTGATCAAATAAAAGCATAGTGGTGGCTTGAGTGAATATTCTGGAGTTGATAAAATATTAGCACAATTGAATGACATGTATTTTTGGCTTGGAATGAATGTGGATGTAAAGAAGCTCATGCAAAGTTGAGGAATTTTCCAACATGCCAAAGGAGTGAGACAAAGCATAAGGTTGCATCAACCATTTCCTATACCAAAGAGACTGTGGGAAAACATAAGCATGGATTTTGCTTTGGGATTGCCTTAGAAACAAAGAGGTAATGATTCAATTTTTGTTGTAGTAGATAGATTTTTAAAGATGGTTTATTTCATACTATTAATGCCAAAAAAACATTTCTTCACTTCCTAGAGAAAAATATCACTCACAAAGCCAAGGTTGTCATCATGGAAGTGAAATAAAATCATTAATATACAATGGAGGGTTAATGGCCAACTCTACAAGAGTGGGTTATGTCTCCTACAATTTGAGATTAGCTTAGACTTAGGAAGGTGTTCCTAGGAGTATGCCTCAACATGTATTGAAATCAAACAAAATGGACAGCCGGACCCATATGTAATTTTAAACTTAAATACTATCACTAGATTAAGACAAACAAGTTGCATATGACCACTATATAGCTGATATGACTGTACAAGCATGACCCATGTAGAATATATTTGTCAAATGTTCACTTAAGAATGATTCTCTTGTTATATTGATAGTCATGGGTGCATAGGAAGGATCACCTAAAATAAACTACTGATTAAAAATTTTGATTTGAATGATTTGAGATTGACAAGGTGGACTAGAGACTAGTGCCTATCCTTTGGGCTACAAATTCATAGAAAATCGGAAAGGAAACCATGGTGAAAGCATAAAACAAATGATCTAGGCATATATTCCATCAAAACACAAACATTATACAAAAATAATACTTATTAATCTAAACTAAACTACATACAACTATTTGAAACATCTTAAAGACCATTACAAAGCTTGCAATTTTTGGAATGTTGTTACATTCACCAATTTCATGTTACAACAGTACCAGTAGTACCAAAAAATATGGCAAGGGAAAATATTCACAATTGTTAAAGAACTTCTTAGAGGAATACAAACAACAATGGAGATATTCGTTGTATAATATATGTACATGTATTTTACTCACATGCTCCACAAGGCCCTATCATTTCTAAAACTACACAAAGCATGAGTTGAAACCCTAGACAATCCTTTGCACTTGCATCACCTCTTATGGCCACTAGAAGAACCAACCTTCCAAAAATGAGACTCTAAAACCAACATATACCTCTTGTCACCAAAACCATAAATGTAACCTAAAAATACATTCAAAATCCATGGAAAGGAATAAATCCCACCCAAAATGAGTACTTTAGATTAAAATATGTGTGAGTTGTGTTCAATTTTGGTGGTTGGGTAACAAGACACCATTAATGGTGGTAGATGAAATCAAATCCATGCATTGAAATCTTGTCACTTAAACACATTCATGAGGTTGCCAAGTAGACCATGGTCATTGAAAGATTGCATTAACAACTAACTTGGTAAGGGAGTAGGTGAAATACAAATACAAAGCCAAAATGACAAAAATATAGATGCTTGTATTTAATTGGAGCCTTCTACATGCTAAAAAAAGATTTGTGGGCCTGGGGGGGCTATCGCAAATAAATGGGGAAGAAAAATCACCAACTGGACCTCTATGGAAAATTGTTAGCCAAGTGAACCATGTGGGAAAAACCACATGAACCTGCTAATTGCAATAAAAGTATGGTCCAGATGAAAATTTTCTCCAATGATGTTAGTATGATGTCATCAATGGATTGGGGGTTTCAGATGAGGTGACATCAACAAGGTGGGATGATGTTAACATGACATCATCAAGGAGTGGATGCATTTGGGTCCATAAGCAATCCTACATAACCAAAAATGTTTCCTTTTAGTTTTATTGCTTTTATTTTCTACTAGTGTTTATTTTGGTTAATTGCTTTAGGAGTATTTTTAGAAATCATTTGAGAAAACTAATGACATCACCTTGTAGAGGAGCCTAACGGGTATTCATAGATCAAATCCGGTGAAGATTAGAAAAAAATGGCTAAGTTATGGCTTTGTGAGTTTTTGGTCTGTTACTAGTTTGCAAACTTCTAGGTTGTTGTTGAGCCCACATTTATATTGATGCTTGGTTTGCTACCAAAATTTCCAAGGAGTTTCCACTGAACCAATCGTTTACAATAGGTTCTTATGCATTTGATTGGTTCCAATTTTTTGGCCCCCACAACTGGTACTAATAGGTTTTTCCATATTTACAAGAATTTTTGAGTCATGTAGCTTTCGAGAATTCCTTGTCCATTTGCCTCTTTCAGGAATTCCTAACCATATAGAGTTTGTGGGTTTTTCATGGCCATCTAGAATTGTAGGTAAAATCAAGTGCACTAAACATTTAAAGGTTTAATCAATTGGTTCAAAAGAATAGTTCTGATGGTGAAATCAACATGACATAAATTTATTTCAACAGGATGATGATGCCACCATGTACATATTGCATAGTTTTTTTGAGCAACTAAACATGAAGCAAAATTTCCTATTTGAACTAGCCATTTGTGGATCTTTCACTTACTAGTGCATATGTAGACTTTTAGCTTGTTTTTTCATTTATTGACATTTGACTTGTGACTATGCTCAACATTTTTGTAATGATTTGGTTGTTGTAATGACCAAGATTTGATCTAATTTGACTTCCTAGCCACTGATTGATAAAAGAGAGATTAATGCACACATTTTGGGATCTTTGAGAAGTTATAGAAATGGTGATAATGATAAAAAAATATTTGATTATACTTTTGTAATAGAATTTTGTTACCAAACAATAAGATTTGATTTCATTTGTTTAGTGAATATTAATTTTATTGTTGTACATTGAATTTGACTATGTGATTAAACTATCTAATAAGGTTCCTTTTGTACCTTCACACTCATGCCCCTTTTTTACTTTAGCAAAATGGGGACCCCCTGTTTTCATTTTGCATGCCTTTTTTTCCCTTTCTCCTTTCCTTTTTCATTCTTCTTCCCCTTCCTGTCCTTTGTTTTCTTCTTTCTTCTATTTTTTGTCAAGCTTCGGGTTTCAAACTTCTGAGGAAGGGTATACCTTCCTTGTTAGGCCCGACCCCTAACCCCCTTTCTTTTATCTTTTCGTTTTGTCTCTTGTCGGGCTTCGTAGGTTGGGTTTTTGTCTTATCGCATACCTAACCTTGAATCCTAGTGTCGGTGACATTTTGAATGCACATCACATCATGTCTTTTCTCTCAAACGTATCGACACTAGAATTTAATGCATTGGTGTCAAAATTGAATGCACCAATACCTAAGTTTAATGTGAGATTAATGCCATGTGTGGGGGATATTAGGTGAAGTTATGCATCATTTGATGATTACTCATCCAGTAATTTGTGTCTCACAATCTCTACAACTTTCTTAGTGCCCTTTCTTTCCCATTAAGATCACCGTTGTTACTACTAGTTGCCCAGGTCCTTTTGCTCGTTTGTGGTGGGATTGTGTGATTGGTTCAAGGTCTAGGTTGCTCATGCCTATTTTCTCATGTGGTGTTGTTTGATTTGTGTTCGTGGTGTTTGATCTATGTTTTCTTGTGGTGTTGGTTTCTTGTGCCTTTTCGTTTCATTTTCTCGCACATTATCACAAGTTAGTGATAATTTTTTCCTTTATTTGGTCATTTGAAATCACTTTCTCATTCGAATGTGTGAGAATATATTTTGGGTTTTAGTCATTTTATTTGCTTCATTATTTTTTTTCTATCTTTGATTTTGTTTCCTCGGTTTGGTTTTGGGCATTCCCTTGTTTGTTTTGCCATGTGTGTTGTTTCCCTCATTTTTGTCTTTATTTCCCCACCAAATTATGTGATTTTTGGTGCACCGTTCAAAGTTGCTTATGATGAAAACATTAGGCGTCGAACCTTGGGATTACCTAGGTTCCATTTCATTTGCCTTTGCATGATTGAAACCTTTCATACTTTGGGTATCACAAATTCTACTTACTCAATACATGAAAACATCCTAAATATATAAAGTGAAACTTTGACCTCTTATCCCGATCTTTCCTTTGTGACTTAATGATATATTGTTATAACCTTCAGGTTTTGGCCATCGAAAATATCTCTTACCACCTTTCTTATAGAGGTAAAAGAGGTAAGGAGTATTCTCGATCCCGGACACCCGACAATGCACACAAACACTTAGCAAAATCTTTGTTTTCAAGATGATCTTTTAGATTTTAGGTGTTAGATGTAGCATTTACATGCTTCCTTATTGAGGTAGGAAGTATGATAAAACCCAAACCTTTGATGTTCAAAACCATGATTAATTGTGTTAGCTCAAACAATATGATTGATGAACACGCCTTTATTAAATATCTTTTAAAATTCAAGTTAGGTAGGAAAAATTCAAATCGGGTTTCAGGTTACAGAGTTTTGACTTAAAAAATGCTTAAAATTTTTATAGTAACCCATAAAAGAGACCTCCATTCCTCGATCTCTAAAACATACTTCAGACTTCGTGGATCAGACATACCCCTTAAGTCTGAAGAAAGATTTATAGCAAAAGGTAAGTACCTTTGAACCCTAATCCCTAAAATGAATATCGATATTTGCAAGTTGAGCTTACCTCTTAAGTCTAAATAAAAATATCAAATAAGAGGTTAAACAAAGTCCTAAAACCTTAAACACCTTTCAGACTTCGCGTGTGTTGGAAGCTTGTTGGTGTTGGTCATTAATTTTAATTATATGAAGATTGTGTGTTAAAGTTATTGGAAGGATTTTGGTATTGATGTCAAGTGCTAGTATGGATGTGTTGTGGTGTGATAAGAAGGTGTTGTGGTCCTATAATCAGTGTTTTCATTGATTTCTTTTTGTGTAAGAGTTGCAATTCTAGTAAGTTCACTTGGTTTCAAAGTGCTTTTGAAAAAAAATGAATAAAAGAGATTACAGTGTGACAGAGTGGTGTTTTGTATTATGCTCCGCATTTCTTCATGGTTGAAGTTATGCTTGTGTGGTTTGGATATGTTGATAAGATGTGTTCAAAGGTGTTATATCTAGAGTTTCAAGTTTTGGACCATTCTGCAGTGAAAGTTGTGTTTGATAGTATGTCTATCTGGTGAAATAGGGTGTCTGGCAGAAATGAGATTGCTCCACATTTCTATGCAATTAAGGTTCTTGTCTTGTGGCTATAGGAACATGATTATATTGTATGTATCTACCTTTCCTTGAATTTTTAGGTTTTGTGGTGTTTTCTAAGGATGTTTAGTGAGTTGGATGTTTGTGCCAGTGTGTCTGGTTGTACAGAATGATGGTGTTCTTAGTTTCAGGTGGTTGTGGAAAAATTGTAGAATATTTTGATGATGTTGGAATATTATGAGATTTTGTATGGATATTTTGGAGTGTTGTTATGTGGTCTATAAAATTTTCTTTGGACTTGGTTAAGCATGAACTTAGTTGTTTAGGGCGTTGATAAGAGTTTGGCTGACTTGATGTGTTAGTGCTAATTGTGGAAGTGGTGTGTTGATTGTGGAAGCTTTAAAAAGTGTGTCAATGTAGATTTGGGTCCTAGTTAACACTTAGTGTAGTCATCCCTTACTTTTTTCCGTCGAGGAAGTGTTTTGTGCTGACCTATTTTGTAATTGTACCTTTGAGGTGGATAGTTGACCTTGGAGAATGTTTTCAAGGTTGTGAATGGTATATAAGCAAGGTAAATTGTTGGAGATGAATCTGGATATATAGAAGGTATGTGAAAGATGCAAATTTGATTAAGTGCGATGACCTGAGTGTGAGCTTAATGCTTATGGATTTGAAGCAGTGAGCAGAAGGGTCTACATTTATAGTGTACCTAAAGTTACTGAAGGTAGTGAGCTAAAGGTTGTGGATGGCTCAAAGTTGTTGTGGTGGATATTATTGTTGCCCAGAGATGGATTTATCTTTGTAACAATTCCTTTCTTTCTTCTTTCTAATCCGATAGTGAGCCTTTGGAAATGAGCCCTCTGGTAGTGAGCCTATTGTATTCAGTGTTGCTATTAATTTATATTATGAGCTAATCCTCACCATGGTTTTTCCCTTCTTATGTTTTCCATGTAAATTTGGTGTTCTATTGTGTATGGTGTTTTGATGTGTTTCTATTTCACTTGTTTACTCTCATGCTAAATATGATTAAGGGTTTAAGGGCTAATAAAGATCTGAATGTTAATGAGGGTTTTAATGTTTCAATGTACAACTGATTCACCCCCCTCTTAGTTGTCCTATGCATCTAACAACGTGTCAAGAATATCGCTTAAGGAATATTGTCAAGAGGGTAAGAGGTAGAAGTTATCCTCGATCCCCAATATATGATCAAGCACAATTATAACTTAATAGATTCTCATTGCAAGTAAAAGGTATGGGGCATCTTTGATCCCTAATGCTCAAAGAGCTAAATAAATGGAAAATTGAACTCTTAAGTGTAAGTGTTAATGATATAAGGTAAGGGTTAAGCTCAAAGGCCGATACTTGAAACTTTGTATAAATTCTTTTTGACAAGTTATGACTAAAATGAAGGATGGATTTTGTCTAACATGGCTTATTTTATAGGGTTCCTTTTCCTATTACATGTAAATGTTGATATATGGTGTTTGTGCTTACATGAACTATGTCACCAAAAGATTCAAAAGAGATGAAATACCAATATAAAGGTTATCATCCACCTTTGAAGATGTTATCTCCATACACTAAGATTGGAGATACAGACTTGGGCCATGTCAACATGTAGGAATTCAAGAAGAGAATCAATGATAGTGGGGCTAGGACTCTAATGGCTAGGGCTGTTACAAAATCAGGGTTATTAGAATTTGTTGCTTTTACAGTTACTGTTCAATCCCCAGAGTTAGTTCTCACTTGTGATCTTCATTATAACCATAAGAATCCAAAGGTCTAGGGGGAAAATGGGGAAACTGTGTTGGATATAAATCCAAATATGATAGATAATTTTTAAAATTCTTACCCATTTTGAGTATAAAGAAGTGGACATGAAGAAGGCAGTTAACTATTTTGATGAACATATGACTGATAACTTGAACTGCATAAATAAAAATCTATTAGAAATGCCAAGGAGAGTGGTTTCTAAACTAGCAAATGTGCAACATAGAAGTGAGTATAAAGAAGATGTTAAAGACCTAATTATGCTATTGAGCTGAGTCTTTGGGTATCAACATGCAGGGGAATTTTACCCATGGATGGTGAGGTTCATTAAGATTATCAATTCTTCTAACAAGAAGAAAATTGACTGGGATTTTCTTATGAGTGATACCATTCATGAACAATTGAGAAATATCCTCTCAACTCATAAGTTCTATATGAAATATTACCTAGTCTACTTTCTATCTTCACAAGCTTCATTTCTAGGACTTACCAGAGTTGGTTCCTTTGAGCTTGGTAAAGTGACCATATATTAACATTATCCTCAACTAGAATTGGAGGCAAGTTTTCATAATTTTGGCGTTGTTAATGACAATTTTGTTTATTCAGTGATTAGAGGGTTGGAGGGAGATTTCTCTAGGAGAATCTCCAATGAAGCAATGAATGTGATAAAAGAAATGGGAGACTGGTATATCTAGTATAAAACCTTTACTTACATCAAAGTAGTTGGTAAAAAAAAATGCCATACAAACTCCCCAAATATCCTTAAGATAAACTACTTTTGTTCAAGGTTTGTAGACAAGTAACAAAAGTGCAAAAAATCATTGCTAGGAAGTATAAACATGGGCATGGATTTTCCATTAAAATAGGAGTATAATCCTATGTAAAAACACATAATGCTAGGGGTGCAGAGATTGAGATGACTAGATATAATTTTTCTCTATACAATGATGCCCGAGGGAGATTTGATCCCATTGGTAAAATTAGCGAAGTAATGGGTCACATTTTATTCATGAACTCAATATTAAAGATCATTGGGCCAATTGTGAAGAAGAATTTTAAGTTAGAATGAATAATTACAATCAGTTGTTAGTCTTTTTGATGAGGCATTATACATAGACCCAAATTCCTAATGAATAAAAGGAAGATGGAAAGATTCTTAATCCTACTTATTCAGGTCAAATAATTTTTGATCAATCAATTTTCAATGTGGATTGCTCAATTAAAGAAAAAGAGGAAATCAAGATCAAAACATAGGGTGTGGTGGATCGCTCTCTCCGGTGGTTCAAAAGGCCTTTCCATATGGAAATTTTTTTAGAACTTGCAAAAGGAGCTAGGAAGAAAAAGAAAGAAGAGGGTGTGAAAAAAGAACTCACCAAGGAAGAGCAATCACATATTGCTAAAGTGAAACTATCTTCAAGTGTTGTACCATTTAAGGAGAAAGAAAAAAGGGAACCTACTAAGGAATTGGGAAGGAAAAGAAAATAAAGGATCATAGTGAAAGTTTCTCAAGTGAAGGTGAGGAGGAACCCAAAGATGGGAGTGGAATTTTTCGTAAGAAAAGAACCAAGGAGGCTATCATAGTAAGGGCAGCTCAAAGGGAGGATCAACAAATGTACTCCTCGACTCCACCTCATGAGTCACCTTTTCAAACTCCTCCTCAATAACTGAAAGATAAAGTGCCTACTCCACTATCTTAGCCACTACCATCTACTTCTCCTCCTCCCAAAGATGAACTTCCTTGTGGAGAGGAAATTCTTGTTGAAACAATGATGGAGGAAGGAGAGATAGAGAAAGAGCTTCCAGGAGAAGAAGAATCACAAAGAGAAATGGAGGATGTTTTCAAGGAGAATGTTAATGTTGATGTGTATACTAAAGATGTGTCTATAGAGGAAGTAAATAAAGAAAAGGTTCATGTTGAGGAGCATATTTCTCAAGAAAATATGCTTGGAGAAAAAGAGGGTGATCAAGAAATTGATCAAGAGAAGAAAGCTGATGAGGATTTGCCTCATACACAAGAAGAAGGGCATCAAGAAAAATATCATGAAGAAGAGAAAGTTGCCTAAGAGTCTAATCAGAAGGGGACTAAGGATAACACTAAGAAATCCCATGATGTTGAAGTCATCTCTTCCCCTCCAAGAGAAACGGTTGTACCCATACCTATATGGATGAATCAAAAAATTAAAAAGAGACAAAATATATGTAGAAACTCTTAAGAAAAGCCTAAGTATTTTATCTGAAGCTCTCCAATCTATAGGGAGGAGAAGGAAAATATTTTGAAGGATATCTACAGTGTCTATTGATGAGCAAGGTAATTAGACAATAGAAATAATTGTCCCTTTGGTTGATAAATTATAATTGGAGATGACCATTGAAGATCTTAGATCCGCCAAGTGGATCTTGGTGGTACAAACTAGGGAAGGAGAAAAATAGTCCCTTCAAATGTTTATTTCTACAATTATGAAAAGAATGAAAAATCATGAGAATAGAAAGGAAGAATTGAAGGCCCAAGTTGCACAATTAACTACCTGCATAAATAATTTCATCGGACTTGTTGGTGATCAAGATCCTGAGTTTGCATTGCAGGGCGCAATAAAAGGTGAGGTTAGGCATTCTAACCCAGATGGATGGATCCCTACTACTCAACAGTGGAAAGAGATTTTTTTGGAATTGGCAAATCAAGTTTTGAAGAAATTAATAGTCTTATCACTCTATTATTGATGAAGACATCAATGCTTAACAAATTTCATTAAGCATTGATGAAGAATTGTTAGTTTGGGAAGAATAAATTCTAATCCTTCACCATATGAATGAAACAAAGGCAAAGGAACTATTGAAGGTTGTTGTGATAGAAGAGGGAGAGTGGGATTTGATTCCAATTTGGTTGAAAGCAGTTGAGTTCTATGTTAAAATTCTGAATAAGTGCAAAAATAGGTTGAACAATGAAAAAAGCCAGGTTGAAAGAGACATGAACAATATCTCCAAATAATAGAAGACCTAGGATGCACATTTTTGGACAGTCCTATGCTGGTGAGAGAGCTTGCAAAGTTGGTTGAAGAGTTACAAAACCAAATGCAAGGGCAGGTCACACAAGAAGGCATTGACAAGATGGTAAATAAGAAGGTAAAACTTTAGTTTGTTCAGGAAGAATTGAAATATTTTACCAAGATACAACAATAGATGGAGAAGGCCACATTTGACCAAAGGGTTAGGATCTAGTTCCACAAAGGGCCATCTATGGACAAAATGAATGAAGTAGTGCTGACATGGTCAACCAACTTTGCTAAGTGATTGGAGATATTAATATTAATGTTGCTAGTTAACCTTTTTTGTGCTTTTTCCAAATAAATAGCTAAATCCACAAAAATAGGACACCCAACTACAAATGATAAAGTAGGCATTGCAAATCTATTGAACTCCTATTGCCAAAACCCACACCTAGATCTAAGAGAGAAGATTTGGTGTTGAAGAATTTGTTAAATGTTGATGAGAAGATCCACACCCAAATGAAGGAATAAAAGAGGCAAGCGAATTTTGATGGCTGCTAGTTAGATCACAGTTGGATTTCAGTTTTATTTTTAGTTACTTTTATTTTCCTAAGTTTTAGCTAGTTAAACTGAACTACAATTGGGGTGCCTAGTTATGGTTTTATTTTAATTTCATTTCATTTTCAGTAAAATACTCAAGTGTTGGAGTTAGTTCTAGCTAACTTTTTATCATATCCATAAGTTTAGGAACATATATTTCTATATATTTTTAATTTTGGGTCATTCCAAAGGATCCAATTTCTGATTTAATTTTCTGCAATACAAACAATACAATCTCCTAGTGTAGAATTCGTGTGTTGATCTTTGTGCAAGAGTTTATTTTATTCATCTAAGGATAACACCCATATTGCATGCATCTATATTTGGTGCTATGTTGATGGTATGGTCATTTCATTTCAATCAAAATTGTCAAAGTAATGAGATCTTGTAAATAATTATGGACTTAAGCAAGATTTTTCCCCAGTATGTACATGTTTGATTGCATTCTAGTCATATGATGTCTGAAAATCTTATGAATTTTATATTTCATTTGAAAATTACACTATTGTTAATGGTGGATGTGTTAAATGCTATTTTATTAATGGTTGTTTGAAGATATCGTTTAAACATACAAAAATGGTAAATGAAATATTTCCTAACATTGTTCGATTAGAGTAGATTTATGTTACTTCTTGTTACCCTACTTATTTTTTTACTTTTATTTTAGAGATGGTTCCCAATTTGTTTCAAAAGAGTAACAAATTTATATAAATTTGTTGTACTTTTAAAATATAATTTTTTGTTATAAATTGTTAAAAATATATTTCATGATGACATGTTATTTTCCAGTAAGTTAGTATGCCAAAACCCTTGTAAACATGTTGAAAACGAACCTGTTCTATACAAACACGACTAAGAACTAGTTATATAGGAACCTTGGAGTAGGTTCACTACTTTTCAAGAGGGGGAATAAACCCTTATTGCCTAACACAATGTAAGTGATTAAAACCACACTCAACAGCTCCCCAATCCTTACTACATTATTATCCAAAAATCATATGAATGAATAAGTTGGTGTTTGTAATCACCCCATAAAAATTGAATTCATTTCACACTAATTTCAGGATAACCTATTGCAAAACAACTAAACAAAAACAAAAATATTGGGTGAAAAATATTAACAATGAATATGTTATCTATAATAATGGTATCTACAAGAGGGAAATTACTTTCATTATTCAAAGTTGAATCAAAATTATTCACATAGAATAGAAACATAGTTGATAAAGGTTTAGATATAAATAGACATCACAAATCACTTAATATGGTTACATGTGTAAAATATGACTTTTGAAATAAAAATAAAATGAAGAAATATACTTCCTAAACTATGCCAAATTATCTATAAAACCTAACTCCATCTTCCTGAGAGCCAACTACTAATTTCATAGTCATATACAACCCTCTTCAACATCTAGCCAAATATAATATGACCCCAAAGCTCCAATTTTTTGATCCACATTACCATGAGAATGTGAATGTGTAGATTATTCAAAGTGAGTAATGTTGCATTTTATATCTAATGAGATATTCAATAGTATTTATTGCTCATAAGATGATAAAATTCTTGAAATATGATTCAAATTTTCATAGACAGTCCACTGAAAATGGTTTTTTACAATATAGTTGAATAGTTTTATGTGCAAAGAAATTATTCAAGGAATGGTCAACTCAAACACCTTTATTGATCAAACATAACAACCAAACAAACACTCAATTAAGATGTTAGGAAATCAAATAAAACACATAATTAAACCAAATAATGTTATGTTAAATTACTTAGTTGCATAAAAATGGTTGTTCCCTTTGATACTTTTGATGCATGCTCACAAATCCTACAACATAATCTTGCATTCCAATGTGTGATAAAAATGCTTGGTTTGAAGTAGAATTTATAGATTTTTTATGAGGGGAGATCGATGCTAAGGATTGGATGAAAAGATCAAGGGCTAGGATTGAGTTTTCTCTCTTAAGCCATGAGATTGTGTCAAGTTGCACAATATGGTGGATTGAGAGGACATTGGTAATTGTGAGGGTACCTTGGAGTATGGGGATGATCTTTCCATAAATGCAAGGTTTGTTCCACACTCCAAAGGGGAGAGGGATGGGAGGAATAAAGGAATTAATTCCTTTGGAATAATTGGAGTGTACTATTAGGACAAAGACCCATGTGGGGTTCTTTCTCAAAAGAGGAAAGCCTTTAAGGCTAGGGTACAGAGAGGGTGAGAAATAAATGGAAATGAGTTGACCCCTTCACTAATCATGGATTAGGAATGTGCAAATGTTTAAGGAGGGGATTAGGTGGGTGATTAAGATTAGGATTAGATGGAAAGTGGGAGAGTTGGAGGATGTGACATATGA
Organism: Sequoiadendron giganteum; assembly: GCA_007115665.2. Lineage (NCBI taxonomy): Eukaryota > Viridiplantae > Streptophyta > Pinopsida > Cupressales > Cupressaceae > Sequoiadendron > Sequoiadendron giganteum. The sequence continues at coordinate 96,921,170 of CM021101.1, forward strand.
GAGGAGAATCAAATAAATAAAAAATTATTTATTTAATTTATGAGAGGAAGGGGTAAGGTAGGGTAGATAAATAAATAATTAAAATTAACTATATACCTTAGGCTAGAACTTAGGAAATAGAAGAAAGTAGGGAATATTAACTATATAAATAAAATATTATTTACTTAATATAGACAATGAGATCTGGATAAAATAGGAATAATTAGGAAATATTAATTAAATACGCAACACTTTATTTAATTAATATATGGGAATGAGAACAAACAAATTAAGGATAAATTGACCAAATATAATGGTCAATTTCAGGTGTTTACATTTTCCCCTCTTTAAAATGACGTTAAAATAACATTATTTCAAAGTAATAGTAAAATATAGGTGACATGATGAAGGACTAGGTAAAAAATGCCTTGGTACAGAGATAGAAGAAAGAGATTGGTATAGGTGATGCCTCGTCAAGATGGTAGGTGGGAAAAATGGGGTCCAAATAGCCTCTCAAAAGATGAAAATGGTAGGAAAGTCGATAAAAGGATGAAAAATGGGGTTAAGTGAAGAAGAAATGGAGTTAGGAATGAGAAAATGTGGGGAAAAGAGTGACTAGGGGTAAATAAATAGACTTGAGAAGAGTGTGAGAGGTTAACAGTGAGGAGAAGGCGAATATTCTATGTGGAGAGCATCATGCAGAGTAGGTGAGGGCATACATGTGGCCATACAAGGTAGGCATATGGGTAAGTCACTTTGAACTTAAGCCTTGTACTTTTTTTTATTTTTTTGGGGGTAGGAAACTAGGCGAAAATAGGGCCACCCAAGAGGGAAAATAATGTTTGGGTGGCCTTATAAGCAAGTAGGGTGGCCTTGTAGGGGATTGGTGTAGGCTAGTGAGAAATAGGGAGGCTTGGTAGGTGACTAGGGCAACCTTGTGGGTAGATGGGACAACCTCATGAAAAATAGGGAGGCCTAGTAGGTGATTGGGGAGGCCTTATAAAATGGGGTGGCTTCATGGGTAGACGGTAAAAACTCATTAGAAAATGAGGTGGCCTCATGGGGGATTGAGTTAGTTAAAATAAGTAGAATTTGGGGAGGGAAGGGGGTGAAGATGATATTTTGGGATGAGTTAGGCTACACGATAGATGATTAGGAAAAAGTGAAAGTAGAGTGGGTAGCTTAGTGTTTAGGTAAAAATTATTAAGTGTATGGCATGATTTGTATGATGATTTGGATACATTGGAGACCTAAGAGTGAAAATTGGGGGTGTTGAGACTCATGGAGTGACTGACAGAGGTTGAGAGGGTGACACTATATGCGACAAGATTGGACTATGTGGTATGAATGGCATTGATTTGTGTACATTGGTTGATTTTGATGAAACTAATGAAGCGATGGAACTTTGAGACAAGTACCCTCCATCTCCCAACATGGGAGATGATAGTGATGCTTGAGGATACATGGAGGATTTTTTGGGTGCTAATTAAGACCTAGCTAGTGTATACGTTGATGACGATGCCAGAGGTGGCATTGTAGAGGTTATTTGGGAGGAGTAATTTATCGAGGAGGGCATGATGCCACACCTAGATAGTTTTAGTAGGATGGTTCCAACGTTTCCACTAGTGATGGTGGCTCTTGTTAGCCACATTATATTATCAGACAAGTGGGTAGATGTTCCATACTTTTTTGGCATATTGTGTGGCAAAGACGGTGGAGAGGAACCAAGGATTTGCATGGTGGGCATGTATGCTAGCAAACCTATATAGAGAACTACATTCATTTACCTTTAGATATGGGTGGAGTTTGGGACACATAACATTGTTGTAGGTATGGTTAGAGGAGCACATTGGCATGCTTTAACTAGTTAGGGACATAGTAGTGGTGGACTATGGAGAGCCCTATGCATTTGGCTGGGAGATGGTGGTGTGATATAGATGAGTGGGGGACATGGATCGTTGGTGATGAGCTTTATATGAGCTAGTAGAGGGAGACATCATGTGGAGACCATATCAGTAGGGGAGACATGGCATGATGATCATAATTACTTGTGATATGCAATATCACAATATTACTTGATAGATTCATACCACTATATTATTAAGATATATTGGTTGGAAAAACTACTATGCAGTTTTCCTTACAACATGGAGTGGAAAAGGGGCCCCATTATTTTATGAGGCAAGAACAGGAGGTGGCTGAGTGGGGGAAACAAGTTAACACAAATGACATAATTAACAGTTAAGTGGAAATAGCTAGGGTAGAGTGGGATGATCGAGAGCATGTGGTGGACAAAAAAAATACAATAGTATACAAGAGATGGTGGTTGAAACAGATACCATAGAGGCTAATGCCACCAAGGTGAAGGAATGTACGAGAGAAACTTAGGGAGGTTGAAATAGAGGCGATGATATGAGGGTGAGGAGGAGTGGGATGCATGGTGGGGGTGGGTGAGAAGTTAGATTCTATGAGGTGGAGGAGTGGTCAAAGTATGTGGAAATGGAGATATCAAATAGAGAGGGGGGAGAGAAGAGAAGATTCTATAGGAGGAGGGAGTAATGAGGATGCTAGCAAAGGAGGGAGACTATGGAGAGTAGTATCAATCACAATGATAGTGACATAGGCTCAACTTCATTGAGTGGGGAGGAGGAGGGACAAGAATCACTAGAGGTGGGGAAATAGGGTTCACCACATGTAGAGATACATAGATCACCATACAATGAGGAACATTGATCACATTTGATAGAGGCATAGATAAAGGAGGGTGATGATGGTGAGGAGTCTTTGAAGATGTGACTAACATAGTTGTTGAGTGAGTAGGATGTCATTTATAGGAGATTAGAGGAAGTAGATGTTGAGTGGGATGGATTGAGGGGAGAGTGGGATAGGTTTTGGAGGTAGTTGCAAGGGATTGAGGTGGATATCACTTAGTTGAGATACCTTCTAGGACCTCAGGGGATGACACATGCATTTGTAAAGGTATCACGGGCCTTACGGGAGGTTGGATATTGGTGATCATTGTATGAAAATTTTGTACTAATAGATTAGAGAGATTCGAGCTATGCAGAGAATTCACCTTGAACACATTCACTAAAGGGTGTTTTTCCTACTTTAGTGGTTACATGTTTGACCTAATTCTACCCTTGATTAATGACCTAAAAAAACATTAACTATACATTTTTAGGGTATGTATTAATGTGATTTCTCCCTCTGGGTGCCTGTATAACCTCACTCACTCCACATGATCTCCAATTGGAACACACTCCATATTTTTGTGACTACTCTGCTCTCCAATATACTATTTCTCGAGGTTAAAATGAATATTTTTTACCCTCAACCCTATATATTCACCCCCATTCATTATTTTGGATCCCATTTCTTCCCCACATCTTCATTTTTCATTTCATTTTTCATTCCTATTTTTCATCCTCCATCCACTTTCTCGTTTCAAGAGGCCACTCAAACCACTTTTCACATCATCTTGCTACCATATTTATACTATTCTTGTCACACTAGGGCATCATTATCTATACATCACTCCTCGAGTGACTTATGTTTTATTTTTCTTTGAAATAAATTATTTTAATGCCATTTTAAAGAGGAGAAAAATGTAGACACCTAAAATTGACATTGTTGCAAGTATGTGCAGTTGGTGTTGTTATTGATGTCAACAAGCCTTGGTGTTTTCATTGGTGTCAATTGTATGAGAAAGATATTATTGCAAGAGTGTGTGAAGTTGGTATTTAGTTGTTGTTGTTGTCTTTGATGATGCTTTGATTAGTTTCATTATGTTTTCACTAGTAAGCTATTGGTGTCAACCTCTAGTGTTGATTTGATAAGATTTTGTTTATTGATGTATGGTTGAGTTGTTATGTTGCGGTTAGCTTAGTGGTGATGAAGAAGTACTGAAGATATTGATGATATGTTTCTAGTGCTTTGTTTCCAAGTGCTTTTGAGAAAATTGAACAAAAACAGGAAACAATGTGTTGTAGTGTGTTTTATGTTGAAGAGTAGTGTTCTAGTTTTTTTCCGTAGTTATTTTGGATTGAAGATCTTCTTGTGTGGCTCATTTATGTTGATCATAGGTACACTTAGAGGTGTTGCATTCAGAATTCAGTGTGTTGGATCATTGCACAAAGGAAGGTGTGTTCACTTGTGTGTGAACTGTATATTGCAGATGTGTCTGGGATAAATGTTCTTGCTCCGCATTTCTTCAAAGAGTGGTTTTAGGTCTTGTAGATCTGAAAGGGTGTTGATAGTGTGTATCTTTCTTCAAATGAAGTTGTTCATTTTTTGGTACTTTGGAAGTTAGTTTCTTGAGTTACAGTATATGATAGAGTTGTCTGAATGTACTAGGTGTGTACATTCTTCAAGTGAAAGTTGTTGTGAAGGAACTTGTTGGATTTTAGGGTTTTCATGGAATATTATAGATCATGTTCAAGTGCTATGTGGTGTTTGTGAGTCATATCTAGATTTGAAGAAGCATGTACTTAAGTGTTAATGGTGTTAACACAGGTTCGACTAACCTTAGGTGTTTACACTACTTATGATTTTTATTTGATGCTTGTGGAAGTGTGGTGTGGCATGTATGAGTGGATTTAGGTACTAGCTAAGGTGTGTTATGGTATTAATCAATTCCTTTCCAATGTGGGAATGTTTTGGTGCTGACCAAATTTGAATTTGTATGGTTGAGGTGCATAGCCGATCTTGGAAAATATTTTCAAGGTTGAAGATGATATAAATAAGTGTTGAATTGTTGAGGGATGATAAGATATATGAGTATGATGTGAGTGATGTGAATTTTAGAGTTGTAGGGTGCATATTTGTGAAGTGTAGCGTGATATTTCATGTGTTAGTGTACCACCAAAAAGATATGCAAGAAGGGAAAGAGGATTCCCCAAATAGGCCCCTAGGGTTTTTTGTTAGTGTAATTAATTAATTAATTATTACACTAGCATAAGTTAACTTAGGGTTAATTAATCATATTAGTCCTAGGTTACTTTTTATCATTTAATAATGGTGTTGAGATAAGATTCCCTTCTAGAAGATGAGTTGCCTTTTCTAGAAGTTATCTCCATCTTGTTATCATTCCCTAGGTTAGGGTTTCATGTTGTCACATGAAGTGTGATTTGTACACTTGGCAACATCTTATGCATTTTAGGTTTAGCACTTGCCTATATAATCAGGCATATGTACTCTTTGTAATTAAGAATCCAGATCATCATAATAGAATCTCTATTTTGAATGTCATTATCATACTTTCTGTGTGGGTGAATATTTCTTCTTGGCAAAGGTCCTCCATTGAAGTTTGTAGCTTCATCAAGGCAACCTATGTATCCAGCATTCCAACATGGTATCAGAGCTGTTCCAGTGAAGGTTCATCCTAGGATCAAGAAAGTTTGGCTCCAATTTGGACATATTCATCCATTTGAGGTATATCTAGGGTTTTTGCATTTTGTACTATCCGTACACGTTTGCAGAAAAAAAATCCTCCCTTTCAGTCCTCCATCATGGCAAAATTTTTTTAGGTCATTGGGCATTTTTTATTTCTGAAAACGGACTATTTTTTCTATAGTTCTGGCAAAAATTTCATCTGCGAGCGACCTAGAATTTTATTATACCGTCGGAATAAATATTTTTCTGTGGACTATTGCTTTTTGGTTTGGTCGGCATTAATATTTCTGCAGGTTTTTAAAAAAATTTCAGTTTTTTTTGAATTGCCAATATTGGCATTATTCAAAAATTTGGGGGGTCGTTTGCTTTGGTCGGCCCATCGACCAGTCTGCAGATAGTTGGCTGACCGCTGTCACATCCGGCCGCCTGTCACCGGTGTTCCCGCCAACCGCCGTGCCCCCGTCCTATCTGTGACCGCCGAGCATCCTCGGGCCGGCCCCAGCGTCGGTCACCTCAGCGACCGACGGCTCCGCTCCATCCAGCGGCGCCGCCCCGGAACCACCCGAGATCTCTGCCCGTCCGCCACTCCGATGCCACCCGATCCAGGGGCGCATTTTTTTTTGCCAGCTTTATGCCTTGCGGTCATATCAACGACCGAGGGCCGAATTTTTTTTGCCCAGGGGTGCTTGATCTTTGCACCTACTTAGCTTGAAGGCCCTAATAGGGCAGATTTTTTCATTTTATCATATCTTTTCACCAGGGTATCAAAAATCTACAAACGAGATACCATCGAAAAGGGAATTTAGTGCTCTTTCTAGTGGTGACATCCATTCTAGGAAATTTTGTTTCTAAAAAAATCTACAGTCAACTAAAGTCAAAACCCTAATTTGGACATAAAGACTCATATCTTCGCAACCGTTGATCAAAATTCAGTGATTCCAGCGGCATCAGGAAGGTAATTCTGAGCTTTTTTCATCAGTCTAGTCACTTTGATCAGTTTCAGCTCCAGGTACTCTTGCATTGGTTTTGTTCAATTTGGTGCATTTGTTCAATAACTTGGATATCCTGAAGCTTGGGAAAAGGTTTTTTATTTGGGTTGCATCACTTCAGTTGCATATCAGTTTTGGGAGTTTCTATTTGCTGTTGAAGGTCATTGTCTTTGTATTTTTGGAGAAATTTGTTTATACATTATGGGGCTTGCATATTATCCTTCTTTGACTATGTTGCACACGGGAAACTATAAACAATGGCGAGATGGGATCATCCACCATCTCCAAACACTTGAATTGTTGCCACATTTGTATGGTACGGTTCCCCATCTAGGTCAAGGTATTCAGAAATTTGCTTGGAGTTGCAGCAGATATAATGTTTTAGTAGTGATTGCAATGCATGTTGATTGTGATATTTTGGAATCTATTGATCATTGTGATAGTCCTCACATCCTTTGGACTAATATTTGGGAGATATATGGAGATTCAGATACTCCACCCTTCCTTGATGGTCATGATTCAGAATGTTAGGTTTCAGATCAAGTACCCCATCATGATATTGCTATGTAGGAGGTTGTTTGTTTAGATTGCCTTGACTCTTCCGAAGAGGTTGGCAAGGTTGCTTTAGATGATTCTTCTTCTCCATCAGAGACAGTTGGTATCCCTTCACATTCAGTGATTCCTTGTCCAGAGTCATTGATTGAGGCTTCCATCATCATCATTCATCAGGACACATGCAGTTTTTTAGACTTGACATCACAGGATGGCTTTGTTTTAGGTATCATTGACTTGGCTACTTCTACAGGTTTGGAGGACATTCTTGAGGGGATATCACTCCTCTATTTAGATATTTCATATATGAGACTTCCTCCATCTTCATCGGAGTTTCTTCTACATCTACCATTAGATTGGATTCAGTCTTCTTTCAGTGGTTTTGAGGACACTTCATTATGGGGGGGAAATCAAGTCTCCATCTATTCCTTTCCTTCCTTCAATTCCTATCCGGAATGGGAAGCATCTCTACACTTGCACCTGGTTTTGTTTCTTCCAAAAGGGAGAGAAGTTGTTTGTCGACATTGGATCATATTTTGTCTACATACACTTACATTTCTTGCAGGTGATCACATCTTTTGGGGGGGCTATATAGTCTCTCTATTTTCCTCCTATGGGGGAATTTTCATTATATTGTATCCTTGTGATGATTGTTGTCCTTTGGGGGATGATGTTGAGTCCTCCAATCATCACTTTTTTGCATTTCATCTCCTTTTTTAGAGAGGGGTTTTCTTCCCATTGGGTTTTCCCCTTTTCTCTATTTGTGGGAGATTAGTTGCATTTTCATCCTATGTACATGGGTACCTAATATGGCCATCAGCCGAGACCCATCATCATCATGCATAATCATTGCATTTTCATTTCCTCCCTAAGTTGCACTTATGGGGAGGTGTTAGTGTAATTAATTAATTAATTATTACACTAGCATAATTTAACTTAGGGTTAATTAATCATATTAGTCCTAGGTTACTTTTTATCATTTAATAATGGTGTTGAGATAAGATTCCCTTCTAGAAGATGAGTTGTCTTTTTTAGAAGTTATCTCCATCTTGTTATCATTCCCTAGGTTAGGGTTTCATGTTGTCACATGAAGTGTGATTTGTACACTTGGCAACATCTTATGCATTTTAGGTTTAGCACTTGCCTATATAATCAGGCATATGTACTCTTTGTAATTAAGAATCCAGATCATCATAATAGAATCTCTATTTTGAATGTCATTATCATACTTTCTGTGTGGGTGAATATTTCTTCTTGGCAAAGGTCCTCCATTGAAGTCTGCAGCTTCATCAAGGCAACCTGTGTATCTAGCATTCCAACATTTTTCACCTAGGAGCACTTGGTTTAGGAATAGCTCTCTTTCACATAATGATATGCTCTTTGGGTAGGTTCATTCAAAGGTTAGGGGTTGTAATAAGGTAGTGTTGTGTGTGTGAAGTGTGGTTAACTACTGTATAGTAATGAAACTAAGCTAACTAGGAAATGTAAAGTAATGTGATTCTCAACCGCATGCAATGTAAACTAAATGACCTAAATGTATGTAAACTAGAAAGAAACTGGAAATAACATAAGTGGTGCACCTGGGTATTGAAGGTTGAGGAAGAGGAGCCGCAAAATCTTCTGGAATCTACTAGAAATGCTTACAAGGGCATTTATGCTAGAATGGGCGACCTAGTCCTCCTACTGGGAAAATCTACTGGAGTGGGTTTCTGCCAAAAGGGTATCTAGAAATGTGAAAATCCTCGAAAAATAGGCTCAGAGGGATTCGATCACCATTATTGGTGACCTAGTCCTCTTTTGGTTTTTTGAGAAGAGGAAAGTGGAGATTGGAGCCTTTGGTCTACACTCCAGATCCAATAGGTGTCTAGTTCTGATTCTATGGAAAATGGGTTGAAGGAGGTCTCCAAGCTTCAACTAGGGATTTTTTGACTTGAGTGATTTTGATGAGTTGAGAACACCTTTCTAACACCTTTCTCCTTGACAAATCTGCATACAAAAACTTGCAAATCACACATGCAAAGAGGAGACAAAGGGTTAGGTTTAGAGATTAGGGGTTTGCCTTAGTCAAACCCCTTTGATGGTAACTAAACCCAAATGAGAAACAAGGAAAGGAAATATGATTGAATGATAAAGAAATGTAAACACTTACCAAATCCTTTGTTGAAGATGTCTGCAACATGCAAGAACTAGCTCCAATGGAGGTTGCTTGAGATGCCTTGTGTTTGATTGCTTGCTTGAGAAGCTTTAGTGCAAGAGTACTTGTGAATATTAAGTGAAGGTGAAAAAATGATCTTAGGAGAGGTCAAAATGAAGATGAAAACCCTTACTTATAATGCAAAAGGGATGTTCAAAGGAGTCTTTTTTAGTTCATATGAGGTCTTTGACTTAGGGAACATTGCGTCTAATATCTCCCAAAGGAGGACCTATCAAAGGATAGAATATTCACAACTTAGGGGATGCAGTGTGTCACATCAAGCCACTAAGAGGAATGTAATATGCTAAGATAAGTCACACTTATGAAGGACATTACACCGAATGTCGTCCTCAAAGTGAGAAAATGCATCATGTGAAGTGATAGGGCTGCACTAAGGACCGAGAAAAATGCAAAGGGAAATAGTGCCAATGTATGCCCCCACTTTAAAGGAATTGTGAGACACCGTACTATGAGCAATTACTTTAAAGTAGAGAAGTGAAAAATGAAAAGAAGAATGAAGGACATGAGAGCCAACTCGAAAATCCCTATGCCAAGTGATATGTCTCCAAGTGAGGCTACATCATGGAAAGGATAGTATGTCACATGCGAGTCAATCTTAAGACATGTCATCCACATCCCAAGCTTGCTTTTATAAGTTAATGGAAGGTTAACGACTAGTCAAGAGAGACGACACAAGTGACATAAGAGGACAAGGCTACTAAACCCATTGCCCTTGTAGACACCAAAAATTGGTCTAGGCCTGCGAGTACCACTTTCGACATAATTTTCTAATGTCCATGGTCATGATTAAATAATGTTTATTGTTTAATTACTTTTTAAACACATATTTCCTCTATTAATTAAATAACCTTTTAATTATTTAATTAATTCATTATGACCCTTTGTTCAACTTGATTAATTAAATAAATCATATTTATTTAATTATGTCGCTAACTAATTAATTCTCTTTCTTAATTAAATAATTTATTTATTCAATTACCCCTTTGTCATATTTCAACTATAATTAAATATTTATTATCTAATTATTCAATTAATACTTTTCAATAGTCAATTAAATAAATTACATTATTTATTTAATTAATTTATTCAATTTCGAATGTTGAATTAAATTAACATTTAATTCATAATTAATTGTTTCTATCACATTCTTCTATCATCCAGTTATCTAATTATTCACTCACCTTCTAACTCAAGATCTATTTTAAATCTGCCAGTTATCTCCGGATTCGATATCTGATCGTCTCTGTGAGGAGACTCTCTGTCACAACCAGTCAGTTAACTAGTTCTAACTCATATGCATGAATGTGTTTATTAATTAAATATCTTTATTTAATTAATTAATTGATGTGTGCATTCAAACGAATTATTCTTCAAGTTCTAACTTTGTCTTTTTCATTCAAAGTCTATTTATTCTATTTTTGAAGACTCTTAATTGAAGATTAAATTGATTATTTAATCTTGAACTCGTGTTCTTTCTATTTTCGAACAATCTTGACACAAGATTAAGTTATTGTTCTAATTTAATCTCTATCCTACAGAATTTCCTAACGTTCTAACTGACACAAAATTCACATCGCATGGCATTCATCAATCTCGATCATTGATCTCTCTTTTGAATTTGAGCCGATCGTTCGAAAACCCAAAATCTATAAATTGACCTATCATTGTCATTATTCTTCCTCCTGAAATCAATACTTTTGAGAAGACCCTATTATCTTCGATATCTTGTTGAGACAATACATCCAGATTATGCTTGCATCAATACTGAAAATTTGAGGGCAAGAATACTGATACAACAAAATGGAGAAGGACAATCAAGATAATTCAAAGAAGTGGATGCATATTCCGTGAGACTGTTCTAGTTATAGTTTTAATTGTTTTGTTCATTTTTACTTGTTCTTAGTTGTTTGATTTAGATTAATATTTGTTAGATTAGATTTAACCATCTATCTGTGCAGATCTCCCATTTATTCTACGTCTACATTTGGTGAACCCGACGTGAATCACACTTCAAATTTCACATCTTTTTCGTCTTTCCATTTTTTGTTTTGCAAGAATTGTACAACAAACCACAATTGATTGAAGAAATGACACATCTTTTCTTGTGAGCAGCATCTGATACATTCTGTGATGCATTCGACAACACGAACCGCATCTGTGACATTCTACACCACATCCGACTGTCAACATTCTACACTGCATCCGACTGTCAACGCGCGCACCACATCCGACTGTCAACATCACACCGCATCTGTAAGTTTAAAAGCCACATCTGCCTGGTAAAATTTCTTTTCATTTTTTATTAACTTTCATATTTTCATGATTTGATTTTTAGTTTTTGTCTTGTTTTGTTTTTTTTAATGTTTTGTTTGCAGTTGTGTTTAGGGGGATAACTTAGTTTTTGCAGGACGAAGCATAGAAGACCAAAGTAAAAACCAAAAATATCTTCTTTTTTTGTAGGATGAAAGTTGAAGACACAAAGGAACTACTAATCATTTGCATGCAGGACCTTATGAAGACATTGATTTGTTGAGGTTATTTTAAAAGCTTTCATGTTTGGTAGTTAAAAAATTGTCATTTGGGTTTAAAAATTAACCAGTGTTTTTCGTGTCTGTTCATGTTAGTTTAGAACCCCACGATTCAGTATATCAAAGTATCCTCTCCCCTTGCGCATTCATACGATCCTGGGTGTAAGAGAGATGGTTACTGACTCTAGAACTTGGGTCTGTCTTGGTGGGAAAATGTACTCACCCCAAGACGACCCAAACCGGTAGCACGCTAGATGCCAAGCGACTTCCAACCGGTATATAAAAGTGGATTTTTGGGGGAAACCCCATAAATCATGCTCACTGTTCTGACAAGAAGGGAAAAAATGGTCTCTCTTCATACTGGATGGTGGCCCACGAACGAAATGCCCTTACTAAAATCCATGTTGTAGTTTTTCCAAAATCCTTTCTATTTGCTGGTGCAATAGGGTCGGACCTGTGAAGTCATCTTACATATTTACGGTTCATGTGTGGAGATGAGATGTATGCCATGGGAGTTTCATGGGTACAGTAGCTTTGCTGCCTCATATAAGTGAGTGTCATGGAGGGGAACCAATGGGGTCAAGCTACTAGTCATCCGCCTTGAATATGCGTAGCTGGATTTATCCAAGTAAGAACTCAGTAAATATTGTCCAACATAGCCTAGGGTGTAATTGTTCTCTGATTTTAACAAATCCATCACATCAAACTGAAAACACATTGTATTCTATGATTTTTTTTGCTGTATTTATCAAACAACTTGATCATCAAACAGAGTTAGTTGAAACACCATCTTTAGAAAACCGTAACTGTCAAACAGAGTTGCAACTATCATTTTTCGAACCACATCTGTCTTAGAGATTCGTAACTATTAGGTTAAATGCTGTATGTGTCTGTCAACAGTTTTTATTTTTTCACAGTCTAGTTTCTGAGCCGCAATTGTTATTTTTGATTCCCATGTATATCGGTGAGTCGTAACTATCAAACGAAAATCCGCAAGTGTCTGTCAATAGATTTAGATTCACAAAGTCCATATTCAAAGTCACATCTACCATACATTTGAAACCTGTTTTAGTCAAATCACCGCATGTGCAACTTAAACCACATCTGTCAAAAATATCAATGCATCTGATAGGTGAACCGCATCAAACCCCTTTGGCACAAACACTTCTGGTAAGAGATCCAAAGTTGGCATGAATATTCCTATACCAAATCAAACATTCAGACAGGAAAAATTCCTATACCAAATCAGAAAATTCAGATAGGAAATATTCCTACACCAAATCAGAACATTCAAATAGGATATATACCCTCGCCAAATCACAATCCGTCACATAACACAACATTTCAGAAAACCTACATTGATCCAAACAACGCAAAAAACATGTCTTTGACACAAGTAGATGTTCTCCAAAACCAAATGAAAATGCTTCAACAACAGATGGACAACATGTCTATGTCATGCAAATGAACTATCTCAATGCAAGATCTATGTCCATGTCCTTTTGATAAAGCGCTATACATGACACCCTTCCCCCACGGATACATTATACCAAATTTTCCTAAGTATAATGGGATGAATAATCCTTTAGAACACATTAGATAATTCTCTACGACATGCATGGACATATCATATGACCCCACATACTTGATGAGACTATTTCCGTGAACCCTTGTCGGGATAGCACTAGAATGGTTCTCTAAATTACCATATGGTATACGATCCTGGGGTGAATTAGCTGAGAAGTTTGTCGAACACTTTGCCTTTAACATAGACAATGAAGTAAAAATAGCTACCTTGTGTCACACAACACAAGAAGAAGTCGAAACTTTCACCGCTTTCTTCCAGAGATGGAGAAGTCTAGCTAGCAGATGTCCAGTTGAAATAACAGAAAAACAAAAGGTCATGATATTCCTTGAAAACATCAATCCAAAAATGAGAGGTGACTTAAGGGTACATTGTTGTACTTCATTCCTAGACTTGGTACAAAAGGGAATCATCCTTGAAAAAGGCCTTATTGACAAAGGAGAAATTAAAGTACCAGGCAAAAACTGAGTGGTTCAACATCAAAATGCACCCAATGATAGAAAAAAGTTTTGGTCTAGAAATAAAAATGTTACAAATGATGAAATTGTTGATGCTAAGACCATACATATGGGACCGGTCATCACACTTAGAGGTTACAAACCCAATCAAGACATGATGAGTAATCTAGATCAAACAAAAAAATTTGTCCAAAATTCACAGCAACAACGACCACAAAGGAGATTTCCTAAACGTGAATTTACCCCTATGGGGCAACCAATCGAAACAATTCTCAAAGAGCTGATTAAAAATGATCTCATAAAACTGTTAGAACCAAGAGAATATGATCCTGGACTATTTAAAACTTCATGGTGGGATGATAACGCCTACTGTGAATACCATCGAAAAAAAGGACACAACCTACAACAATGTCGACAACTGAAGAATATCATTAAAGACTTTGTTGAAGATGGAACCATAGAAGTCAATGGGTAGAAACATACCAAGAACAGTGATCATAAGGTCTTTATAGACCCATTACATGACCACACGAAAGGAAAAGCCTCCAGTTCGGGAACCAAGAATACTACGTCAGCCAATTATGCAAATACCAAGTATGACTATGGAAAAGGTACGATCATAAATCACCTCCGATCTGCAAATGAAAATGTCCATACTATCACCATTAAGAAGCATTCTGAATGTGCTATAAACACACACAAAACTAAGATAACTCTTCTAGGTCCTTCTTCTGAGCCACCTACATAGTCTTCCAAGTCTAAGTACAATCTGCTTAATCAACTGAGCAAGACCCCAACACAGATATCCATTTTAGAACTGTTGACTTTATCACCTGAGCATCGAGCCATTCTCAATAAAGCTTTACAAAGCACAACTGTTCCTACAAACTTAGATGTCAATATTTTGAAGAAATGGTGGGATATTTAACCAACTCCCATCATGCCACATTTTCCCAACAAGATTGTTCAACAAAAAAGACTGATCCTAATGACCCATTACATCTTGAAGTCCTAGTCCATCAAACCAAAGTCAGACAAGTCTTGGTAGACAGAGGAGCAGGTTTGAACCTGCGTACCCTAAAATTGGTTAAGGCATTAGGATTCTCAGAAGCATGCGTAGACACCTCTAAGAGTATAGTCATGAAGGCTTACGATGATGAGGAAAGATCATCCAAAGGATTTGTCACACTCCCTATCAGAATTAGCCCAACAGTTATGAACACCAGCTTCTAAGTCTTGGATCTCACCCTTTTGTATAACTTGTTGTTAGGTAGACCTTGGATACATGCAATGAAATTCGTACCTTCCACATATCACCAATTTCTTAAATTCTCATATAACGGCACCGAGATCATGATTGATGGTGATCCAGACCCTTTTCAATATTGTACCGGCCTAAGGGAAATTCCACAATGACAGGTTCCTGTTAATAAAGAAGATTCATCATCCACTTTATCCCTATATGTTGATCCATCACATCTTACCAAGTCCATTTCATTCAAACCACCATCATCCACTCCTAAGGTTGAGATCCGAGACAAGGGTTGTGGGGAATACCACATGAAGGCATCCTATTGTGTCAGTCAGCTGGTTCCACCTAAGGCATATGGCTTACCCATGGCAGATAGAAGATAGTCAGTAGTCACATTTCATGTTCCCCCTACAATGAAATTGACCAAATGGGGAGAGTTAAGTGAAGAAATTATGGACCAAGGTGATATTACCTCCTGGTTGTACCAGGAACACAATGAATACCACTCACCTTCTATTCAAATAGCTAGGATCAATATGGAAAAGGCTTTAAGATAATGCAAAGCAAAGGCTATGACGGACATAGTGGGTTAGGACTACATCAAAATGGAAGGATGGAACAAATCATTGTCTCGCTATGACTGAAATACCTAGGGATAGGGTTTCAACCGCTTAGAATTGGCTTTCCTAGTACTTCGTCACCATTTCAAGAGGAAGTGAGTGCTTATAAAGACATCGAGATATCTCACAAACCACTTCCCCTAGTTTACGATGAATCCCCTTACTCAAGTGACTATGAATGGGATTCCCTTTCCTCTACCAACACCATGAACCTAGATAATCTATTTGGAGAACTCAACCAAATGATAAAACCCTTACCAAGTCCATCTAGCCCCCATAATAAGAATTCTTTGACCAAAGAAGAATGGATTAAGCACTATTATTGGGAAACCCTTGATCATGCATCTTGGGCACCTGACGAACCATCTTCTAACAACCTAGCCATTGCAATAGTCCCACATCAGAGTTTACCTACCCATAGGAAAAAGAACAAGAAGGAGTTAGTCCAAAATTTTTGTGATCATGTCAACCACTCTATATTCACCTTGTTAGCTTCCACCTTTGATAACTTTGATGATGACATGCCTCTGATATATCCCCAACTTATCGACCGGGATCAACAAGGTACACCCATCTTAGACACATTCGAGAATGACGAAGCAATAGCTGAGTTCATGGGACTTCAAGAAGGCATACCAAGAGGGGATCATAAAGCTAGTTTTACCATAGACTTGGATGATAAAACATATTTTGGGGAGTCTATTTACACCTCTAGTCACAAAAATGAAAATAAAGAGAAAAACAATGAAAATGAGCAAAATGACGAGTCCCTAGGTGAAAACCGAAAGGCGCCTTTGGATGAAGAAATAGTAAAACTAAAGGACGTATCTAGGGGCGAAAACCTCTCTGAGGCACCCAAGGATGGAGGTTTGAATATTCTCCCCGTTGCTCAAGAAAGGTCATCGATGTTAGTAGAGGAGTCTATTGAAGTCAACATAAACACAGAAGAAAACCCTTGGGTAATATTCTTGGTAGCCTCTTTGACAGAGACAAAAAAATAAGAGTTTCAAGACTTTTTCACAAAGAGACAGATAAACTTTGCATGGTCATATGCTAACATGCCTAGGCTGGATCCAGACCTAATATTGCACCATCTGCCATTATAGCCAAGTATTAATCCAATCAAACATAAGTTAAGGGAAATGCATCCACAAATTGCCCTACTGGTCAAAGCATAACTTAAAAAAACTATTGGATGGATTCATAAGAACCATAGACCATGCAGACTGGATTTCAAATCTTGTACCAGTGACTAAACCAACTGGGGGCATCCATATTTTCATAGACTTTAGAGACATCAACAAAGCATGTCCTAAGGATGACTTCCCTTTTCCGAACATAGACATGATAGTAGATCTTACAATAGGATATGAGATGCTATCCCTCATGGATGGTTTCTCTAGATATAACCAAATCAAAATCGCAGTTGAATACCAACACAAGACAACTTTCATGTGTCCATTGGGAACATACTATTGGAATGTTATGCCTTTTGGGCTTAAGAATGCAGGAGCTACCTATCAATGAGCAATGACTACTATTTTTCATGACTTTGTACAAACTCTTATGGAAGATTATGTCGATGACATTATAGCTAAATCAGTAACAAGGGCAGATCATTTGAAATTTCTAGACAAGATATTCTAGAGGCTAGAGAATTACAACGTTAGACTAAATCCAAAGAAATGTGTCTTTGGAGTGAAATCAGGGAAACTTCTAGGGTATATCATTTCCAGAAGAGGCATTGAAGTAGATCCAAACAAGGTAAAATCTATCATAGAAATTCCTCCTCCAGTTAGCATTGGTCAACTAAGAACACTATAGGGAATATTACAGTCTATCAGGCATTTCATTGTACAATTGGCAGACAAAATACACCTATTTCAACATTTACTCAAGAAAGGAGTACCATTTGTGTGGACACCTAAATTTTAGGAAGCTTTCCAACAAATCAAGGATTATATGCTCACTACACCTGTCTTAATTCCACCTACAGATGGAAAACTGTTGATACTATACATTTCAGCAACCCAGTCAGCATTAGGAGCTCTTCTCGCACAAAATGATGATCAAGGTCATGAAAGAGAAGTGTATTACATCAATCGTACCTTGGTGGGATATGAATTAAATTACAACAAAATAGAACGTGCCTGTCTTGCGGTAGTCTTTGCTACTCAAAAAATTTGGCACTATATGCTAAATCACCAAACAATGTTGGTCGCAAAGATTGATCCCCTCAAATATCTCCTAAGTAAAGCAACATTAACATGCTAATTGGCTAAATGGGTTATGATACTTAATGAATATGAAATCCAATATGTGGAGAGGAAGGATATAAAAGGATAGGTGATTGCAGATCAGTAAGTGGATGCACCCATGAAGGCTGACCATCCTTTAGTGGAAGATTTTCTTGATGAATTTATCTTTACAGTCGACACTAGAATTGAATGGAAATTATACTTTGACAGGTCATATACAAATCATGGTTCAGGAGTAGGTATCCTATTTGTTACACCTTAGGGAGATACTATTCCTAAATCATTCAGAATTTCTTTCCCTTGCACCGACAACATAGCAGAGTATGAAGCCTTAGTGATGGGACTAAGAATGGCAACCCAGTGGACGATTAAGATTCTACATGTTTTTGGTGATTCTCAGCTAGTAGTCTAGAAAGTAAGTGATGATTATGAAACTAAGGATGATAAACTTGCCCCCTACAACTGCATGGCTGATAGTTTCAAGCAGTATTTTGATGAAATCACTTTTCAAAAAATACCACGTATTCAGAACAGGGCAGCAGATGCTATGGCAACCGTGGGTTCTTTATTGCATATTCTGAGCAACGTGCCTAAGTTTGAGTTTTTTGGTTGAATAGTTGTTGGTCCCTGCCTATGATGTCCCTGATTTTGCGATGGTGTGTACGATTGTTGGCCCTACTTCCCCTTGGTACAAAGACGTATTCGAGTATCTAAATGACCAAACCTTACCATTAGACCTGTGAAACAACCAACACAAAGCCTTTATATGTAAGTCAACTAAATACACCATCATTGGAGATACCCTGTATAGACGTACCTTAGATAATGCCCTAATGAGATGTCTCGATGTTGAAGAAGCACAAGAAACCTTGCGAGTGGTGCATGAGGGTATATGCAAATCCCATTCTAGTGGTCCTACTTTAGCCCATAAGATTATGAGATTAGGTTATTATTGGCCAACAATGGAAAAAGACTCATATATCTTTGTAAATAAATATAGACAGTGTCAGATACACAAAGATTTGATAAGAGCACCGGCACAGGAGCTTCATCCGATTACATCACCATGGCCCTTTTTCCCAATGGGGACTTGACCTCATAGGTAAGATACACCCTCCATCATCCAATGGCCATAAATTCATCATAACCACCACCGAATACTTCACCAAATGGATTGTAGCTATTCCCATGACCCACATCATTGGCATGCAAATATCCAAGTTTATCTTAAATTATATCATTTGTCGGTATGGTGTACCCCAATCCATTATCACAGACAATGGCCGCCCATTCAAAAACCAAGAAGTACACCATTTATGTGAAGAGTTCCATATCAAACATCATTTTTCCACCCCATATTACCCACAAGGTAATGGCCAAGCCTAGGCATCTAATAAAACTATTGTTTGAATCCTAAAAAAGACTGTCAATTATGCTGGTCATGACTGGCACCTACAACTAAATCCTGCCTTATGGGCTTACCGCACAAGCATTTGTACTCCCACTGGCGCCACTCCATATTCCCTAGTATTCGGATCTGAAGCTATCTTACCTATTGAGGTTGAAATTCCTTCCCTGAGGGTATCCTTGAAAGGTCACATTGACGATTAAGAATACCATGTATCCATATACAAGAATTAGAATTACTGGATGAATGAAGACAGAAAGCACTAGACCATTTGTAAACATATCAAAATCATCTTCGTCGTAGCTATAATAGGAAATTTCTAAATTGACACTTTGACATTGGTGACTTGGTTTTAATGGAGAGTCCCAAGAATCAAGTTGAATGAGAAAAGCCAGGTAGGTTTGAACCTAACTAGTTAGGGCCCTATGTTGTTATAGAAGATTTTGGATCAGGAGCGTACCAACTCTCTACCCTTGAAGGAGAACCACTTTTGTCACCAATCAACAACCTTCATCTGAAGAGGTTCTATGTGTAGCTTCTGAGAGTCTTGGTCTTAATCGAGAAAATACAAAAAAAAAAAAAAAAATGGTTACCTTGATGAAAACCTGGCAAACAAGCATCTTTGTAACACCAAAATTTTTGGAAAATCAACAAAATTGTAAAGAGAAATAATCCATCCAATAGTGAAAACCACTTCAGTGGCACTATGGATAAGTACCATGGTGAAAACTTGGAAAAAAAGCGCCATGTGTAGTCAAACTTGCTCCTTCGTCTACCATCATTCCAATCAAACTTTTTCACCATCCCTCATAATAAATGGTTGTCTTATCCATTGCTTGGAACGATTGACATCAAGTCCACTCCGTCTCCCCATTCCATCCTGTATGTCTTATTCCCAACTGGGGGAAAATCCTTATTTTGTGCCATGTGGACCTTGTACATAGCATTACACCATCGAAAAATGTCCTAAAAATTTCAAAAACAATAGAAAAACTTCAAAAAGACAAAAAATCAAAACATGTCAAAAAATCCCAAAAACAAAGTCAATTCAGTTATGTTAAGTCAATCGTAGACATAGTCGAACTACGTTGCCTCTTCGACTGACGTAGGCAAGGCCATCAGTCGATGTGCCCCTGAGGCATTAAGTTTGTCTATCTAGGTTTGTCATGTATCACACACATTAAAATCATGACTCTTTGTACATTCAAAGTCATTGGTCGTGTCGAACTATGAGGTCTCTACATGTACAACATAGGCAAGGCTAATCAATCGATGAGCCCCCAAGGCCACACTAGGTCAGTCCAATAGGGTTTATCACATTCACTATGACACACGTTATATATAATCAACTTAAGTACATATCCTCAGTTAATTAGGTCAATCTTTTAAGGTATATCATCTCAAGTCATACACTGTCAACACACACACACACACTCATATCAGTCAAGGAATCAAAACAAGTCATGCATCAACAAGGAAAAAATCTCAAATTCATCAAGTCAATATCAAACACATTGTCAGAGTGATCAAATTATGTCTTAAGCAAGATTTGTCTTTCTTGTCAACAAACATCGTCAAATTATCATAGCCTCATGTATCTTGTCATATCAACGTCATCGGGCTCCAACGTCTTATACGACACGTGTCTTTCTAAAACTAGGCTTTGTCATGCCTTACACAGATAGTCACCAAGTCAAAACCAGACTTAATGTATTATGTGGTATGTTTCATCCCTCACATTATGTTGTGTCAAACATCAAACAATCCCACAAGATCAAGTTTTGGCGAATACTTTTATTTGGCTTTATGACTTTATATCTTGTTTTGTCTTATCTTTCTATCGATTTGTGAATAAGTCCAGTTACTAGCTTTCTCAAGGATGTCCCTTGAAGGATTTAGAGAAGCAAGGATGTCTCAGGACTCTTTTTCTTTGGCTTCTATTTGTCAACTGTCTTTTTAACTTTGGATTTTGAGTCATGTTACTAGTTTCCTCAAGGATGTCCTATCACAGATTTAGAGGAGAAATGACGTCTCATGACCCGTATTTTATTTGTTTGTTGTCTATGGTTTGTCTTGACAAAACAACTAAGGAAATTTTGTCCTTAGTATGAGTTAAGACACTCCTTGTCTACGACTGTCTATTTTTCATAGATGGATGAATTTGTACACTATGGTCTATCTCATATCATGGTGTGTACTATCCATTTGTGTCAGTCCCACCCAATGATGATAAAAATGCAAATCTTAGCATATATGGAAAAATATCGAAGATCATATGTTTTTCAATCAACCTTCGTTGTTTCTTACTAACATTCTAAAATCATTCGTGCTAACATTTCTCTTTTTCGACATAATGATAGAGTCCTGTGACACAACAAAAAAATTAGATAATTTGCATATGCATACATTCTATAAGCATTATGTAAATAGTGTAGTACATCATATAGTTACATTGCATTTCAAATAGATAGGAACATTAGAAATTTTCATTGCATATCTAGGAAAATCATGGCATAATAGGCATTCAATCATCATAAGGTACATAATGGAAACATTACATGTATATAACCATCTCATGTAGATAGCATTGTATATATAACATGGCATATCAGTATCATAAAGTACATAACATTCATAACATTATAAACTACATAAATTCATAATAATGTAGAAAACAAATCATTCATAACACATATACATACATCATCTAGGAAACATAATCATATAGAAGAAATGCATCATCATAAAATAGAATTGCATATCATATAGAATCCACCAAAAATCATATATATATCGCTCAAAATAACGTGTCACAGTGCAATGTCAGAATACATCCATAAATAAAAACGAGCTAGCAAGCTCTCTGATCAAAATACAATGTCCACAAATATAGTGTCAACGTGTCCCACTACCGCTACTGTCACATGGTGAAGGTGGAGGAAATTGCCTCAAAGGTACTCTCTGTGAGGTGGAAGGCCTATCATACGGACCTAATCTTGGTGGTCCTACTACACCCTCTGTGCTCTGAGTCCTAGTCTGACTCCTGCTCTGTGATCTATGGCTGCAAACCTCTAAAAAGCTAGGGGCTCGTCTCTCCGCTGGCACCACTAACTCATACAAACCTCTATAATATGAAGCCCTATCTACTGATCTGACTAGATCATGCACCAACCCATCAGATGGAGTACCACTGCAAAGGTGTCTGACCTTTGTGAACTGCTACTCTATCTCATGTCTCTGAGCTATGGCCTGATCTCTCTCCATGAAAGCATTGTCTCTCTCTATTCACAAGGCATACAACTCTGCTATAACCACTCTGACCCTATCATCCAATGCCTCTCTGTCACTATCCCTAGGAGCCTCATCATCCCATCGCCCCTCTACTATTTGATCCCAAAGCTCTCTCTCCTGCTCCTCCATGGGTGCCTCCTCCTCAACATCATCCTCCCCATAACCTGCCAGAATACCAAGAGGATCAATATCCATATCAGCCTCCTCCTCTGCAATTTCCTCTCTGAAATTCTCTACCCCTGCATGCTCATCTCCAACCTGTGCCTCTGCTCCACCTCCGAGGACCAATATAGGTACATCCTCCGCCTCTGCCTCTCGGATAGGTGATAGTCCACCTACTCGAACACCTCTCCATCCTTGTCGTCCTTGTCTACCACCACCACCTCTGCCATCATCACCACCACCCCTACCACCACCTCTACCACCATCTCTACCTTTGCGCCACCCTCTCGGCCCTGTACCTCGTCTCTCTACTGGTGTCAGTTGGTCCAAATCTGTATACGAAATAGGACGATGCTCTGCCCACCAGGTGTCATAAGTAGTTGTAGTCCTAGGATCCACTGCTCTGCCTCTCCATCCCCACTGTAATGGCTGTAAAGCTTGAATCTCTGCCTCTGCAGTAGCCACTGGTATCATAGGTCCCCAGTAAGGAACCTCTTTGGATGATCAATAAAACTCTGCTCTCCCTCTAGGCTCATCCTGAACCTCTCCAAACTGTCTCAATACATAATCTGATAGATGTCTCTCAATGATATGTACGCTCAAAATAATCCTACCAATCAGGTATTGTGTCTGCCAATAGTAGGTCAAATGCATGTCCTCATTTGACCATCTCTCACAATCCATGTATGGCCTCCACGTGAATTGAACCAGTGTGTCCAATGCATGTCTCCAGTAGCCTATGTCTCCTACATGACTCTGAGTAATGTTTCTCATATACCGAAAAACATATGGAGATCTAGCCTCTCGCTCTACAGTAACAGGAGGATGAAATACAACAATATGCTCCCATGCCCAAACCATGAGAAGAGTGGTACCACAACTCATAGAATGTGCATCTCAATACACTATATCATGTAAGTGAAAGTATAGCATTCCTAACAGATAGGGACCCCAGGCATACACAACCTCTCTCTCTAACATCCCGACAAGCATCTCTCCCCACCCGATAGAAAATCCATGACCCCGTCGATCAGGAAGAACTATCCCCCCAATCAATGTACATAAAATACAATCTATCCTCTCATACCTATCTGCTAGAACCTGCCATCTGATCTCATAGTGCTCTATCCCTAATCTCCTAATGTCATCAACAACATAGAATCTAGTAATCTCATTGTACCCATGTTGTGTGTCGTACATAACCCTCTCTCCTCTAATAGGTAGACGAAGGATCCTATATACATCCTCTAACGTCACAGTCGCCTCACTAGTTAGCAACTGAAACGATGAAGTCTTAGAATGCCATCGCTCACACAAAGCAGTCAACATGCCTCTGTTTGCCCGAATCGTGGGCATAGTCAATACATGATGTAGTCCTAGTCTCCATAGTAATCGTGACTCCACGCTAACCAGTCGCTCTCTCAGCTCAAATGTGTCAGGCCGTGTCTCTCAAGTATAGATGGGATCTAAAAAAACCTGCACATGCATTTCAACCATGATGTCAAATGTCAAAATTTTCAAGTTTTTATCAAAAAATTTACTAGCCAAATGCGGTTCATAGAATCACATGTGGTGCTATTTTCCACATGCGTTACAAAAATCACTCAAGTTCACACCCAAGCAAATGTGTTTCAAAAATATCAAATGCGGTGCAAAAATCTATTTTCCTACCTATATGCATATGCGTTTTGAAATAACACATACGTTTCATTATCCTACATGCGCCTATCTAAAACACAAATGTGATGCATCATGCCATATGCGGTGTATTAAAATTCATTTGTGTTGAATGCCTAACTGACCAAAATGAGCCTAGACGTCCTTTTACAAATGCGTCGTTCCACAAGAAGATGTGTTGCGTACGAACGCATATGTGTTGCACGCAAAAGACCTCATGTGCAAAAATAATTTTTAAGTGCCTAAATCTACGTGCAAAATGAAATTTCAAGAGCTCATTTTAGGGTACATACCGGGGGTCCTACATCGGTTGGTCGTCTGAATGTTTGGATCCGATATCCACGATGCGCAGTGTAGGGAACTGGAGACATCTTCGTCCAATACTCAGTGCAAACTTCTCAATTCTTCAACTCTTTCAGGTGCAAATGAATTGGTTTTCAACCTAATTTCTATTTATACCTAGGGTTTGGGTGGCATTTGTTATGACCTTGTCTATTGGCCGCTTAAACTTCCAACTTCTATTGACCCATACACATCCATAACACTTCCAAATTCAATTCCATCAACTCCATAGCATTTCTGACCATCCAATTGACTTATTGGGAATATTTCTTGATATTTTAGAAATTTTTCAAAAATTTGTCAATTTTCCCAAGGGGGCATATCCTAACTTGTTTCATACTGGGGCATGATCGGGGCATATTTTCTTTGACACAACGCCGAAATGACATTGTATCAAAGAGGGGCAAACTGTAGACACCGAAAATTGGTCTAGGCCTGTGAGTACCACTTTCGACATTATTTTCTAATGTCCATGGTCATGATTAAATAATGTTTATTATTTAATTAATTTCTAAACACATATTTCCTCTATTAATTAAATAACCTTTTAATTATTTAATTAATTCATTATGACCCTTTATTCAACTTGATTAATTAAATAAATCATATTTATTTAATTATGTCGCTAACTAATTAATTCTTTTTCTTAATTAAATAATTTATTATTTAATTACCCCTTTGTCATATTTCAACTATAGTTAAATATTTATTATTTAATTATTCAATTAATCCTTTTGAACAGTCAATTAAATAAATTACATTATTTATTTAATTAATTCATTTCAATTTCTAATGTTGAATTAAAGTAACATTTAATTCATAATTAATTGTTTCTATCACATTCTTCTATCGTCCAGTTATCTAATTATTCACTCACCATCTGACTCGATATCTATTTTAAATCCGCTAGTCATCTCCGGATTCAATATATGATCATCTCTACGAGGAGACTCTCTATCACAACTAGTCAGTTAACTAGTTCTAACTCATATGCATGAATGTGTTTATTAATTAAATATCTTTATTTAATTAATTAATTAATTCATGTGTGCATTCAAACAGATTATTCTTCGAGTTCTAACTTTGTCTTTTTCATTCAAAGTCTATTTCTTCTATTTTCAAAGACTCTTAATTGAAGATTAAATTGATTATTTAATCTTGAACTCATGTTCTTTCTATTTTCGAATAGTCTTGACACAAGATTAAGTTATTGTTCTAATTTAATCTTTATCCTACAGAATTTCCTAAATCACATTCTAACTGACACAAAACTCACATTACATGGAATTCATCAATCTCGATCATTGATCTCTCTTTTGAATCCGAGTCAATCGTTCGAAAACCCAAAATCTATAAATTGACCTATCATTGTCATTATTCTTCCTCCTGAAATCAATACTTTTGAGAACCTACTATCTTTGATATTTTGCTGAGACAATACATCCAGATTATGCTTGCATTAATACTGAAAATCTAAGGGCAAGAATATTGATACAACAAAATGGAGAAGGACAATCAAGATAATTCGAAGAAGTGGATGCATATTCGGTGAGACTATTCTAGTTATAGTTTTAATTGTTTTGTTCATTTTTACTCATTCTTGGTTGTTTGATTTAGATTAATATTTGTTAGATTAGATTTAATCGTCTATCTGTGCAGATCTCCCATTTATTCTACGTCTACAACCCTCACTTAGTGCAGGGAAAAGGTGAGCCTGAAATGGATGATGTTATGTTGCTCCTCGCGAAGGATGCAAAACATGCAATAGTGAGTGTACTATGACCCTACATCTATTACAAGGCAAGGAGAAACAACTAATGTTATTTATGTGGGTAAGGAAACAAAGTTTCGGAAAAGTTAGCATTGATGGTATAAACTTTGTCATAGATGTGAGTAATGTTATTGTGACTTGGGTGATGTGGGACGTTGTTCTTAGGTGGGGAAAATATTAGAGGATGCCTAGGAGGTCCAATAGTAGATGGGGATCTAATGGACACTTGTGTATGCATAACCTTAGTGGGCTTGGGTTGATGTATCTCTAAGAAAGGGCAATTGAGTATCATCTTTTTATCATTACCCAAGGAAGAGATATTATTATGGCTTGAAAGGAGTGCAACCATGTTGGTGTTTTCTTGCACCATGGTGCCTTCCCTAGTAGGAGAGTGTTTAGGAGAACTACAAACAAGATGTTCAGGACATTCATTGTTTAGTTTTACACTATTGACTTCGTCACAAGGGAATGATCGATGGTTGAAGTTTCTTGTTCTATCGTAATAGCTTCTTCACTAATAGGAGAGATATTAGGAGAGGGGGAAAGTTGATTGTTGTGATTGTTGTGATTGTTAATGGTTGCATTATTTTACTCTAAGGTGTCATTCTCGTGTGCCATAGTATCTATCCTAAGAGGAGAGCTAGTTGGAAACTGACAAATAATAGGTGTATCACATGACATGATTAGAGTTGGTGAAGTAGCTTCACCACTCATACAATAGGCATTAAGAGAAGGATAACTAGGAATTAGATGGTTACCAATGATTGGACTATTGTGTTCAAATAGACCCGTCCAAATGTGAGGAATATGAGGAAGGAGAGAAATAACTTTATAACTCTAAATCATTGGAGTGTTTGATAGCAACATACCTTAGTTATTAAATCGTTATTACCAATAGGGGAGAGGATGGAAGACTAGGTAAGGTAGTAACCATGATTTTAGATTTGTGTGTTATAAGGTCTTTACAAGGGGTAGGAGGAGGAAGACAAGCAAGACCATCATGATCTTCAATGATTGTGTCTTCTTTCTACAAGATACCTTCGTCACCAATGGGAGAGATATCAGGAGAAGAACAATTATGATTATCACGATTATCAATGTTTGCATCCTCTTGTGGCAAAGCTTTAGTGGATGAGCGAGGAGAGATGAAATCATCAAGTGCTTCATCTAACATGTCCAAGTCATCACTACTAAAAGGATTAAGAAGGGTGTGAGTGGGTGTTTGTGATGGTGTTAAAGTGTTGTGTTCATTTTGTAGTAGTTGATCTAAATGAACCAGGAACTAATGTTGAAAATGAAAATTGCAAAATTCTAATACTTCCATAAGTTCCATGAAATGAAATGTAATTGAATCTATGCGAACTTAAAATGCAATGTAAAGACATAGGATGAAATGTAACTTTCAGATGTTAAACAATGTAATTTACTGATTATACTGAAAAGAAAATGTTGTGAATGCAAAATGAAATTTAAGCCATGCATGAAATGAGCTATTTTATGCTAGATTTAATGAAATGCATGCTACAAAAACTCAACTAACTGATACAAATAGATAATGGAAGAAAACAAAAGCCTAAAAACAGAGTTTTCAGCTCTGTAAAAGGTTGTTTTAGAGGCCTAAAGGGGGTGACCTAGTCCACCTGGCAATTTTTTTGAGAATTTTCAGATTTTTTGGATTGATTCAAATGGTTTACGTATTGTAAGAGGCAGACCTAAACTGAAAATGCAAAATTTCAAGAATTTTCAATGATTTAAATGCAAAAAATGCAACCTATATGCACTTTTAACTAGTGTAAAAATTTGAAACCCTAGAATGCAACTTAACTAATGCAAAATGCTATGCAAGCTAATTCTAGGACAATGATGGAATCCAAATCATACAAGAAGAGCATAGGAAAGTTGGGTTCACCAAAATGTACCACCAAAAAGATATGCAAGAAGGGAAAGAGGATTCCCCAAATAGGCCCCTAGGGTTTTTCACCTAGGAGCATTTGCTTTAGGAATAACTCTCTTTCACCTAATGATATGCTCTTTGGATAGGTTCATTCAAAGGGTAGGGGTTTGAAGAAGGTAGTTTTGTGTGTGTGAAGTGTGGTTAATTACTATATAGTAATGAAACTAATAAGCTAACTAGGAAATGTAAAGTAATGTGATTCTAAACTACATGCAATGTAAACTAAATGACCTAAATGTATGTAAACTAGAAAGAAACTTGAAATAAAAAAAGTGGTGCACCTGGGTATTGAAGGCTGAGGAAGAGGAGAGTCAGAATCTTCTGGAATCTATTGGAAATGCTTACAGGGACATTTATGCCAGAATGGGCGACCTAGTCCTCCTACCGAGAAAATTTGTTGGAGTGGGTTTCTGCCAAAAGGGTATCTAGAAATGTGAAAATCCTTGAAAAATAGGTTCAGAGGGACTTAGTTGCCATTATTGGTGACCTAGTCCTCTTCTGGGTTTTTGAGAAGAGGAAAGTGGAGATTGGAGCCTTTGGTCTGCATTTCGGATCTCAACAGGTGTTTGGTTAAGATTTTGTGGAAAACGAAATGAAAGAGGTCTCCAAGCTTCAACTAGGGCTTTGTTGACTTGAGTGATCTTGATGAGTTGAGAACACCTTTCTAACACCTTTCTCCTTGACAAATCTGCATACAAAAACCTTCAAATCACACATGCAAAGAGGAGACAAAGGGTTAGGGTTAGAAATTAGGGGTTTGCCTTAGTCAAACCCCTTTGATGGTAACTAAACCAAAATGAGAAATAAGGAAAAGAAAGATGATTGAATGATAAAGCAATGTAAACACTTACCGAATCCTTTGTTGAAGATGTCGATAACATGGAAGAACCAACTCCAATGAAGATTTCTTGAGATGCCTTGTGCTTGATTGCTTGATTGAGAAGCTTGAGTGAAAGAGTACTTGTGAAGATTAAGTGAAGGTAAAAAATTAATCTTAGGAGAGGTCAAAATGAAGATGAAAACCCTTACTTATACATGTTAAACCCTAATTTTTCCGAAAATGACACATGATAGGCCGACCTTAGGGTTTTGGGGGAAAATTCCTGCAAGATTTATGTTTTAATTTTGAATTTTAAACCAAAAGGGGGGAAAATTCAAGTGGTGGTCGGGAATAAAATGGTGATTAATGATGTTTATCAGCTTTGCCTCCTGAAACACACATAAGTCAGGCCTAAAAGTACATTAAGGGGACAAATTAACATAAGAAAAGGGTTAATTAGTGGATGATAGGCCTAGGAAGATGTGAAAATTCCTTACAACACTTTACAACACCTTGACACAAGGCTTGGAAAGGGGTAAAAGGGGGTTGTTTAGGTGAATTGTGTTGAAAGGGTCTTAGAAAAGTGAGAAGATGTGTTACAACACTGCACAACATCTTAGTAAAACACCATTAGATTATTGTTGAATTGCAAGCTTTCAAGACTAAATCGAGGCAAAACAAGGCCAAAATCCAAGGGAAAAGGCCAAAATGAGTGAAAAATTGCCAAAGACTACACTTTTTGGTGACACAGTTAGATTACTAAATGTAGTGAGCATAAGGTGTTTACAATTATTTAGAAAGACTATGGAGGTCTTGGTGATGTTGTGGTGGATATTTTTGTTGATTTGAGATGGATTTATCATTGTAACATTATTCTCTATCTTCTCTTCTATTTTGGAAGTGAACCTTTCTTTCTTTTGGTGGTGAGCCCTCCGGAATTTGGTGTTGATATTACTTTATATTGTGAGTTAATCCTCACCGTGGTTTTTCCCATCTTTGATTTTTCACGTAAATATGGTGTTCTTTTGTATATGGTGTTGATTTGGTTTTGTTTCTATTATTTTCTTTCATGATAAATCATTCTAACAAATTAAGGGTTAATTGGATTAATGTGGATTTGAATGTTTGTGAGAGTTTTGAAGTTTTAAGGTACACCTGATTCACCCCCTCTCAGTTTTCTTGTGCATTCAAAAATTGGTATCAGAGCAAGGTTCCTTGGGGTGGCACACAAGAAATATGTTCCTATATTTGATGGATTAGATTATGCATTTTGGAAGACAAGGATGGAAGGTTTTCTAGTTTCTCTTGGGTTTGAGACTTGGAGGTCTTTTGAGAGAGGATATACTATTCTTGCAAATGGTTTGAGCATTGATGATGAGATCAAGGCCTATGCAAACAATGGTAAATCAAGGTATGCTCTTTGAAGTGGTCTTGCTAATTTTGAATTGATGAAAGTTATGAATATGAAGACTATTAGAGAAATTTGGGTAAAGTTATAAAACATTTATGAAGGAGATGATAAGATTAAGCAAACTAAGATGCAAATTTTGAATATCATGTTTGAGACTCTACCAAATTTTGAGGGAAAAAACATCACAAGCTACTTGTAGAAGGTGGATGAAGTTGTCAATGGCATTAGAGGTCTTGGTGGAGAATTGAAAGAAGTGGTAAAGAAGGTACTTAGAACTCTTCCTAAAGCTTATAGTCATAAAGTTTTTTCTATTAAAGAATTACAAAATTTGAATCAATATACTAGAGATTAGTTTTATGGTTCTTTAACTACTTTTGAGATAGAGAATTCGGTACAAGTAGCACAAAAGCTAAGACTGTTTTCAAGGTTGGAAAATTAGAGAAAACTGTAGAATCAGATTAGGAGGATCTTGATTATGTAGAAGCTAACTTTGAGACAAGAATGAAAAATGGTACTGGAAAGTACAATGGTAAGTTTCCTTTCAAATATTTTAGTTGTGAAAAGATAGGTCATTATGCTTCTAGATGTCCAAACAGAGCTTTGAATAACAAAAATAGGGAGAAAAAAGGTAAGATGATTAAGAAAAGTTATTATGTTAGATGCAAGTATATCTGATGATGAATCTAATTATGGAGATGATGAGGACGGTGAATGATTGTTCATGGCTTTAACAGATGAAACTAATTCTGCTAACTCCGAGAGATGTGTGAAGGAAAGGGCTCTAGAAGAAAGTTCTAAAACTAAAGACACTTTGGTGTCTACTTTTCATGCTAGAATAGAGAAGAACTATTGGATCATTGAAAATGGATGTTCTAATCATATGACTGGTGACAAGAGAATTTTTTTTAAAATTGAAAAATATGGAGGACTTGTTAGGTTTAGTGATGATACATTTGCTAAGATATGTGGAAAATTTTCAATAAGTTTTGATGGCAAGCATAATACTGATGATGTTTAGAATGTTAAGGGCTTAAGGCATAAAATTTTGAGTGTTGGAAAAATGTGTAGCAAGGGATACAATATTATGTTTCAAGTTGATGGTTGTGAGATCAGAAAAGGATTTAGAAATATAATTGTTGTTGGAAGAAGTACATATGGGAATACCTATCAGCTAAAAGGTGTTTATGGTTATTGTTTCATGATTCATCTATCAACGAGAGTTGGCTATAGCATATAAGAATGTGTCACATCAATTTTGATAGCCTAGTGAGAATAAGTTCAGTTCAAACTGTGAGAGATCTGCCAAAGATTACAAAGCCTATCAATGTTATTTGTAAGTAATGTCAAGTTGGAAAGCAAGCAAGAAGAAGTTTCAAAGTCAAAGAACAATCTTCTACCAGATTGTTGGAATTGGTGCATTCAAATATTTGTGGTCCTACCAAAGTAAGAATTCTTCAAGGTGATAGGCATTTCATGCTATTGATTGATGATTATTCTAAAATGTCATGGGTTACTTTTCTCAAAGAAAAACAAAAAGCCCTAGATAAGTTTAAATCATTCAAAGTTATGGTTGTAAATGAAATGGATATGAAAATAAAATGTTTGAGGTTTGACATAGGTGGAGAGTTCACCTCCAATGAGTCCAATATATTTATCTACCCCTAGGACTACTCAATAGAATGGAGTGGTTGAAAGAAAGAATATGACTATTCAAGAAGATGTAAGAACAATGATGAAAGAAGAAAATATACTAAAAGTTTACTAGAGAGAATCAATTCATACTATTGTTTATATACTTAACAAAGTACAAGAAAAAGAAAACAACACAAAGAATCCTTATGAGCTATGGTATGGAAGGATTTCTACTATCAAATACTTTAGAGTGTTTGCAAGAAAATGCTATATCATAAGGGATGAAAACTTAGGAAAGTTTGATGCAAGGTCTGATGAAGGTATCTTCCTTGGATATTCTACTAAAAGTAAAGATTACCAGTGCTACAACAAGAGGCTAAGAAAGATTATTAAGATTTCAAGTGTCAAGGTTGATGAAGACCTACAAAATAATTTAGTCATAATAGATGGATATGAATCATATGAGTCTACTTGCAGAGGAGAAGAGAAAACTAAGGAAAAAGAAGTACAGATTGAAGAGGAAGAAGCTCCAAAAAAGGTTCCTAAAACTCCTAAGTATGTGCAAATGAATCGTTTTGAAGAACAAATCATTGGTGATAAGAAAAAATTCATACTAACAAGAAGGAAAGTCGTTGAAGAACAGGTAAATCTATGCTTACTTTCTGAAGTTAAACCAAAAAAAATGATTGAATCAAGCAAGGATGAGTATTGGATCAAGGCTATATAAGAAGAACTAATGAAAATTAAGAAGAATCATACTTGGGAACTTATCCCAAGACTAAAAAATAAGAATATGATTGGAACTAAGTGGGTATTCAGGAACAAATTGAATGAGCATGGAGAAGTGGTAATAAACAAGGTAAGGCTTGTATGTAAAGGTTACTCATAAGTAGAAGGAATAGAATTTGAGGAGACATTTGCTCCAGTGGAAAGAGTGGAAGCTATTAGGATGTTTTTGGATTTTGCAATACATAAAGATTTCAAAGTTTATCAAATGGATGTGAAGTCTGCTTTCTTGAATGATGAATTAGAATAAGAAGTATACATAGAATAACCAGAAGTACTTCAATTATTAGATAAACTGGATATGGTATGAAATTTGAAGAAGGCATTACATGGATTGAAGAAAGCTCTCAAAGCTTGATATGCAAGGTTAGATATGTACTTATTAAAAACAAGGATACAATAAAGGTACTGCAGATAACAATTGCTACTTCTAAGTTGAAAAAGATCAAATTTTGATTATGGTTGTATATGTTGATGAAATTATTTTTGGAGGAAATGAAGCCATGTGTAAGAAGTTTACAAAAGAGATACAAAAATAATTTGAAATTTCAATGTTTGGGGAGATGGATTTCTTCTTTGGGCTACAAATCAATCCAAAAAATAAAGGTAATTTCACTTCACAATCAAAGTATGTCAAGGAAATGTTGAAGAAGTTTGGAATGGAAGATTCTAAACTGGTATGTACCCCTATGGTTACTAGTTGCAAGTTGAGAAAGAATGATGAATCTCCTAAATTTGATTAGAGCAAGTATAGATCAATGATTAGAGGACTACTATATCTAACTATTACTAGACTAGATATCATTCATGTAGTTTGTCTTGTGGCTAGATTTCAATAAGATCCTAGAGAGTCACATGTTGCAGTAGTGAAGTGGATATTCAGATACTTGAAGGGAACTTCAGATCATGGCTTGTGGTATCCAAAGGATACTGAATGTACTCTGAGTGCTTACACAAATGCAGATTGGGTTGGTTGTGTAGATGATAAAAAAAGTACAAGTGGTGGTGCATTCTTTCTTGGATGCAAATTGGTGTCATAGCTAAGAAAGAAACAAGATTCAATGTCTTTATCTACTGTAGAAGAAAAATACATTGCAACTGCATCTTATTGCACATAGTTTTTATGGATGAGGGAAACATGAAAGCATATTAGAGTGGTATATGATGAACCGGTTTATATCTTATGTGATAATACAAGTGCTATCAATATTTTAAATAATCTGGTAATGCATTCAAGGAAAAAACATATCCCAATCTGATATCACTTTTTGAGAGAGAAGGTTATAGAGAATGAAGTGAAGCTTGAATATGTGCCTACAAAGGATCGAGTTGTTGATATATTTACTAAGGATCTTCCTAAGGATACTTTTGAGTATCTCCAAGAGAAGGCGGGGATTATTTCCCATCCTTCTTTGAACTATATGCATAAGAAGATGCATCATTCTAGTGGATCTCAAAGTTTATTCTTTGGTATGGACTAATGTTGGTGGCTACCTCTTAGAGGGAGTACGTAGTGGAATTTTTGGTTGTTGTAGTCAGGATGAGTGAGTGTTGTCATTATGTAGTGGTTGTTGATTGATGTAGTTTGGTGTGTGCTCCTAAGGGTAGTATGTAGAGGAGTAAAGGAAAGGAAGTTGCAGAGTAGTATGATTAATGTCAAACAGGGAGAATGAATGATGCAAATACTTTGTCCTTTTCCATTGATGTCAAAGGGGTAGAGAGTAGTGTGAAAAATATTTGAGAGAGCAATGTGTAAAATGTTTAGTTGGGAAACGGGGATAGAATAGTGTATTTGAGAAAATAATGAAAGAAGATGAAGGAGAGTAGTATGGAAAAGGAGAGTATGATGTAAGGGAGAGAAAAAAGAAAAGAAATAATGAGTTGGTATGGAGTAGATTATTGAGGATCAAAGTTGTGTTTTTTTTTTATGGTTTTTCATGTCATGTGTTGTCATCAATGACAAAGGGGGAGATTGTTGCAAGTATGTGCAGTTGGTGTTGTCATTGGTGTCAATTGTATGAGAAAAATATTGTTGCAAGAGTGTATGTAGTTGGTATTGAGTTGTTGTTGTTGTCTTTGATGATTCTTTGATTAGTTTCATTATGTTGTCATTAGTAAGCTACTGGTGTCAACCTCTAGTGTTTCTTTGATAAGCTTTTGTTTATGGATGTATGGTTGAGTTCTTATGTTGTAGTTGGCTTGGTGGTGATGAGGAAGTACTGAAGACATTGATGATATATTTCTAGTGCTTGGTTTCCAAGTGCTTTTGAGAAAATTGAATAAAAAGAGGAAACAATGTGTTGTAGTATGTTTTGTGTTGAAGAGTAGTGTTCTGGTTTTTCCCCATAGTTCTTTTGGGTTGCAAATCTTCTTGTGTGGTTCAAATATGTTGATTATAGGTATTCAAAGGTGTTGCATTTAGAATTTGGTGTGCTAGATTGTTGCACAAAGCAAGGTGTGTTCACCAATGTGTGAACTGTATATTGCAGAGGTGTGTGGGATAAATGTTCTTGCTCCACATTTCTCTGTAGAGTGGTTTCAGGTATCACAGATCTGAAAGGGTGCTAATACCGTGTGCATCTTTCTTTAGATGATTTTTTTCATGGTTTGGTACTTTGGAAGTTAGTTTATTGAGTTACAGTGTATGGAAGAGTTGTCTGAATGTACTGGGTGTGTTCATTCTTCAAGTGAAAGTTGTTTTGAAGGAACTTGTTTGATTTCAAGGTGTTTGTGGAATATTCTAGATCATGCTCAAGTGTTATGTGGTGTCTGTGAGTCGTATTTGGATTTGAGGAAGCATGTACTTAAGTTTTAATGGTGTTAACATAGGTTTGACCAACCTTGGGTGTTTACACTACTTGCAAAGTTTCTTTGATGTTTATGGAAGCATGGCGTGGTGTGTATGAGTGGATTTAGGTCCTATCTAAGGTGTGTTGTGGTATGCCTTTGTTCCTTTCCATCATGGTAATGTTTTGGTGCCGACCTAATTTGAATTTTCATGGTTGAGGTGCATAGCCAACCTTGGATAATGTTTTCAAGGTTGAAGATGATATAAATAAGTGTTGAATTATTGAGGGATGATAAGATAGATGAGTATGATGTGAGTGATGCAAATTTCAGAGTTGTAGGGTGCAAATTCATGAAGTACAGTGTGAGATTTCATTTGTTAGATTACTGAATGTAGTGAGCAGAAGGTGTCTACAATTCTTCAGAAAGACTACGAAGGTGTTGGTGATGCTATGGTGGATTTTTCTATTGCTTTTAGATGAATTTATCATTGTAACATTCTTCTCTATCTTCTCTTCTATTTTGGCAGTGATCCTTTGGTAGTGAGCCTTTCTTTCTTTTGGGAAGTGAGCCCTATTGTATTTGGTGTTCATATTACTTTATATTATGAGTTAATCCTCATCATGGTTTTTCCCATCTTGGTGTTTTCTATGTAAATTTGGTGTTCCTTTGTGTATGGTGTTGATTTGGTTCTATTTTTGTTATTTGCTTTCATGATAAAGCATTCTAATAGATTAAGGGTTAATTGGATTAATATGGATCTAAATGTTTGTGAGGGTTTTTAAGTTTTAAGGTACAACTAATTCACCCCCCTCTTAGTTGTCTTGTGCATTCAATAGACACTTCATCATTTCCCATTTTCCTCTAAAATTGATCAATTATATTTGTTCAATTATCCATATTCCTAGTGTTTATAGTAATTAAATATTATTTTTATTTATTTAATAAATATTCCTAATTCCCATTTCTCTCCTTCATCACCCAAAACCATTTGAATAATTATTTAACAATTAATCATGCCTAACCTTAACCCATCCCTTCCAAAAATTAAATAAATATAAATATTTATTTAATTTCCCCACTCCAAAAACCATTTTATAATCCTCATTTATTTTTAACTAATAATAAATCTAATGCACATGGTAGTGCCATTTATCTTGCATAGGCATGACAAGCAGAACCTAAAGAGGTGGCCAAGTTGTTATACCCCTTGTCACTTGTCTCTCCATCTAAATCTTCTTAATTTTATAAAATATCTCCATCCTAAGCCATTATCTCAATCAATTTCCGAATGCAATTCATGGTGATGCTTTAAGCACTTAAATCCTCATATCAACAAGGTAAATCCACTTTTGTGCAACTTAGAATATTTAACATGGGTTTATATGGAGTAATTTATGTTGTTTACATCTTCTAAATACCTTATCTGATTTTTCTTTAGTTTGTGGTTTATCAATATTTATTTGTTTTAAGTTGTTATTTTACATCACAATTACTTGTACATAATGTGCACCAAAAATAGTCACTAGCATTTGAAAAACCTATCTAACAACATATATAAAATATTAAATAGAATAATATGAATCCACAATGTTATAAAAGAGAAAAATATTTCCATGAGATACCCAAGTTATGAGACAGTTTAAGTCCACCACCAAAAGACTTTAACAGTTATGTTATTTAGTTACTATCTCCCTTTGTCTAACTTACCAGTGTTTCTATATACTACTAGTGTAGAGGATATGGAGTGCTCGAGCGGGAAAGGGAGCGGGGGGGGCTGATTTGAATTCTGAAGAGGTTGGCAGTGGTGGAGGGGAGGATGAAGATCCTGGTAGGGGTTCTCTAGCGGTCGCAATGCTTCCCGTGGCCTGGGTGCATCCTATGTTCATGCATGTTTCTTGTGTTTGGGTGTGCATGGTTGTCTCAGAGGTATTTCTTACTTTTGGTTATGCTCATTTGGGAACCAGTGTCTTTTGCATTTTTCCCTTGTCCTTTGTTCCTATCTTTGGCTCTTTTGCTTGGTGTCCCGCATTGGGGTTTTCCCTCTATTATCTTTTGGGCGATCTACAATTTCTTCCTTTTAGTGTGGTTTTTACACAGTGGCCTTGGTTGTTTGTCTTGAGAGTGTTGTGATTGCTGGTATATCTACTTTGGAGGCCCTAGTGGAGCAGTTCTTTACCCCCTATTTCCACTATGTTAAACTTCCTAGTTGGAGAGGTGTTGGTCCTCTTGGTGGGATGTGCTTTATTGCTAAATTTCTTGCCCTCTTTGTTGTTGGTGGCTTTGGGAATGTTGTTTTCCCCTATTCTTGGCTGGTCGGAGGGGGTTGGGTTGTCTCTTTTTCCCTGGTTGTTCTCTTTTTTCTTGGCCTCAACTGCTTTTCCTTCTAGAGTGCTTGTTTCGTGCTCTCTGTTGGGTGGTTTGGTTTCTCGCTTATCTCTGTTGGGTGGTTTTTTGAGCTTTGTGCTCTCCCCCTTTTGGTTTGCAAAGCTCTATTTGCAAATGGGGGTGTGATCATCAAGATGGCTGAGCTATTTCAATTAATGCTTTTGGCTCAAAATTTTCTTCTCTCTTGGTTGGTGTCTAAGAAGTATTTTGTTTTCTTAGTGCCTATTGCTAAGATGACTCTATTGCTTGTTCATGAGATCTATTTACTCCATTGTGGGGTGGTGGGGTTTATCCCTATGCTTCTCTTGCTGGGCCATTTTCTTGAGTTCTCGATGGACGTCATGGTGCTCCTTGTTGTTGGTTGGATGTCTTTCCCTCTTCTACAGTCTGAGTCTTCTATTGAGGTGAAGATTAATCCTACTGAGGTGGAGCCCTCTCTTCTAGAGGTAGATTTAGGGTCTGTGGATTTGTGGTGGAGCTTTCCTTGTTGTTGGTCCTTGTTGTTACAACACTTTTGGAGGTGGAGTGTTTTTTTATTTAATTTTGGCTACAGTTGTGGTAAGGTTCTTCATGGAATTTTTTCCTATAAAAGGGAGCCTATTCCTTTTGAGGTGGAGTTTTATTTGACTCTTTGGGTGTGGTGGTGTTCTAAGAGGTATCCTTCTCCCTACTAGTGTGGCTGGGAAGTTTCTTGGTTTCCTTGCCTGGTGGATCTAGGCTATGTTTGTATGAGCAATGAGTTTAAGGTCCTCGTTAACTCCTGGTGTGTTGTTAGGGATATTGATCCCTGTAATCTGATTGTAAGTGGGTTTCAGGTTCCCCTCTAAACTTGGTTTGGGTTCAAGGTCCCCTGTAAAACTTGGTTGGGTTGGGTTGAAGGTTCCCATTAAAACTTTTTTTGATTTCTACAGTATTGGGTAGTCTTGCTATTCTTTCGGTGATCTACTGTTGGTTCACTGTTGGTTGTCTTTGTTGTATTCATGTGCAACTTGTTCTTCCTTGTGTGGGTTTTGGGTCCTTGTCAAAACCCACTTGTTAATGGTTTTCGGTCCATTCAAAACTTGTTGTAAATGGTTTTAGGTCTATTCAAAACCTATTTTTCCCATATAATCAAAACAATTATGTTATTTAGATTTGGTGGGCCTTTAATGTTTAGTCTCAATCTACAATGTGTACTATTCTAAAATTGATCTAATGTATGATGGACATTATAGTGATAATCATGTCATTTAGTTGTAAGAGACTTAAAACAAATGGTCCTTCCTCTAGAAAGTGCTTAAGGCTTTTAGGTTTGCTGAAGAGTGGGTGAAGTGGGTGATGAGTTGTGTTATATCCACTTCCTTCTGTATGCTTGTTAATAGGGATCCCTCCTCTTTGTTTAGAGCATCCAAGGGCCTCCGAGAAGGGGATCCTTTATCACCCTACTTGTTCATTCTTTTGGTTGAAGGTTTGGGGAGAACTTCATCAGAAGCCATGTTATTCTTGGTTCTATCCATGGCTAGCATTGGGGCAATGACTCGCCTCTACGAATGCACTTACAATTCCTTGATGACACTGCTTTGATGGGTGCAACTAAGATCAGTGAAGCTTATGGTTTCCATTGGGTGTTGGATGTTTATATCACTACTTTTGGCCAACAAATTAATGAAGGTAAATCTTCAATTTTTTTCTTCAATACCCCCATGCTTATTCAACAAAGGATTGCTCTCATCATTCATTTTCAGATTGGTAGTATCCCCATGATTTATCTAGGTATCCCCCTTGCTATTGGTCCTCTCCCTAGAGGCTCTTGGAAAAATATTTTGGATTAATTTCAAGCAAGAGTGAATCACTGGACTCATATGTGGTTGTATTTTATGGGTTAGGTGTTGCTTTTGAAGTATGTGGTTCAAACCCTTCCAAAATATAGGTGCATGCTTCAGGTTGCCCCCTCCAGCTTTATCAAGGATTTGGATGATCTTGGTAGATATTTCTTATGGGCTAGAAATTTGTCATCGATGAAGTGGATTCTTGTCAAATGGGAGACTATGTGTAAGCTAAAACATGAAGGGAGCCTTGGGCTATGACAAGCTAGCCTGAATGGTCACACTTTAGTAGCTAAGTTATACTAGAGATGGTTCATTGAGCAAGATCACATCTGGGCTTGGATTCTGTTGACTAAATACTTGAGGGGTGTTGTGAAGGATGAGGTGCCTCAGGTTGCTCTATCTAGAAAAGACTCTGTTATTTGGGAAACTCTACAAAAGGGGGAAAAGTTGATTAAGGATGGTCTATTTTGGATATGTAATAAGGGGATTGAGGCTTATTTTTTATATGATTCATGGGAAATTTTTCCCCCCATAATGACCTTGTACCCCCATTTTTAGAATCTCTATCAACATTTCCTAGATTTTGGTTGGCTCCGAGTGGCAAACTTTAAATCAACTCACTTTTAGGGGCATGTGGGAGTGTCTAGATAGAAGGATCCCACTGATTGGCTTGATAGGGGTTTGAATGATGATCAAGCAGATTTATGTAGCATCTTAGGGGGAAAACAATGCAACTCTCTTATTTCTCCAAATATCTTGACATGGTGCCCAAATCCTAGCAGACTTATGAAGTTGCTAGTGGATACTAGGTGTTGAACCATCAGAAAAATGGGGGATGGAAGTTTTATGGTGGAAGAATGTTTGGAATATTTTTTCTTGGCCCAAGTGTAATTTCTATATGTGGAATCTTTTGGAATAGGTTTCTCACTTTAGATAACCTTAGGAAACATGGTTTCCATGGTCCTTTTGTTTGTGTTATTTGCAATTGCAGTGAAGAGGAATCTTCCCATCTATTTTTTCATTTTCCTTTTTCTAAGGTTATTTGGCACCTTTGGTGGGGTGTGTGGGGGAATTCATGTGTCCATGCTTCCTCTTTGATTGATTTTTGGAATAGTCTTGGGATACCTCTAACACAAGCCTCCTTTCTTCAAATAGTGTGGAATATTGGTGGAATGAAGGAAAATGGGTGAGGTAGGTTTTGAATGGGGGAATCCACCTATCTTCCTTATTTCATTAGGAAAAAGAGATCCCTTAGGACAAGATTGACTTTCAACCCTTAGGTAATTCAATCTTAATGGAGATGTTTTTGTTTTCCTTATGACTGAGGACATGGCAAATCGGCTTGAAATGCACTTTTGGGAGACAAATGAAAAATACCAAATGAATGAAATTATGCAATGTAACACTTGAAACATCAATTTAAAACCTTAATCTAGTAGAATCCACAACAAACTTCTAATAGATCTGAGAAGGTTATGAATTTATGCACCTGTCGTCAAATTTTTTTGCTAAGTGTCCTCTTGAGATAGATTCACCCTAGGGAAAATGGGTCTTGCTTTAGGGATCCAAAATCTATTTTCACAATCCTCTAATCCTAGATTTGCACTCTTGATTCCTCCATATTTCACTATCAGAAAGTTGAAAATAAATTCTACAAGTGAGTTTTCGTGACTTGATCATGAAAATGTTGATAACTTTGACAACTTTACAAAATTGCACTTTTGACAAATCTTCAATCCATTTTCAACCTAAGATCTGCAACACACACAAGAGGGAAAACTTGTTTTTTTTTTGTGAATGGGGGTTTTCCTTGATCAAACCCCATTTTGGTAATTAAACCTTGAAATGAAATGAAACATGAATGGAAGGAATGATGAATGAAAAATTCTATGTTGCAACTCACCAAACCCTTGAATGGAGATCCTTGAAGGACTAAAATCTAACACATCTCTCCAAGGTCTCGATCTTACATGAATGGATTGATTGGATGTTTGATTTGATAGCTTGAATCTTGACTTGAATGCTTGAAACCTACATCACAATGTTAGCTCCAAAAACATGCATGAATGCAGATAACTTTGACATGATGCTTGAGATCTTGAATGTTGCAACAAATGATTGAGAAATCTGCTCTTGAAAACCTTTGACAATAATATTTTCTTTAGGAATAATCTCTTTCTTTCTCTTATGAAATTCTAGCATTTGAATTGATAAAAAGACCTTGTATTTATAGGTAATTTTCTAATTTCCCAAAAATTAAACATCAAAGGCCGATAATTACAAATTCAATTTGAATCATGAAAATATCGCCAAAAACATATTAAAAAATAAATTTCTAAACTTAAGGGGGACCCATTCACCCTTGGGAGAATGGGTCTTAGGCCCCAAACCTAGGACACACCAATTTCAAGGCAATTTAATTAATGCTTGTAATTGTTAAATACAAGTTTCCCTTTCGGAAAATGGGATTAATCAGGATTTTAAATGCATAATTGGGCCAATTAGAGGCTTAATTAAGTCCAATTAATTAAGGCACCCAAACATAGTATAAAAATGTAGAGGAGTAAATTTTATGACACTACAATTGGGATCGACTTCATTCTATGGTAGATTTGGCTTGAAAGGAACCACAAAATATTTCGAGGCAGTAAGATGGTGGTTCACCAAGTTTGGCAACATGTGGTGGGCACAATTTAGGAGACTATGGAAGCTAAGTGTGAGGTATCCCTCCCTCTAGAGAAGGGGAATGATGTGATTACCTAAAGTTTGGGCCTTCATGGTATAACTCTCAAGCCCCCCAATGTCAAAAGGTGTCACCATTGTAAAAGGAAAACTCAGAGAGAGGGCAGGTGGTCCCCACCACTTGCAGATGTTTTAAAGATTAATAGTGATGGCTCTTCTAGAGGAAATCCTGGCCATGCTGGGATTGGCAATGTTGGAAGGGACAACACTGGTAAGGTCATTTTCTTCTTTTCTATTTATAAAGGGCAACAAACAAATAATATCATGGAAGGGTTGGCTATTCTTGTTGCTATTGAAAGGGCTTGTGCCCTTGGCTGGAAAAAGGTCATTTGTGAATCAGATTCTTAAATCCTCACTAATATGCTAAATGGGTCGAAGTTGGATGGAGCTGATTGGCACCTCGCCTCTATGGTTAGGTCAATTCTTAAATTGGGTTCCTTTCTTGATTCTATAACTTCCTTCCATATCCCTTGGGAATGGAACAAGGTTGATGACTGTTTGGCTAAATGGGCCTCTGAGGATTTTCGGGTTTGGCAAGTAGATAGTTGGGAGCATTTGTCCCAAGATTTTCCCCATGAGCTAGACATGCTTATTTCTAGGGACATGGTTGGTTGATGACTTTTGTTGGTTGGTACCTTTAGATGCAGTGCTCTCCTTATGGTTGGTTGGTAGTTTATGGCTCCTTGTTTATTGCTTTGGGTGCTTGTTATGAACCCATTTTACTTTGTATAATGGATTTTTTTGATTCAATAAAGCTTTAACCCCCTTTTTCAAAATAATTTTAACAACGACGCAAATCAATCTAGACGAGATTTTACTTGTAAGGATAATTTTTCAAAACCTCTTGAATGAGTTATTAATATAGGTGCCTCTCAACATGTTACTTCTCATAAAGAGGTATTTGAATCCATGCAATCTGACATGTCTAATGTCCCACTTCAACTTGCTAATAATCATAGTTGTAA
This sequence comes from Sequoiadendron giganteum, assembly GCA_007115665.2. NCBI lineage: Eukaryota > Viridiplantae > Streptophyta > Pinopsida > Cupressales > Cupressaceae > Sequoiadendron > Sequoiadendron giganteum. The sequence goes on from CM021101.1 coordinate 96,964,944, forward strand.
AGTAGAAGCAATTGGAGATGTGAATGTACCTAATGGTAAGTTACATGGTGTTTTGTATGTTCCTGAATTAAAGACTAATTTTCTTTCAATAGATAAGCTTTGTGAAGATTAAAAAATATAATTTTATAAAGATATGTATTGTGTGATTGATCCAAAACAAAACCACAAAGTCATTGATAATGCTAAATTAGACAATGATAATTTGTTCAAATTTTATGAGTCTACTCATTCTAAATATTCTTTACTATATACCATTGATTTCAATGCTTGGCATGAAATACTTGGTCATATCCATGCTAATAATATTCCTTTGATACAATTATATAATTTTCTAGAAGGATTGCCTAACATTGTTTCATCTAAAATTGTATGCATAGAATGCATGAATGGTAAGATGCATAGGCAACCCTTTCCACAAGGTCAAGCATGAAGGGCACATCATAAGTTGCACCTAGTCCATAGTGACCTTTTGGGATCCATGGAAAATAAATCCATCCAAGGATCAATTTATGCACTTACTTTTGTTGATGATTATTCTAGAAGAACTTGGATCTATTTTCTTCAAAGGATCAAGTTCTTGATACTTTTATTGAATTTCATAAATTTGTTGAAAGATAATTTGATTTTAAACTCAAAAAAAAAAGGATTGATAATGGTAAAAATATGTGAATAATGATTTCAATGGTTATTTAAGGTCATTTGGTATTATACATGAGCTAACCATTCCCTATACACCTCAACAAAATGGTGTAGCAAAAAGGAAGCATAATATAATTGTTGAAATGGCTAGATGTATGTCACATGCAAAGAATATGTCTTATAAGTTTTGGGTTGAACCAATGTTTTGTGCTACTTATATAATTAATAGGACTCCTACCAAAGCCTTAAAGGATATAACTCCTGAAGAGGCTTGGTCTGGTAGGAAACCTAATATCAAGCATTTAAGAATCTTTGGGTCAATTGCTTATGTTCATAAACCTAAACAAAAAGAAAAAAATAGATTCTAAATCTTCTTATCATATTTTTGTTGGGTATGATGAACATTCCAAAGCTCATAGAGTTTATAATCCTATCACTAAAAAAGTTAAAGTTTCTAGAGATGTATGTATTGCTAAAAATGGTGTTCATGATTGTTCTAAAGTGTATAACAATGAATCATCTCAAAATAAAGTTGTTTCTATTGAGGATAATCCTCCTTCTATGTACCCTTCTAATGCATCTCTTAGTCAAAGTGACAATGAAAATGATCATGTTGAACCTTCTCATGTTGATTCTTCTTCAAGGGATGATACTCCTACATCTAAACAAATGCCTAAATGGTTTAAAAAAATTCTTCAAGAAAGTGAAGATATTTTAGCTAGAATGAATCAATATAAGGCAAGAAAAGAAAACTATTGCAATTATACTTTAATATCTAAAGTTATGGATACAAGTGATCCTTAAATTTATGAACAAGTTAAAAATAAACCTGATTGGAAAAATGCTATGCAAGAAGAATATAAAACATTAATTGCAAATCAAACTTGGCATTTAGTTCCTTTATCTCATGGCAAGAATCTTGTTTCATGTAAATGGTTGTATAAAACTAAGTTAAATGTAAATAATGAGGTTAATAAATTTAAAGCCAAATTAGTTGCTAGAGGATTCTTCCAAGTGGAAGGCCGAGATTATAATGAAACATTTACTCTAGTGGCTAAAATTCCAACTATTAAATTAGTTCTTTCTATAGCTTCTCATATGCATTGGCCCATTCATCAAATGAATGTTAAAAATGCATTCTTAAATGATGATTTACATGAATTTTTTTATATGTCTCAACCTTTGGGTATTGTTAAGAAAGGTAATGAACACCTTGTTTAAAAATTAAAGAAATCAATTTATGGTTTAAAACAATCTCCTAGAGAATGGTATTCTAAAATTAATGCTTTGTTTACATCTCAAGGTTTCATTAAAAGTAAAATTAATCCAAATTTATATATTAAACATAGAGAAAATGATACCGTGATCATTATTTTATATGTTGATTTGATTATCACTTCTAGTTCTAACAATTTGGTTTGTGATATTAAGTCTAAACTCAATATTCAATTTCAAACGATTGATTTAGGTTTATTACATTATTTTTTCGGTATACAAATTTGATAAACACCTAAAGGTATTTTCCTTTCTCAACATAAATATGCTCAATATTCATTAGATAAATTTAAAATGAATTATCCAAATTATATTTCTACTCCTTGTGAATTAGGAACTAAATTAATGATTGATATGGAAACTCCATTTGTTGATCCTATTTATATAGGAAATTAGTTGGAATTTTAAATTACTTTTACTAGACCTAATGTTTCCTATAGTGTTGGTTTAGTTTCTAGATACGTGTATAAACCAAAAAAACATCATTTTAAAGTTACAAAAATAATTTAAATATATGTTAAAGTTACTCTTAATGTTGGTCTCTTTGATGATTCAAATTGTGAATTTTCTTTAAATGGATATACTGATTCAGATTTAGGAGGTGATCCCAATGATGAGAGATTCACTTATGGTTATTATTTCTTTTTTGGATCAGGTCCAATCTCATGGAATAGTAAGAAGCAAGAATCTACTTCTCTTTGCTCTATAGAAGCAAAATATAAAGGTTGTATCAATGTATCCAAAGAAAGACTATGGTTGAGAAGATTACTTGAGGACTTGGGCCTACCTCAAAAGGATCATACACCCTTATATTGTGATAATCAAAATTCCATTGCTTTGAAGAAGAATCCAATCTTTCATGCAAAGACCAATCACATTGCTCTCAAACATCACTTCATTAGAGAGAAAATTTAAGACAAACAAATTTCTCTTTTGTATTGTAAAGGTGAAGATCAAGTTACAAATATTTTCACCAAACCACTTTGTAAAGAAAAATTTCTCCATCATTGTAAAAATATAGGATTACAACCCATTGAAGGGTTTGATGTAAACTCCCCAAGTAAAGCTTAAAGAGGTATGTTAGAAATTAATCTTTAATTAGGTGGAGATTATTTATTATTTGTATTGGTTAATTACTTGTAGGAATATTTCAAAGGAATTATTACAAGTCTTTTGTCTCATTTGAGTATCCTCACATGTGTGTGAGGATGACTTATTTTTATTAATCCTCTTTAGAGGTATATTAAGGCTTAGGTGTAGACTCCTCCTTATGAGTATATTGACACCTTGCACACACACAAAATGAAAGGTGGAATGCATAGAAATGAGAGTTACTTATGCAACTCATTTCTCACCTCTATTTATTGAGGTGTTTCTCTCCTTCATTAGAAGCATTCTATGCTATATATATATATATATATCTCATTCTCTCATTATAATATTCTTAGGTTTTACACCATCTTCATAATATTGGGGGTTAAATTTGTGTGTCTCCTTTTAGATAATTGGTGTGCTTGATTTTAGTTTTCATCTTGGATGGTAATATTTTCCTTCAAATAATAAATCTTTTGGATTAGTACTTTCCTTTATTCAATTTTATTAACCCTTTCATGGGTTTCTTGGTTTTTATTTGAAAATTTATTTTATAGAAGCATTCTTAAGAGGGGAGAGGAAGAGAGGAGAGAATGAGAATAGAGTAGAGAAAATAAGGGATTGAAAAGTGGAGGCTTGGAAAGTCTTCACCAATTTTCTACCATTCTTGGAAAGCTTTATCACGGTAGGGTCTAATCCCTCTTGTAAGTTTTTTGTGAATGAATATTTTTGTATGTTAACATTTGTGTGAAATCTTTGTGGAAAGAAAATGTTAAATATTGTATTATTTTGTTGTGTTTTGTGTGGGGATAGAAATTGTTCTTTGGATTTTTTGTTCTTGTTTTTATGTTTGTGTGGAGTATACTTCCTCTTAAGAGAGTTGGGTCCTCCTTGTACTTGGTGTTTGAGTGGGTGTGTCTCCCTTAAGGGGGTTTCATATTTTGGGTATGAGTACCCACATGGTTTAATCTTGGATATGAATATCTATTTATGTGTATGTTATGGAGGAATACGGGGTATGTGATTGTGGAAGTTGTGTATTGATATTGTTTTTGATAAAATTAGTAGGGAAAAGGGGTCTTGAACTTATAGTTCAAAAACACATCTTAAAGAAAACCCAATACAAAGTCATGTAGGCTATCAAAAGGACAAGAAGACACATAGGCTTGGTAGAAATAGAACAATGAAAAAATAAAAAGTAGAGAAACAACACCAACATCCAAAGGAAACAACAACTAGGACCCAAGAAAATATTATTTGATCAGGTCCCAGTTCTCCATTAGAGTGTAAAGCGATACCTTCCAATATTATTTAATCTAAACCTTCTTCCCCTTTTTATTGTTGGCTTTAGCCAACTGAGGGTCTTTGTGTTGAACACCTATAATAATGAGAGGGGTGAGGTGAATCAGTATTCTCTTAAACCATTCAAAAATCAAACATCCAATTACTAATGCATATTCAAATACAGTAAGGAAAGAAAGTATGAAAAAATTCAGAACATCACATAACACATGAACACCAAGATTTTTATGCGAAAAACCCAAAATGGGAAAAACCATAGTGAGGGTTAACTCATAATATATTATAACTAGTTAGAGTATATTATAGAAATTCTCACTGTAGGTGGACTCACTATCCATAGAGAAAAAGATAGAAGAGAGATGGTGGCTCACAACCTATTTTGAATTGTTACAATTTCATCTTATGTATGTATAAATTATAGTTCCATTGAAGCACAATAATAATCTAGTTTTGATTCTGGTTCAACACTCTGCCTTGCTCTTCATTCGCATAATTTTGGTCTTCAACTTAAATTCACACTACTCTACTCAAATTCACATCACATAGAATACATGTTGCATTCATAACTCAAAACACCAAAAACAACCCAATGCACATATCCACATCAAGTATAACATCAATTAGGTCAACCTAATTAGATGTAATACCCAAAATATAACTTGTCGACTCCAAAACTTCTCATGCACACAAAGTTCCATAATTTAAAACTCAAAACACCTTAAGATAGGTCAACATGGACCTATAATAGATCCCACATAAGATAGCAATATATATTTATCCTTTGCATACCTTCAAACATACTAGGTTGGCTCCATATAAGACCTAAAATCAAAAACCTTCATTTATGTAGCCACATCTCAACACGTGGACCTCAAAACTCGATACCATTTGGGATTCATGTTCAATTGACATCTAGAAACTTATCTTCAACACCGCAAGGCCAAAAAATCATTCATGGAGAAGTGTGGATTCTCCCACACAAACACACTATACAGAAAGTAATTGTAATATGCCAGGCCAAACACTATTACTCATATTTCTCAAACTGTCTGTCTAATCAAGATGAAATCTTGGAACTAGGTAATCTAAAATCCACCAGATTAATTTTAGAATTGTAAAGTCATATATTCATTTGTGGAGTGGTACAAACCCAAAAAATGATGCATTGTAACATTGAACTGGTAGATTTGACACTTTGTCAAATTTCTATGCAACTGATCTTTCTAAACCAACTCAACTTATAGGGATGTCTTCCTTATCAACTCCAAAACCAGCTAGAATTGATATGAATGATCCACAACAATCTTGACGTCAATGAAAACACCGTATCACGTCATTATGAACCATCCATGCTCATGTTGCCTAATGACATCATCAAAGAAAAACTTCAACAATCTCTCCAAACTTCTAACAATCTCCCCCTTTGTCATTGATGGCAACATGTCAAAGACTCCAAAAATACTCCCCCCTTTGACATCAAGGGAAAAGGGTGCCTATATAAACTATTTTGACTCTTACTAGAACTCCCCCTAAATGATTTAGTCATATATACAGTTGGAAAAATAATGAACTTACTCCCCCTGAGTCATGTACCGAAGCAAAAACCAAAAAGGTACTAATTTTTTTCTTTATATTGTCTACATATTTACAAAGAATTTGAACATGGATACATAAAAAGATAAATAATAAGTTAAACAAAGGTGGTTGATGCATGTAATTTCTTCAGACAATCTTTCCAATCTTGCCTACCAAGCTCCCATTCTCTCTTGGCTTTAGCAAGTAACCTGTTCTCCATTTCAAGATCAAGCAATATTTCCTCTCCCTCTTCCAAAGTAGCAGGTACTAGATTCATCTTCTTAGTTTTTTTTTTAACTTAGGAGAGCTCTTGAAATAAGTACAAGTTTGGGATTGACCAGATCCCTTACCTCTACAAGCTGTAAGATGATATGTTCTTTTTTATTTTGTAGTTGCAAGAACTTTTTGTGCATGTATTCAATTGTGTTCCTTATCTCTTCGGTGAGGTCAATGTCCAGACCATATGCACTAGAGGAAACATTGATTTGGGACTCAATGGAGTCCATCTCTTTCTTTATGCTTTGTGTGGCTTTGGGATACTTCATGTTGTAATGGTATAGTGTCTTTTCCTCATCAACACATGCTTCTACATCCTTTAGTAATTTTGAGAAATTTTTATGTGCAATTTCACATTTTTATGTCATCTCCAACATCTTCTTATCACTTAACCTTTTCTCCACTTTTTTCTTAGCTTCCTCCTTCAGTTCGGATGCATGTGTTTTGAAAGAATAAATTAGCAATTTGAAATTTTCCAAATCAGAGAGTGTGGTGTCAACATTTGATCTGGGTATGGTCTCTTGTAGTACTTTAACTACTTCTTCCATAAGTTCTCCACTCCTTTGATTTGATTCAATGATTTCCTTCCTCATGGATGCATGAAACATGTCTCCTAGTTGAAGCTTGTGGATGGGAGATATCTTGTCCAAATCCACATTTCCTTGTTGCGTTGACAACTATAGTAATAGGGATGATACGATAGGTTGAAATTTAGGTCGCATGCTCAAAATATTATTCAAAGAATCTTTGGTGGAGCTGGAAGATTCACCAAAAGCCCTAGTAATTTCCACAACCTTTCCCTTTTCCTCTATAGTACTTGAGTCTATTGGTTTGTCTTTTTTTTCCATCTCTGGTTCCATCCTTATCATCTTCTTTTGTCATGTCCTCCACTTCTGGATGAGATTTATCTTGTGCAACTTCCTCATTTGTATCCTGCTCATGTTGAGCATAATTTTTTTTCACTCTTCCTCTATATTAGGTTCTGGAGTAGTGGTATCATCATTCACTTCTCTCTCAACCGTCGAAGTCAGTCCTAACTTCTATACAATCTCCTCTACTTTATCATTGCTCTCTTTTCAGATCCTTTCTAAATCACCTTTGTCTTTTCTCATAAGGGTTCTGACCCTTTGTTTTGTCCTCAACTCCTTGCTAAACACAATAGACAATGTGGCTCTATCATATTCAGAAAGTGGAGCACCAACTCTTTCCAAGGCTTCATCTTTTAGCCTTTCATGCTCTTTTAGTGATTCTTGTCTCCTTTCTAACAGTTTGTTCCATAAGTCATTAGGAATATCCTTCTTGATATTCTACATATCGAATTCCAATACAAAAATACACTTAATAATGGACTCAATTATGGTGGCCTTGTCCACCTCATCTGCATCCTTGTATAACGTTGTAATATTTGCTAACATTTCATTTTGAAAAATACTTTTAAATAGTTCCTCAAGCTTCATTGGGGAATGAGGCCTTATTGGTTCCTTTTGTTTCTTCTTTTTGACTTTAACTAGAGTCTTCTTTGTTTCCTTTTCTTTCTTCTTCGGAGAAGCCTTCTTGGCTTCTTTCTTCTTTTTCTCTAATATGAATCTTGAATGCTTCTTTCTCTTTTTCTATTTCTTCTTCACTTTCGGTGTCAATGACATCACGTATTTTCCTCTTTCCACTAGCTTCACCTTGTGAAGCCTTATTTCTTCCTCTCCGGACCAACTATGGTCCTTCTTCTTCCAACTCTTCCTCTTCTTTAGAAACATTGATGCCAATGCCCTTCTCCCATGTAACCTTTTTCTTTATTCTTATCTTTGTAGGGGTAGCAAGAGGTGCAGTGGTAGCAGTCTTCTTTTTCTCTGCCCTGGTAGCATGCACAACTAGAGGGGATTTCTCCCTTACCAAAGGATTGGTGGTAGGCTTCCTTTTTTCTCCAATAGAGGGTAAAGCCCCAAAGGACTTCTAGATAGATGGTGGTATGGTAGCTATTCTACCTAATCTTCTTGAGCTACCTAAAGCTTCTCCAACACTCATATCTGCTCTAGCTCTTTGTCTTGCATACTGCACTTTCTCCTTTGAAATTCCATATTCTTGTGCATATATATTAACCATAGCATCAAAATTCTTTCTGATGATAGGTTCTTTTTGTTCCATGTGTACTTCCATGGACATTTCCTCATAAGTCCCATGCCTATTTTTTGTTTCTTCCTTCAGACTCTTCAACAGAATATCAACATAGCTAATAAGCTCTACCTTTGTTACCTCATAACCTAACTCACGAACCCGAATGGATTTTGGTTCCATTGCCTCCATGATACAATGATCTATAGAAACTAGGAATGTGATATCATTTTTGTACTTTTCCACAATTTTCCTTAGAATCTTTTCTCTCTAATGCATTCTTTTCTGAAATATTACAAAGAAAGAAGTAAGGGCATCATCTTGTGCATTGACATGTCCAAGGATCCTCATGCAATTTTCAATTTGATGTGCAACAAGTCTTCCACTTATCCAGTTTACCCTTCCAATTATGGGAACCTCCTTAAAAAATTAGAAGAGTAAGCACATGACTAAAGTGTCATAATTAGACACATATTTATTTTCCTTGGTCTATTTTAGATTGTCCATTAGCTGTTCCATAAGAAGATCACACAAGTCATAATCTGCACCATTTTCTATCATCTCATGTGCCACATTGATTGCAATGACAAAAATAGAGTTATCTTTGTTGGTAAAGTAGATATTGTAACCAATAACCATTGTAGCATACATAACAACAAGATTTCTAATGGGATTTACTACAAGGGCGCTCTGGTCAAACGTAGCACATGTTTTCTCCATCACCTCTTTATTTTTAGCAGACTTCAGAATGGGGATGGGTCTGGTGGAACATAAGATTGGTGACCTTTCTTATCACTTCCTTCATAGTCATGTTAGGTATATCCATCCAGATAAATTGATCATGTATTCTACTCAAGGCCATTCTGATCCACTTGACATCATAGAAGAAATTGGGAAACCTTTGTCATACATCTAGTTTCTTCTCAGCTAGGTTTTTATACTCTGGTTTTAGGGTGAAATTATCATAATTTAACTCATTTTCCCATACATCACTCAACTTACTAGGGGAATGATCTTCCATTTTTCCATGAATATATGCCATAATATCCTCAATCAATAAAACCCCATATGGAATATGCAAGAATGCACCTAGAGGGTCATCTTCTATGACTTTCATAGGATATATTTTCAATTTAGGTTGTGGTTTCTCTGTGACCTTTGTAACCTTTGGTGTAGCCATTGCAATAAACTGATTTTAAACAAAGATTTCTGAAAACTAGGGCATGCAAGATTCACAAAATACCTTCTTTACTTCATTTTTTGAACTAGGGTTTCGATGTTGTGAATCTCAAATCGCCTTATGCACTTCAAACTCTCTTCTTCCAGCTCTGATCCTCTTCAAATGGTTTTGTGAAATGAATTTTCCTTAGTGAATTTTCTTATACCCTTTCAATTTTACCTAATTTTGCATTGAATTCTTCAACTCATAAAGTTTGTAACACTTAATCTATATGCACACTCAACTTTCGAAGCTACACAAACTTCCACATCGATATATTTTCTTTCGCAATATTCACCAATAGATCCAACATGTTAATCTACATCACATATCTTCATGTTATGGCATCGATACCACTTTTTTGGTGGAGGATAAAAGATATCCATTAAGGACTCCCCTAAGCCAAAGCTCTTGGCTTAGTTTTTGGAGGAAACATTTGCACCAGAGGATGGTACAAATTCTCCCTTGTCTTTTGTCTCTTCCTTCTTTCTCCAAATATTTTCCATTTCCTTCTTTACTTCAACCATATCAAACTTTTTGATTGGTTCATTCCTTTTTACTGGATTATTCTATCTTGCATTTTTGCTTCTACAAAATTTAGCAATATATCCAAGTCTACTACAATTGTGACATACAACATTATATTGAATAGTATTCGTTCCATTCACTCTAGATCTGCATTGATTAGCTTTGTGTCCAAATCCATAGCATGTATAATAGTAACCATTGAAAGATTTAATCATTCTACCATTGTTATATGCATTCATCATTTGAATTTTGTATTCACTTGCTTTATGACCAAATATTTTGCATGTAAAACATTGAACAAAAAAGGGTGGAACATTTTGATTCATTTTGCTTCTACATTCCATTGCTCTATGTCTAAATTTATTGCAAGAGTAACAAAAACCATTAAAATATGGGCACCTTTCTTCTAGATTCATTCCTTTCATTCTAGATCTTATCGTTGTTCTTTTTGTCTTTAGTATTCTTATGTTCATTCATTTTCTCTTCTGAATTAGATGTCTAGTCTGATTTTGAGCTTTCACCTTTTTCAAATCCTAAACCACCTTTTTCTTTGTATTTTTTCTGACCTACAATCATCTCACCAAGCATTTTAGTTCACTCACCTTGAATTTGTCTTCATGAATTATTTCTTTCTCCAAATATGATCTTAGATTTACCACTTCTTGTTCAAGCCTTATGCATTCATCTGATTTTCTTTTCACCATTACATTCAGACATTCCTCAACTCTTTTCTTTTATTCAACTTGTACTTTAAGTCTGGCGATAGTTTCATTTGCTTGTTTCAACTATTCACTGACTTACTTATGCCTTTCTCTAAAATTCTTGATTTTCTCTCTCAATTTTTTGATGCATTCATTTGCTTCTTTGGAATTTTACTTCAGATCTCCATTTTCACCTTCAATTCTTTCCAGATCTTCAAGAGAAACTTTGAGTTCTCCATCTTTATCAAGCATGCAATCTTCTTCTATAAAATGAAAAACATGAATATCTTCCAGAGGAATATGAAACTTTCTATCAGCCATGTGTTCAATCTCCAAGACCTTTCCAAAGTGGTTAAGCTCCTTCCAAGGAACCAAGCTTTGATACCAATTGTTGAACACCCAAAATACTAAGGGGGTGAATTAGAATTCTCTTAAACCATTCAAACATCAAACATCCAATTACTAATGTATATTCAACTGTAGTAAGGAAAAAAAGCATGAAAACATTCACAACATCACATAACACATGAAAACCAAGATTTTTACATGGAAAACCTAAAATGGGAAAACCAAAGTGAGGGTTAACTCACAATATATTATAACCGGTTATAGTATATTATAGAAATGCTCATTGCAGGTGGACTCATTGTCCACAAAGAAAAAGATAGAAGAGATATGGTGGCTCACAACCTATTTTTGCGTGTTACAATTGCATCTTATGTATGCATTAATTATAGTTCCATTTAAGAACAATAACAATCTGGTTTTGATTTGGGTTCAACACTCTACCTCACTCTTCATTTGCACAATTCTGATCTTCAACTTAAAATTCACAACTTAACTTTGTACTGCTTTGCTCAAATTCACATCACATACAATATATGTCACATTCATACCTCATAACACCAAAAACAATCCAACATATATATCTACATCAAGTATAACATCAATTAGGTTAGCCAAATTAGATGTAATACCCAAAATAAAACTCATCAGATCCAAAACTTCTCATCCACACAACACACCATAATTAAAATCTAAAAACACCTTAAGATAGGTTGAAATGGACCTATAATAGATCCCACATAAGATAGAAATACATATTTATCCTTCACATACCTTTAAACACATTAGGTCAGCTCCATATAAGACCTAAAAGCAAAAACCTTCATCTATGTATCCACATCTCAACATGTGGACCTCAAAACTTGATACCATCTGGCATTCATGCTCAATTGACATATGAAAACTTATCTTCAACACCTCAAGGCCAACAAATCATTCATAGAGAAGTGCAGATTCGCCCACACAAACACACTATACAAAAAGCAACTATAATATGTTAGGTTGAACACTATTACTCATATTTCTTAAACGATTTGTCCAATCAAGATGAAATCCTAGAATTACGTACATCTAACATCCACCAAATTAATTTTAGAAGTGTAGAGTGATATATTCATTTGTGGAGTGGTGCAGACCCATAAACTGATGCACTGCAACACTGAATTGGAAGATTTGACACAGTCAAATTTCTATGAAACTGATCTTTCCGGACCAGCTCAACTTGCAGTGATGTCTTCCTTATCAACTCCAAAACCCGTTAGAACTGATTAGAATGATCTACAACAATGTTGACGTCAATGACAACACTATATCATGTCATTATGAACCTTCCATGCTCATGTTGCCAAACAAAATCATCAATGATAAACTTCAGCAATCTCTCTAAACTTCTAACACTTTGTCTTTTCCAGGTTTCTTTCTCTTCTTGTTGATTTTAGAGTTGCTTGAGATAGTCCCCATGATATATTTCAATATTATTCCTTGAGTGATAAAATTAAGGATATAGATAGAGCCAATTCCATTCTTTTGATTTTGTCATTTTCAAAATTCATCTTAATTTTCATATCCTCGACATTTTGTTGTAAAGTATCCAATTGTAGTATGAGTAGGAAATTCCCTCTCACTATCTAGTTTTTCAACTCTATCTTCCTTGTCAACCACCTCTTTGTGTTTGTCTAGGGGAACAAAGAATAACTCTTCTTCCTCTTTCAAGTTACCATCTTTGTTTCCTTCTTCAACATCAACTTCTTCATCTTCAACTTCAAAGTCCTCCTTATCATCTTACTCTTTATCATCATCATCCTTATCTTTATCATTCAACTCTCGTTTCTTAGCATTGTGACCCAACTCCACCTCAGTGTCCTCACATTGCTCTTCCACAAAATTAGTCTGCAAGTAAACCTCTCAATCCACACTATGGATCTCATATGTGTGTTATGAAATGTGATATATATATAGTCCCCACTCCCCCTTTTAAGGATTTCAAGAGTGTATCCTTTGTGTTTGTGAGGATTTTCAAAAGGTTGTTGTGATGTGAATAAAATTGTAATGTGAAATATTATGTGTTGTGTGGATGTGAAATTATCTAAATGTTATATGTGTTATTTTTTAAAATGTGATATGTATGTGCACCATGGGAGAACTATGTGACCCCTAGCTCAAGGGTGGGTTGAGATATCAATCTATGCTTTGGTGGAGATCCCATTGGACTATGTGGTTTTTATTGTTGTTTCACTTATCAGGTTCATGTGTTGAAGTTGGAGACTCTTTTGGAGTTCATCAAATTAAATCATAAAGAGGATGTATATGGGTCATTGTGAATCATGAAAGAATTCAAGTATTCATGGGTGAACTTTTGTGTAGTGTGTTGTGTAAATGAATACTTATTATACTTTGAATTTGTGTAAAAACAAGAAAATAAAGTTGCTCAAATTTTATTATTACCTACTTACATAGAAATGAAATGTATGGATTATTTATTTTAATTTGATATTATTGTTCCATTGAATGAAAGAAATTTTGATCAATTGGAAATATACTTAGACAAAATTAGTTAGGACAAAAACTTTTTACCTTAGAATCTTGTTCAAAATTTAGTTTTGTTAAAGTTAAGGAATTTTTTATTTTTTTATATTTGTTTGTGATACCTTGATAATATTACACATAGTTAAGCATATATATGTATACATTAATATATGTATATGAATACATATATATGTATACACACATATATGTATTTATGTATGTATGTATGTATGTATGTATGTACGTATGTATGCATGTATGTATACATATATATACATATATGTATGTATGTATATATAAATACATATATATTTTTATATATATGCATGTATACATACACATATACATATTGTCACACCCCATTGTGTGTTTACCTATTTACTATTACTATGCTAGGGTAAATTGTTTCATGTGTAATTATATTTGGGATTATGATTGGATAAATATATGTGGATTGTACTTTTCTTATCAGAATTGAATGGATGTTTATTTAATTTAATGTTATGTGATGAAATGAATATATGGAATGAATGGTTATTGAATTTAATGTTCTAACTATGAAAAGGATAATGCAAATGTTTGTATTGATGAACGACTAACTATAATGCAAATATATTAAGTTGGATGCAGGTTCAGAATTCTTTAGAAGGGAAGGGAAGTATAACTCAGGAGAAGAACTTGGTGAAGTAACCGGTAATGAAACCTAATTGAGCTTATATACACACACTCACTAGTAGAATGGTCGATTGGAGTCATAATGCTTGGGAATTGGTAAGTTATCCCTTAGCATGATGTATTTACAATAGAAAGTAGTTTGATTTCTATTAGGAGCATTCTTGGTTTATGTTTAGTGCTTGGGTGCATGTGAGTGCTTCTCTATATTACTATGCTTAATTGATGAGGTGTACATACGTTGAATGTATATATGTGTATACACATGCATGTTGATGATAATCCATACGCATGAAGGAACATGCACATGAGAGTGCATTGGTAGATGTACCTATGTGCACTTATGGACTAGTTTCTTATGAGCATGGTGATATCATGAAGACGATATGACATGTGTGTGTGTATATATATAGACATTATAAGTATATATATATCTATCTACCAATAAGATAGTAATTGTTTATATGTGAGATTGCATTATCAAATGTATATATATTTATATATATATAAAAGATATATACATATATACATATGTATACATGTATCGATATAAACATATGTAAAGGAAAACGAAAATGCCCATACGGATACGTTGACATATGTATACATACGTATACATGCCATACGGATACGTTGACATATGTATACATACGTATACATGCATGTTGATATATATATATATACAAATGATATGATATATGAATATTAAATTGATCTTATTCATTTGAATATCAAATGTATACATATGTAGTTGACATGGAATATATATATTAGAATATATACACATATACATATATATATAACATTGAGGCTATTCATCAATATATATATATATATATGTACATCTATATATATATATTTATATATAGAAAGTAATTGAGGTCGATTTATATATATGTTATGCAAAGTATTAAAGGTCGATTTATACATATATTATACAAAGTATAAAGGCTGATTCATACAAGTTTATGCTTTGGTCAATGAATGGGAAATATATAGTGCACTATATAATAACACTCAAAGAAAATGTTAAGGTGTATTTATCATATCGGATTAAATGATAATGAAATACATGATACTACAATCTGTTGTGTGAGTTAATGAATTGAAACATAGTTCTATATATTACAACGTACCAAGTCAAAATACAAATACAAATGCAAAATGTTGAATCAATTGTGTGTTGACTACTTTAGCTTTGACTTAGTTGGCTGTATATGTGCAACAAGTCTATGATAGACCATCTCAATTGCTAAACTGCAGGCCTTGTAAATAGGGAATTAGATGCAAACTTGGTACCATGCTATGAATTATTTGAATGCTTTAGAAGCATAATAAGCTGGAAACTGATTAGTTGTGTTAAAACATGTGCTTTTTGAACGTGTCAAACCTGTTGTGGCAAACATTGAATCAATTTGTTGTACTTATTCAATGACTATCTTCAAGAGAATTTTCCACCTTTCTTCTTTTAAGCCGAGTCGATTTAAATGGTTGAGAAGTGGCAAACTATAAAACTTGTTTGTAGCCTTGTGAAGCTGATTCTTGTGTATAAATATGGGTTGATCTTACCTCATTTCTTACACTTTTTTATATGCAACATTATGCTACCATTTTTGCTGTAGTTTCATTGAGTGATTGTTATTTTGTTGAGAGATTTTGGTGAGAGAGTTTTAGTGAGGTTAAGTGAAGAAAGGTTGATATCTAAGTTGATAGAAAGAGGAGGCCTAACTAGGAAGTTCTAGATTTGATTGGATTAAGCGATTGACAGGCATGGAATACTATTCTTATTCTATTTTATCTTTAAATCTAAAAGATTACTGTCTTTTTTGTGTGTTTCTAAATTACACTAGTTTGCTTATAACAGAGAAAAGTCTATTTGATTATGAAAGAGGAAATATTGTGATTGATGTGTCTTCCATATAAGTGCTTGTATTTACTTCCTATTAAGGAGAGTTTATTGATGTCTATAGTATTATATACTAGGAATGACGAATTTGGAATAGCTTGTTAAGTTATGGTTTTGTGGAATTAGAAAGCTTAAGAGATAAATCCTAGGGTTAGGTTATCCATTGAAAGGAGGGTAACTTATTCTATTGCTTATGGTCATTTGGTAGGGATGCTATCTAGTTTTGGAAAAAGGGAATAGGTCAAATCAAAGGCTAGGATTACCTATTGAAGGTTTACCTATGCATAGATATAATGGTCTAAAGTAGAATGAGCTAGGGTAGTGAATGTGAATAGGATGACTGTCACTTGAAGTACTGAGTGAGAATACTTTGGCCAAGTATTGGAAAATAAATCAATAAATGGAATTATTGTGTCATTTATGTTTATTCTTTCTCTCATTAGAAAAGAAAAAATATATTGTAGTGGTTGAAACATAGTTTATTTACTTGAAAGTGAAAACTTAGGAAATTTTACTTGTGAGAACAATTGGCATGTTACACATGGTATTAGAGCTACTAGGTTTAGCTCTAGAACCTATGTGCTCATCATACTTTCCATCCAAAACTAACTAATGTTTAGAAATTCCTATGCAAGGATGGTGCATCTTAGGTTAACTATAAGAAAGTAAGTAATTAGTAACGAGCGCTACCTAAAAGCCAAGAAGGAAAAAGAGGCCATTGTTCATATGATAAAGGGTACCAACTACGATAAATTTGTTTGGTTAAGCGATACTGAAACCTTTAGTCACGCTCTTTCTCAAATTAGTGAAGTAAAGAGAAAGATGAAGGAGGAAGCCAATTTCAACTATCTACCTCCAATTTCACTAGAAAAGTCTGATTCCTTCTCACTTTCCAAGGATATGCCCTCAGAAGGGAGTGTTAGTGCAACTTATATCTTTAGAGACCCTAGAGTTCTTCTGATGTTAGAAGTGATTGTAATTTCATCAAGTAATGAATCAAAGGGTTATGTGCCTCACAACTATGTATCAGATGATAAATCCAAAGGTTATTATCCATTTTGGGATAGATATGAACAAATGAGAGATGAACAAAATTTTGCAGGGTATACCCCATTAAGTTATGTACCAGAAAGTGAATTCAAGGGATACTCTCCACTTGAATATCTAAATAGTCACTCTATTTAATTGAAATGATTTTGAGATCTTCAAAAATGAATAAAATCATGTGTTTATCAAAAGCTTGTGCTCAAATCTTATGTGAATTTATTTTATGTGCAAATGAATACTCATTTTAATGTTATCCATAAGATAGATATAATGTGATTAAATCTAATATGATGAACCTTCAGGTATAACCCTTTTCTTGCAAAGATGGTGAGAACTAGGACCAATCTTGGAGGAAGTCAAGAAGTCGGACAAGGTCTGGTGGATGTTGAAGCTAGATTGGATCAAATCTTGGCAAGGTTGGGAAATCTTGAGCAGGAATTAAGGGTAAAAGATAGGGTAGATCAAGAAATCCCAATTAATGAGGACAGGGGGGAAAATTCTCATGACCATGATCAAACCCACGATCATGAGAAAGAGAAATCACCCTCTCTTTTAGAGAGAACTAATAGGAAGTGCATGGCCACTAAACTTTCTAGGGATATAAAGAAAATAATACCACCCAAGTTTGAAGGTAGCACCAACAGGGATGAAGCTAAGGCATGGTTGGCCCAGATGGAGAAATATTTTGAGATTCAAAATTATTTTGAAGTCACGAAAGCAGCATGGGGAGCTTACCAGTTAGCAGTAGAAGCCTCTAACTGGTGAATGAACAAGAAAATGGAACTCGGTCTTAGCTCTCTGAAACTTATGTGGAATGAATTTGTGGAAATATTCTAGAAAAGATGGTTACCTCAACTATATTTTGACCAGAAACTCACTAATTTCCTAAATTTGAGATAGGGAGAAATGCCAGTCAATGAGTACTAGGAAAAGTTTACCTGTCTGTTACATTATGTTCCAATGTATTAGAAGGATGAAAGATTCTGTATAAGGAAATTCATCATGGGACTTAATAGTTAGATTGGGGGTGAGGTAGATGTCCATGGTCTAACCACTATGGATCAAGTGTACGAGAAGGCTATTAAGCAGGAGCAAAAGATCAAAGCTATCTTCGTCTGCTAAGAGAATAGGAACAGTAAGAAATTTATAGGAGCTCAAGATAAACCAACTCCAAGGAGGTTTGAAGTGGTGCAAGATTTTCAAAAGCAAGGGGATGAGGGACCCCGAAATAATGGGAGAGAATTGAGAAAGGAGCGTAGAAGGAATAATTCTGGTGGTGGTAATGTGAACAATGCTGGAATTAATGCTAGTAAATCTAGTGAACCTATAAGGAAGAAAGGACCAAAAACAGGATGTTTCACATGTGGAGGAGACCATTATGCATCAAATTGTCCCAATAAGTCATCTAGGTCACAAATTTATGGAAACCCACTTCCTCCTCAACAAGCAACATTCCAGCAAAAGGTTCATGTTATTTTGGATGGTCGTCAAGTGGAGTATCAAGTGACCATAGTGGAAAATCTAGGTATTTTGTTTGTCTTACCCATTTCCATACTTATAGATACTAGAGCTACTAAAAATTTGGTTTCACCTAGAATAGCAAAGCAAATATCTAGGAAAGTTGGTTACATGGAAAAGTCATCGGTTGTAGAATATGCAAACCGGACAAGAGCAACGGTGGAACAATGTTTGTTCAAAGCTAGGATTGAGCTACCTTATTTTTCTACAGAGGTAAACCTTTATGCAACACCCTTAGGATCCTATGACATTATCCTAGGAATGAATTGGCTTGGGAAGCATAAGGCCAAGGTTGGCTGTCATGCCAAAATGGTAGAATGTTTGGATGATTTAGGTAACCAAGTAATGTTGCAAGGGATACCTAGGGAAGTCAAGATATGTCAAATTTTTGCAATGTAACTGCTTAGGGCTAAGAAAAAAGGATGTAATCTATTTGCAGTAAAAATGGAAAAGCTTGAAGAATATAAGGAAATAGATTCTGAAGATGGTATGGTCAACTATGGATCAAAAGAGTACCAAGAGACAAAAGAAGGAGAAATGATGGAAACTAGAGAGACAAATATGGAAAGATATCATACCTTAAGAAAATTTGTGGATGTGTTTCCAGAAGATTTACTTGGATTACCACCAAAAATGATTTTTGATTTCTCCATTAAGATAGTGCCTGGATCGGAACCTGTTTCCAAAATGCCTTACTGAATGACAACAATTGAGTTAATGGAGCTTAAGGCACAACTGGATGAATTATTATCCATGGGATTGATAAGACCAAGTGTATCACCTTGGGGAGCACCAATAATCTTTGTGGAGAAGGATGGTACCTTGCAATTGTGCATAGATTATCAGATGCTCAATAAAGCTATGATAAAAAAGCAAGTATCCATTGCCACATATTGACGACCTTTTTGATAAAATGCGAGGAGTTGTTGTGTTTTCTAAGATTGATCTACGATCTAGATACCATCAGTTAAGGATGAAAGATGAAGACATCTTTAAGATTGATTTTAGAACAAGGTACGGGCATTATGAGTTTACGATCCTGCCATTTGGACTAACTAATGCATCAACAACTTTTATGAATCTAATAAACAATGTATTTAGGGATTACCTAGAAAATTTTGTCTTAGTTTTTTTTTATGATATCCTAATCTATTCAAAGAATGAGGAGGATCATTGCAAGCATTTGGAGAAAGTTTTACAATGACTGAGACAAAATAAGTTGTATGGAAAATTCTCTAAATGTACTTTGTACCAAAAGAAAGTGCATTACCTAGGACATGTGATATCGACTGAAGGTATCTCAGTTGATCCAACCAAGATCAAGGTAGTGCTAAAATGGTTGGTGCCTAAACATTTTTTTGAAGTAAGAAGTTTTATGGGTCTAGCAGAGTATTATAGGAAGTTTTTTGCAATTTTCTCTAGAATAGCCTTTCCAATTACTTCTTTGTAGAGGAAAGAGAAGAAGTTTGAGTGGAAAGAAAAATGTTAAGCCACATTCATTCTACTTAAAGAAAAGTTAACTACTACACCAATTTTGAAAGTACAAGATCCTAATGGTGACTTCACTGTTATCACAGATGCATTGGGAGAAGGCTTAGGTGGAGTTTTAATGCAAGAAGAGAAAGTAATTGCTTATGAATCAAGGAATTTAAAACCCTATGAGAAAAGTTATGCATCACATGACTTAGAGTTAGCAACGGTAGTTCATGCATTGCAAATGTGGAGGCATTATTTACTAGGAAAACCCTTTGAGATGAAAATCGATCATCATGGGTTGAAGTATGTATCCACTTAGCCTAATCTGAATGCACAACAAAAAAGATGGTTGGAGTTGATAGCTAATTATGACTTCAATATCAGTTATATCAAAGGAAAGGAAAATCGAGTAGCCGATGCCTTAAGTCGTAGAAGACATATTGCCTCGATAGTGACAATCCAAACCAACTTTAAAGGTCAAGTATTGCAAAAATGTAAGGAGGATGAGTACTATTTGCAAGTTAATCAATCACTCATAAATAATCTACATGATGTAAGAAATGATGGATATCATTTTGAACCAAATGGATTACTTAGGTATAAGGGAAGGATGTATACACCTGACTTTGAAGAATTGAGAAATCTTGTGTGGAAAGAAGTTCATTAAGCACCATACTTAGGACATCCTGGTGTGACCAAGATGTTGGCAAATGTGAAGCCATTATACTTTTGGAAAGGGATGAAAGGAGATGCTGCTAGGTTTGTGGCTAAATGTTTGGAGTGTCAAAGAGTGAAAGTAGAACATCATCATCCTACAAGTTTGCTATATCCACATGATATTACGAAGAGTAAATGGAAATTCATTAGTATGGAATTTGTGCAAGGATTGCCCATGTCAAGGAATAAGCACCTTACTAGGGTAACACATTTCATACCGGGGAATTTAACTGATGGAGCTCATGTCATAGATTAGAAATTTATGCAAGAGGTGTTTAGACTACATGAAATTCCAAAGAATATTATCTCAGATAGGGATGCATGTGTAACCTCAAGATTTTGGCAAACCTTATTCTCTGCACTGGGGACTCAACTAAACACATCCAAAAACGTATGGACAAACGAAAAGGGTGAATCAAGTACTTGAAGACCTACTAAGAATGTATTGTATGGATCAATAATACAAATGGGAAGACTACTTTCCTTTGGTGGAATTTTCTTATAACAATTCCTACCATTCTACAATAAAGATGGCTCCTTTCAAAGCATTATATGGTTGGAAGTGTCAAACCTTGATAAGTTGGGATAAACTTGAAGATAGGGTGAGTCTTGGGCCTAAAATGTTAGCTGAGATGGAGGAACACGTCAAGGTTATCAAGTAAAGGCTAGCTGAAGCCAATGATAGGCATAAAATCTATGCAGATGCAAAGAGAATACCCAAAAATTTTATAATAGGTGACAAGGTGTTGTTAAGGGTAAAACCACATAAGAGTTCTATCAAGTTTGGAAAGTCATCCAAACTAGCTCCATGCTATGTGGGTCCTTTTGATATTCTAGAGGAAGTGAATCCTATAGCTTACCGAATTGCGTTGCCACCAAATCTTGCCCGGATGCATAATGTCTTTCACGTTTCTTACCTAAAGAAGTATATACCATGTGATAATCATGTAATTGATTGGAATGCTTTACAAGTACAAGACCCTGAAGTGGTAATAATCAATCCTATCAAGGTGCTAAAAAAATGTAAGCTTCGCCTATGAAATAGGGAGGTTCTGCAATGCAAAGTCCAGTGGGACTAGTATGTAGAAGATTGTACCATTGGGGAATACTATGTTGAAATAGACCAAAATTTTCCACATGTTTTACGTTCTTTTGAAAGTGCTTGAGAAAAATAATGTTTTGTTGTTTTATTTAGTTTATGTTTGCTACATAAAATCATTGGGAATGATGATTCACAAGGGGGAGTATGTCACACCCCATTATGTGTTTACCTATTTACTATTACTATGCTAGGTTAAATTGTTGCATGTGTGAATATATTTGGGATTATGTTTGGATATAAATATACGTGGATTGTACTTTTCTTATCAAAAGTGAATGGATGTTTATTTCATTTAATGTTATGTGATAAAATGCATATATGAAATGAATGGTTATTAAATTTAATGTTCTAACTATGAAAGGGATAATGCAAATGTTTGTATTGATGAACGACTTACTACCATGAAAATGTGTTAAGTTGGATGAAGGTTCAAAATCAATCCTCTAGAAGGGAGGGGAAGTATCACTCAGGAGAAGAACTTGGTGAAATAACTAGTAACGAAACTTAATTGAGCTTATATACACACACTCACTAGTCGAATGGTCAAGTTGAGTCATAATTTTTAGGAATTGGTAAGTTATCCCTTAGCATGATGTGTTTGTAATAGAAAGGATTTTTATTTCTGTTTGGAGCATTCTTGGTTTATGTTTAGTGCTTGGGTGCATGCGAGTACTTCTTTATATTACTATGCTTGATTAATGTAGTGTACATACATTGAATGTATATATGTGTATACACACACATGTCAACGATAATCCATATGCATGTAGGAACACGTACATGAGAGTGCATAGGTAGACGTACCTATGTGTGCTTATGTAATAGTTTCTTATGAGAATGATGATATCGTGAGGATGATATGACATGTGTGTATATATATGTCATACACACACACATATATATATCTACCAATAAGATAGTAATTATTTATATGTGAGATTGTAATATCAAATGTATATATATATCTATATATATATATAAGATATATACATATATACATATGTATACATGTATCAATATAAACATATGTAAAGGAAAACATAAATGCCCATACAGATACATCGACATATGTATACATACATATACATTCATATATATATATATACAAATGATATGATATATGAATATTGACTTGGTCTTATTCATTTGAATATCAAATGTGTACATATTTAGTTGACATGGAATATATATAAATGAATATATATATATAAATGAATATATATATATATATATATATATATTAGAATATATACACATATACATATATATACATGTATATATATGTAGATATGTATATATTTATTTATATATAAAAAGTAATTAAGGCCGATTAATATATATGTTATGCAAAGTATTATAGGCCGATTTATACATATATTATGCAAAGTATAAAGGTCGATTCATACAAGTTTATGCTTTGGTCGATGAATGGGAAATATAGCACACTATATAATAACACTCAAAGAAAATATTAATGTGTATTTATCATATTGGATTAAATGATAATGAAACATATGAAACTACAATCTATTGTGTGAGTTTATGAGCTGAAATATAGTGCAACGTATTACAACATTCTAAGTCAAAATACAAATATAAATGCAAAAGGTTGAATCAACTATGTGTCGACTACTCTGGCTTTGACTTAGTCGAATGTATATGTGCAACAAGTTTGTGATAGACCATCTCAATTGCTAAATCACAAGCCTTGCAAACAGGGAATAAGCTACAAACTTGATGCCATGTTATGAATTATCTGAATGCTTTAGAAGTCTAACAAGTTGGAAATAGATTAGCTATGTTAAAAAACGTTCTTTTTGAATGTGTCAAACCTGTTGTGGTGAACATAGAGTCAATTTTCTATACTGATTCAATGACTATCTTCATGAGAATTCGCCACCTTTCTTCTTCTAAGCTGAGTCAATTTTAAATGGTTGAGAAGTGGCAAACTATGAACCTTGTTTGTAGCCTTGTGAAGTTGATTCTTGTGTATAAATATGGGTCGATCCTACCTCATTTCTTACACTTTTTCATATGCAACATTACACTTCCATTTTTGTTGTAGTTTCATTAAGTGATTGTTATTTTTTTGAGAGATTTTGGCGAGAGAGTTTTAGTGAGGTTAAGTGAAGAAAGGTTGATATCTAAGTTGATAGCAAGAGGAGGCCAAGCTAGGAGGGTG
This sequence comes from Sequoiadendron giganteum, assembly GCA_007115665.2. Classification (NCBI taxonomy): domain Eukaryota; kingdom Viridiplantae; phylum Streptophyta; class Pinopsida; order Cupressales; family Cupressaceae; genus Sequoiadendron; species Sequoiadendron giganteum. The sequence goes on from CM021101.1 coordinate 96,989,148, forward strand.
ATCCCACAATACTGGTTTACAATTTTTGGCCAAACTGGACACTGAAATAATTTTTTCTAACTAAATCTTCACTTTCGGGCACCTATAGCGGCTAAACCGTGAGGAATTTGAAGATGATGCAAACTAGTGATTTGTGAAATTTTGTCTGTAGATTCTAAATATATTTTTTTCAAAAATTTTGGAATCAGATTGCACTTCTTTTTCCATCTCCTTCAAAAACTAGTTTTTTTCAGCAAACAACATTTTGAAGGAGTGGCACTCACCGTATACAACATAATTTTTTTTCCATGAAGGATACAATTCTAATTCTTATGAAGTTAGATTTGTAAATCTGATATCTAGTGCTTCCAATTAGTCTCATAGTTTTTTATTGAATTTTTTTTCCTTAATCAAGTTTCAAAGTCAAACCAATTACAATTTAGACATAGGCGGACCGTATACAACACAATTTTTTTTATATGTATCGGAATTCAATTTTTATTTGTTGGATCAAGGACTTCAATATCTAGTACACTCATATTTTTCAATTTTTTTTTGATAATCTACTATTTTTCCACATGTGCAGAACAAAGAGCTTGATTTTTGGTGAAAAATCTATGTTTAATAAAACTAAAAAAACAAATACATAATAAAACCAAAACATATTAAAATTATATTTGTTGGATAGCTCATTCTGAGGACTACCATAAACCAGTTGGGTCTGTGAAGTCTCCTCCATTTTCATCCTCAACTCGAGCTTCGAAGCGCAAAATTCTAGACTTTTTTGGTGCCTGAGGGGGAGAAGGGGAGAAAAGGGGGGTTAGAGCAAACCCCCTCTCCACAAGCCCTCACTTTTGGATTTTTGCCAGGAATGGTGGGCCCCATCATTAAATGGGTTCACTTGAACTTGGGTTCTAGCTAACCCTATTTTGGTTCGCTTGAACCAAACAGTTCATTCAAACCCCTAAAAGCAATTTTTTTGCATGGGGTCTTTTTTTTCAACTTTTCCTTCCTCACTCAAATTGTAAACCACTTTTGTGGGTTTACCCAGGAAGTTCTAGAGTCAATTGGATTAAGTGATTGATAGACGTGGAATACCATTCTTATTATGTTTTATCTTTAAATATGAAAGATTATTGTCTTGTTTGTGTGTTTATGAATTACACTAGTTTTCTTATAATAGAGAAAAGTCTATTTGCTTATAAAAGAGGAAAGATTATGATTGACGTGTCTTCCATATAAGTACTTGTATTTACTTCCTATTAAGGAGAGTTTGTTGATGTCTACAGTATTATATACTAGGAATGACGAATTTGGAATAGCTTGCTAAGTTATGGTTTTGTGGACTTAGAAAGCATATGAGATAAATCCTAGGGTTAGGTTATCCATTGAAGGGAAGGTAACTTATTTTATTGCTTATGTTCATTTGGTAGGGATGTTATCTAGTTTTGGAAAAGGGAATAGGTCAAATTGGAGGTTAGGATTGCTTATTGAAGGTTTACCTATGCATAGATATAATGGTATAAATTAGAACAAGCTAGGGTAGTGAATGTGAATAGATTGGCTGTCACTCAAAGTACTGAGTGAGAATACTTTGGCCAAAGTAGTGTGTTTGCCTTTTTCTCCACTATCAATTCACCTCGTTCCTTGTTATGCATGCTAGATCAAGTTTGTAAGGTCTACAAGTTCTAGTTATGTAGGACACATCACTAAGCTCACTAAGGTTAATGTTACAAGGTTTCTTTACCAATCTCTTTGTCGAAGGGTAGGGCCATCTATCCATTGATAAATGTGTAGGGGACCACATATGAGTCTATGGTTAGCGGAAAAGCGCTTGAGTGATGCTTGTCCTCCTTAGCTGGAGATCAAGTTCTGTAGAAGATTCTGGACGATCTATATCTATTGCTTTGAAGCTTGGTTGAGCTATGTATGTAATTGTATACAATCTTGGAAATATTGTATCATGATGATTATTGTATTGGAAAAGAAATTAATAAATGGAATTATTGTGTCATTTATGTTCATTCTTTCTCTCATTAGAAAAGAAATTTTATTGCAATGGTTGAAACATAGCTTATTTAGTTGAAAGTGAAAACTTAGGAAATTTTACTTGTGAGAACAATTGGCATGTTACACATATATACATACATACATATATACATACATATATATACATATGCATGTATACATACATATATATACATATACATACATACATACATGCATGCATGCATGCATACATACATACATACATGCATACATACATACATACGTACGTATAAGAGATCTTAATCATATTAATTTTATGTATCAACCCTTGCTACTAGGGTTGGCCTGCACAGGCCACCCCAGTCGACAGGGGTTGGGAAGCCCATGGAGTTGAGCTCCGTGGGGCTACAACCCCTTAACGGGTCTATGACCCCATGAAGGTTGACCTCCATGAAGGGGCCACCTCTCACTATAATCTACATTTGTTTTTAATTTAAAACTCAAACAAAAAATGTAGCAACCCTTAGGGCCAATGGAGTATACACAACCATTAATGTGGCATTTAGCAGTCTGCAGACATATATAAAAACATATTAAATCAACATTCTAAAACCTGCAAATAGTTGTATATATATTTTCAATCTGTATATAATAGAGAAATGAGAAAACTATAGCCAACTTTTAAATCTGCAAGTCAATCAACCTGCAAACAAACTTTAGACTACAAAAAAAATCAAACCATTAGAGAGAAAACATGTAAGTAAATCTAAGAAAAAAAAAACAATGAAGATTAACCGCTTGAAATGACAATGTAAATGCAAATGTAAAGAAGAGAGATTTATTTAAAGAGTTGTTGAATTAGTTGCAAGTTAATTTTTGGTTAGTATAATTAATTTTTGTTTAAGTTTAGTTTGTGCTTGAGAATTATTTACATTTTTTAATTCTCAAATTAATAGTCTATTCTTCCAATTCAAATTAAATAATAATTGTAAGATTTCTAGCTTAGTTGTAAAGAAAAGAAAAAAAGGTAGGAAAATAGTGATATTAATTATATATAGATTAAATAATCTCTTAAGAAATAATATTCAACCTTAAGTTTAGAAATAACATCAATTTCAAGGAATCAAGTTTGATGAACATTGTTGGCATTAATTTTTTTCATTATTAGTATTTAACATTGGAATTCTAATAGTTCATGTGTTATAATATTATTTTATTTACTATTATAATATTATTTTATTTGTCATTTTAAATTAATTATTTAGGATATTGGTATTGATCATTATGTCTACATGTTTATAGACATAAATAAATGATTTTTGATTTAAAAAATTGCATTATGCAAATATATAATTATTAATTTTGGTCAGACAATTAATGATAAGGAACCATTTAAGGACAAATTACTCTTTCTTCATAAGTTTAGATTTAGTATTAGGACCTTTGACTTAAACTTTGACAGCTTAGAAAGTCTTCAACAAATATAATTTCTTTTCATCATCTAAATCAAATAGGTTGCCTTGTGTTTGGGATTTGAGTCCGAGTTCCCTAATTGTTTTTGCAATTGCCTCATCCTCGCACTATGTGCGGAGTGTGTATGATGGCATCATAAACTTGATGCCATCAAATGCACAAAATATGTTTTCCCTAAACAAATCTTGCTTTGTGTTGAAATTTTGATTTTTTTTTGTGCGTTTGTGTTATGTATTGATAAAGAAAATTATGGACATGACATGGACCCCAAGAAAACACCACACCATCGCTAAGCATTTGCTCCAAAACCCTACCACAACCAATGAAGAACTCTCAAGATCTCCGATCAGGCACCAACACCTACTATTTACATGATGTCTTTGATCATTGCTCATTAGTAAAGGGATTTCACATGTTAGCAAGGAAGTTGGAAATCTTCTTTTGCATACATAAGATCTCCAATGTGCTTTTCAGCAGTACCCTTGCTTTAGACACAAGCACAATTGAAAACAAACATGTACTAAAGATCATATTAGTTGATGACAAATTTGTGTAGAGACGAAGTATCGAGAGAATAAACTACAAATATGACCTCATCTCAAAACAGACTAAAATCACAATGCAAGTTTATTATAGTCTACTTCAAATCAAAAAATGCGAATCTTATTGTCAAATACAACACATATAAAAATAAATAAAAAAACTTAATGTTCTATCCCTCTTTAATTTTATCATTTACAATCACAACTTTTTTATTAATCTAAATCTATTTTCAATTATTGATTTATCACTAAAATAAACTTCAAAATTAATTGGAGGGTGTGTTTATTTCGACGGAGAGATCTACTTTCCTAAATCTAAGGAAAGTTGCAGGTCTCCTATATTGGAAGTAATGTATCCAATAGTAGTTTAGCTGTGGGCCGACGCGAGACATCTAAATAGGAATTTTTATTTCAAAAATGTTTACTTTTGAGGAGGTTGCTTTCCACTTTCACAAAGCATTCTCCCATTCATTTCTACATACAATCATTAAGAATAATTTTTCATTTTTTTTTACATAAAAAATTCTGCAAATTCTACCGTTCTCTTATCCTTTTCGCTTTACTTCCACGTTTCAATGGCCAACTTATGTACATTTTCCTCATGGATAACCACCACCAATGCGAAGAGCTCGGCTGGATTTATAATCTTCTTCTCAACTTCATTCAAATGGTACTTTTCCAATTCTCATTTCTGTTTCGTTTTGCTACTGCCGAAATCTTCATTTTAATGGCAAATTAAAAAAAAAATAGTTTTGCCTCAAACCCTAGTTCATCTAGCAGTCCATGTCGGAAATGGGTTTCATGTCCGAAATGGGTCTTAATTGTTTTGATAGAATATTATGTGCTTTTACGACAAATGGGTGCATTTATGATTACTACGTTGATGGTATTAATTAATGCTCGGTTTTTTATATTTACGAGTCTTTTCTATTAAATTTCTTAACAGAATACTAATATTTTCGATTCCTTTTTAGAGAAGATTGAGGGTCCATAGCGGCTATCATTAGTTAATACCGTTAAAATATTTGTTGCAGTATAATCGGAGCGTATTTGTGTTTTTAGATTGCTTTTAAGTATTTCGGCCTCTAATGTTTTTTTAATGCTATATGTGTCTTAAAATTCTCACGAGGTGATCCGAGGCCGCTTACGGTAAAAATAAAAAATAAAAATGCAAAACAACCAGGCCCAAAGATTTAATGGCATTTTAAGGTGCTACAGAATTGTTGACCTTTTGTGTAAATGGTTTTATAGCTGTGGTTGATATGAACTGGCCCAGATGGACTTTGATTTTGGAGAGAATTGATCTTGGAGTGTTGGCCTTAGCTGTATCATGGGTCATAAATCTCCTAAGAATGCCATAGATCTCTTCATTTTGGATGCTATGTGTATCTGTAGAAATAATTTGCAGTATGAATGATGTTGGATTTCAGAGAGAGAATATAACAGAATTCATAGAGAATAACAAGAAATGACACAAAACAGATTAACATATAATATTAAACAAGAATGCTGGAGAATATCATTCTTATTGATTTTCCATGTACATTGATTTTCACACACGTACATAGAACCGACGTCCAGAAGTATATTTATAAGCTCCAAGGTTGTTGGCGGTGCAGACTGAAGCGGTGGAAGAGCAGATAAATATAAAATCTATTAACAGCCATTAACACGTGGCAGTATTGATAAGTATGATGTGAGTAAGCGGTGATTACAGATAAACCAATTGTGTACTTTTCTTGTGAGATAAAAATCTCGGTTATTATTTTTCTAGGCAGGGGCATTACATAAATCAATTGTGTACTTTTTTTGTGAGATAAAAATCTTATCATTCAGTTGTTCTTGTTCGTGACTTTTATTCCAAGAAAGTAATGCATCAAACCCAAATCTGTCATTTCAAATTCACTCTTCATGACATTCTTGAATTTCTTTATTAATAATAATACTTCACTATTGCCAATGTAAATCAAATCATGAACATACAAACAGACTGTAAGTAATTCATCGATACATTTGGATTTGACATAATGTATGTTCACTTTCACTCTTGTTGAAGCCATTGTTCTGAAAATACTCATCTATTCGAGTGTACCAAGATCCTGGTGCTTGCTTGAGACCATAAAGAACCTTTATTAACTTGTAAACATTTTGTTCTAATCCTGTAATCTCATATCCTAGTGGTTGTTCTATAAACACTTTTTTATTCAAGAAACCATTTAGAAAAGCTGATTTAGCATCAAATTGATATACTAACCACTTAGATTGTGTTACCCATACCAAAACAGTTCTTACAGTATCCAATCTCCCTATAGGACCATAAGCTTCATTGTAATCTATACTTGGCTGTTGTGAGAAGCCTTTCACTACCAATCTTGCTTTGCATCTTTCAATGGGTCCATTAGCCTTATATTTTGTTTTGTAAACCCATTTTAGTCCAATAACATTCTTTTTTGGCGGAAGATCTACTAACTCCAATGTTCCATTCCTTTCAATAGAAGCAATCTCCTCATCCATGGCCTTAATCCAAACTTCATGTTTTACTGCATCTTCAAATTGTCTTGTTTCTACTTGAATATGAGATTGTAAAGCAAATTTTGTAAACGAATCAAGAATAGAACTTAAAGGAGGACCTGATGATGAAGTTGTTTGAGTAGAACGTGAGCTGCTGCTTGGGCTATGTAATGTCCCCTTTTTGGGATATTCCTTAAAACAACAATATTTACTCAAAATATGACAATAGTTTTATCAAAGATTAATAATTTAAGATAATAATCAGATCAATAGATCATAGCTCAATACACAAGGTTGGTCAAATCGTGAATTCCCTGGAAATACTTTGCAAAACTGTTGAACTAAAGGACCCTGTCCCTAACTCAATAGTGACAATACCAAGGACCCCATCCCTAGCTTGTCAAGGGCATGAAAAGACCTTGTCCTTTCAACCCTTAGCCCACTCTATGAGCCTAGACCCCATCTGATATGCAAATACTACCTAGAATTCACAATTGATAACTTGATGTATTTTCTAGACTATTGATTTGGATTTCTTGATGGATTGACAATTCAATCCTTGAATAATCATTGTATTTTTTTATTAATGATTGCTGTTTGAATCGATTTTCTGCAGTATATTTATTGCTGTATGAATTGATATTTTACAATTGATTTCTACCTTGATGCCTCCCCTCAAACAAAATTAATTTCTCTTATATCTTCCCATCGAAGGGGTCACACCTCTTCATCAACTCTTTTCTTGCCAAGAGTCACACCCCTCAAGGAAACACTGATTTGTAAATGTCTATCACTGTTTTAATAATAGTTTGTTTAACTTTATTTGACCCTCCCCTAGAGTTGGGGGTCATTTATTCCTTTCATCCATCTGAAAATTGTGATCTTGTCCTTGCTTTGTTGGCAGAGGCATGAAAGTCTGCCCTTCCCAAGATTGCTTGTCTACAAGCAATTTTAGATTGGGATGATAAAAGAAATTCTACCCCTTCCTAGGTGGTGTCCTCCATAGGAAGATTCTTCCTTTAACCAAATATTCTGGAATGACCTTATTCCTTAATTTCTTTTCTCTCATGTCAATGGCCTTAGGTTCCAAAATTAATTTTCCTTCGTCATCAAGTGGGGGTAGCTTTGGACAAGGGGTAATGTGTTGACCCAACGCCCTTTCGAGCCGAGATACATGAAAGACATTATGAATCCTACTATTTGCTGGTAGCTCCAATTCATAAGCAACTTCGTTGATCTGTCTTATAATCTTATAAGGCCCATAGAATCGTGAGTTTTTCTGCTCCATTTCCTTTGAGAGAGGATTGTTTATATGGTTGTAGCCTTAGGAAAACTAAGTCTCCAACCTCAAATGTCCTTTTAGATCTATGACGATCAACATACACCTTTTGTTGATTTTGGGCATGTTGCAAGTTGTCTTTAAGTGTGTTTAAAATATCTACACTTTGTTGCACCCACCTTGCTATCTGTAAAGATCAAATCTCCAAATGAAAGGCCTCATACCCATATAGTGCTTTGAAAGGGCTCATCCCTATTAACACATGATGAGTAGTATTGTAACAATATTCTTTGAGATGTAGCCATTTAGCCCAAGCCGTTTGCTACTTTGTGACATAATTCAGTAAGTACCCTTCAAGCCATTTATTTATGTTTTTGGTTTGCCCATCTGTTTGTGGGTGGTAGCTAGTGCTTGGGGTAAGTTTTGTTCCAGCCAACTTAAAGAGTTCTTGCCAAAATAAATTGAGGAATCTACTATCTTTGTCACTAACAATGTTCTTAGGTAGCCCATGTAGTTTGAAGATTTCTCTAAAGAAGAGATCAACTACTTGTGGTGCTCTATATTCAGAAGATATTGCATGAAAATGAGTATATTTAGCTAGCCGATTCACCACCACAAATATACAATCTTTCCCTTGTACCTTTGGAAGTTTTATAATGAAATCTATTTATATACTCTCCCATTTTTGATTTGGTATTGGCAAAGGTTATAACAATCATGTTGGAAATGTTTGCTCTACTTTGTTCCTTTGACAAACCATACATTCCTTAATATGCTTCAAAATATCCCCTTTGAGACCTTTCCATAAAAATCTTTCTTGTACTTGCTTGTACGTTTTGTAGTAACCCCGATGACCTACTAATGAAGTGTCATGGTATGCCCTCGTAATCTTTTCTTTCATTTTCAATCGTGGGATGAGATTTATTCTATCTTTATAAAGAATGAGCTCCTCCACCACCTTGTACTTATCATCTTGTAGTTTCCCTTCCAATATATCTTTTGCTAATGCATCCTTGGCATATTCTGCAAGTATTGAATTTTTCCAATAGGTGGAGATGTTTGTCGTAGAATATAGGTGAGCTCTTTGCGATAAAGCATTGACCACAACATTCTTTTTTCCCTTCATGTACTCAATATCAAAGTCAAAGGCTTGCAACTTGCTAACCCACTTCTACTGCCTATTATTTAGATCTTTTTGGTTCAAAAAGAATCTTAGACTGTTATGGTTTGTCTTGACAATAAATCTTCCACAAACTAGGTATTGTCTAAATTTGGCAAGGGCATGTATAATAGCTAGCATTTCTTTGTCATAAATAGAGTAATTCCTTTCCGTCTCCTTCAACTTGCAACTCTCAAAAGCTATTGGGTGTTTATTTTGCATTAGTACAACTCCAATATCTTCCCTTGAAGCATCACACTCTAACTTAAATGGAAGAGAGAAGTTTGGAATGGCTAACATTGAACAAGAACTCATTATTTCTTTGAGTTTGTCAAAAAGATTTTTGGGCCTCACTCCATGAAAAAACTCCTTTCTTAGTCAAATTTGTCAATGGGGCAATGAACTTTGAAAATCCTTTGACAAATCTAAAATCTTCTATAATAACTATAGAGCCCTAAAAATCCCCTTAAATGAGTTGAAGTCCTTGGTCATGACCAATCTACTATTGCCTTGATCTTTTCTTCATCCACACTAACTCCTTGGGCATTGATCTTGTCCTCCAAAAACAAAATTTCATCCATTCCAAATTCACATTTGGATGCTTTAGCAAATAGTGGTTGTTGCTCAAGTATCCCCAAGGCTTCATCAACATGCCTCTAGTGATCCTCCCAAGTTTTACTGTAAATCAATATATTGTCAAAGAACACCAATTTTGTTTTCCTCATTTGTTTGCTGAATATGTGTTTCATGTAGGATTGAAATGTGGCTGGGGCATTAGTTAGTCCAAATGGTAAGACTAGAAATTAAAAATGCCCAAAATGATACCTTAAAGCTGTTTTAGGAACATCATCACTCATTCTTATTTGATGGTATTTGGAACATAAATCGATCTTAGAAAAGTATATTGCACCATCTTAGGAGGTAGTCTTGATGGAATATTGCCAAAAACTCTCCTATGCTTGTCTAGGATAGATTGAATATTGACATGTATAGTTTTCCCTCCTTTGAATGAAGATCTATCAAGGATCATACATTGTGCCACCCACTCTACTTGCCCATGCCTAAAATCTCTTTCCATCCTTTTTGATGTCACCACCCTTGGAGACTCATTCGATAAGCCTTGTAGAACTACTTCCTTGCCGTTGTGTTGGAAACATAGTTCTAACTTTTGAAAATCTTGACAATACCTACCTAAAGACTTTAACCATTGAATGCCCAAAACCACATCCGTATCTCCCATGTTTACAACATATAAATCTTTGCTTATTTGGTGTCTTCCTAAGGTAATGTTTAGTTATTGGATTTGTTGTGTGCAAGGAGTAGTGAAGCCATTTGCCATGACTACCTTGAAAACTTCAAAATTTTCAGCTTTTAACTTCATCCTCATTACTAAACCTTCGTCAATGAAGTTATGTGTAGCCTGCTATCCACTAAAGCAATCACTTTTTCTCCTTGTAAAACACTATGAATTCTAAAGGGGTGATACATGGGTGCCCCTAGAAGTGTGGCTAATGTGCCATTTGCAAACTCTTCATCATCTTGTTTCGTCTTCTTCCTTTCGGGTTCAAATTCTCTTTCCTCAGATTAATCAGCTGTTATTGCTTCTACGTGGCAGACTTGTCCCTTCTTGGAGCATTGATGGCCTGGCTTACATGGTTCTCTACATTGGAAACATAAGTTTTTCTTTCAAAGCTTTTGCAAAGATTCTTTCTCCTTGTTGGATGGAGGAGGTAATGCTTTTGGTTTCCAATTATCCTTGGCAAATGGTTGTTTGTGTGACTCCTTGTGGTAGGTCTTGTTTTTAGGTGTTGAGTCTTCCAAATTCAAGGCCCTTTGAATAGCATCTTGTAATGATGATGGTTCAAAAGCTCAAACCAATCCTCCAAGTGGTTCAGAGAGTCCTTCAATAAATAAAAACTTGAGTCTACTTTCGGTAATATCGGACACCATGACAGAGATCCTTTGGAATTCTGTTACATATTCTTCCATGGAACCTTGTTGTCTTAGGCGTGTTAACTCCTTAAAATGCATCTCCAGGTTCTTCCTATCAAACCTTTTTATAAGTCTTTGTGTAAAGTTGTTGTATGTTACAATGAGATGATGCCCTTGTGTGATGTAAAATACCCCCTTAGTTTTTTCCCCAAATAAAACACAACTTGCACCTATTAGCATTAGCCCAATTGTAATGACAAGCAAATTGGAAGCAGCCGCTCACTTTCTCATCACCCAAATCCTAGAGTGGGCAAGGTGAGAGCATACATTGTAAGGGGATCTAAATATAATAACAATTTTGGAAGTAACAAGTAAACTATTGGCGGCAAGCCAACCAATAAAGAAAGTACTTGGCAGCAAAGCCAGCCACTTCCACTTTTCAGCGGGCTACAAAAAGTTAAAACAATGTAAAGCAGTTGGCGGCATAGCCAGCCACTTCCACTTTTCAGTGGGCAACAAGAAATGAAAGGAAACTCAACCACTTATTCAATGGGAGTGTAGTGCAAAATAACTGAATGTAAATAGCTAATTGGTACTACCATATTAACATTACAATGATCATTAGATACATGATAAAATGATAAGTACTACTCAAAATGAAAGTCTATTACAATATAGATCAATCCCTGTAACATATAATCAGTTAGGCATCATAAAACAAGCAAGTACCGGGAATATATCAGGTCTGATATGTTATGACAGCAATCTGATTTTATGGATAGCGAACTTGATACACCAACCAACACCCCATCAAATGCTCATATTTGTTCAACCATTCAACGGATTGACCCCAAATCTATCCAACCGCCCAACGGAATGACCCCAAATCTATTGCAAAGGATGAAGCAAGCCTAGGCGTCCAAACTCCAACTGATAAACACCCTAAAACTAGCAATGAGACTTAAGCACAAATTCCAAGGCACCATTGACAATGGTATGACCTCCACAGGAAGGTCGACCTTGTCTCAAAAATCAGATATTATGCTAAAAATCACCAAATCTTGAGTATAGGGTTGCCCAAGTGTGAGAGAGCCATAGAAAAGGTACCCACAAAATTATCTTAACTCTTCAGTTCAGTAAGAGCAAAAATGCACTTCAGCCCTTCATAAACCAGCAACAAGTAAACTGATAAAAACACTCCAAAATGATCTCCAAGAAGCAAACAAACGCACACCCACACCTAAAAGACCTAGAACACATCAAAACCAACAAGAACAACAAATATAAAGGAAGCCATCACCGTTTTCCGCTCAATTGCAATCCTTTGAATGAAGATGCATCCATTGTTTAGCTAGGAGTTATCTTGCAAACTCGAAATTGAAGTAAGCTTGGAGGGGTATCGTCTTGAAAGCCCAAGAGTTTGAAGCCAATTTGATAGCACTTCGTTATCATAAAATTGCATCCCCAAAATGAGAGGGAGAGAGGCTTATTTATAGGCCTAAGACCTAGAAGTTCAAAACCAAATTCAGTCCAAAAGGGACGCCAACTTCTTGGGATAATATAATATTCATTTAAAAACTCTTCGACTTGTCAACCTAGGCGTCCACTTTATCACAACATCAATTTGTCATTTAATTGCAAGGTCTCCAAATGGGATGTCCAACTCATGAGTCCATCTTTTAAAAACAACTTAAGTTATGTTGCCTAGGCGTGGGGTCCAAAAAGCAACATTAAAATATAACACAACTTAAGTTATTACCCTCTCCATTTTGAACTCCAAGAATGCTGGAGAAGCCACTGCCAAAATTGCACTACCACATTGGTAGAAATAGTAACTAAGTGTTGAACAATTGCCAAATCACGTTGCTAGAAATAACACTTTCTCAAAATGGCATATTGCTAAAAATAGCAAGTGACTCCAAACACCATTTGAACACATTTTGGGTAGCCATAATAACTTACTAAAAATAGTAAGTTTAGAAATAGGCACTAATAAAAATGCATGTAACTGCCCACCAAAGCTCTCTGAAAACCCAGAAAGGCCCTGAAAACGTACTGGCAAACTCCCACAACCAACCTCGGAAAAAGCCAGAAAGATACCTCCAAAAAAATAGGAAACCCTAGAACCGCCTTCGACTAGCCTACGTGCCTTCGAAATAGGCTAACAGTTATAGAAAGGACTTGTGCTGAGAAGGGGACATTACAGTCCTCCCTCCCCAAGATTGCTTGTTCTCAAGCAATTGCAAGTCTGGATGTTGCAAAATCTGCTCATCCTCCCAAGTAGCATTCTCAATTGGTAGATTTTTCCACTTCACTAAATACTCTCCGATAGTCCTCCTCCTCAAAGAGCACTCTCTGAAATCAATAACTACCTCTAGGACCAAAGCCAACTGTCCCTTCTCATCCAATGGAGACAAATTTGAAGAAGCAACAACATTGTGCCCAAGCGCCTTCTTGAGGCATGACATGTGGAAGATATTATGTACCTTGCTACCCGTTGGTAGTTCCAACTCATAAGCCACCTCCCCAACTCTTCTGGTGATCATGAAAGGCCCATAGAAACGTGGGTTAAGTGTTTCTACTCCACTCTTCTTGAGAGTGGATTGTTTGTAAGGCTGGAGTCTCAAGTAGACCATGTCCCCAACCTCAAATGTGTACTCTATACACTGCTAATCAGCATACAACTTCTGTTGATTCTGGGCATGATGAAGGTTGTCCTTCAAGGACTTCAAAATGTCTTGACTCTACTGCAACATATCCCTTGCTTGAGGGGCTCTACTATCACCAAATAACAAATCAATAACTAGAAGCCTCATACCCATATAGAGCCATGAAATGAGACATTTTGATGGACATGTGGTAAGAAGAATTATAGCAATACTCTCCCAAATGAAGCCATCTCACCCAAGCTTTCTGCTGTCTTGAAACATAGTTCTCGAGATAACCCTCCAACCACTTGTTCACAATCTCTATTTGCTCATCCGTCTGTGGGTGATAACCGGTGCTTGGAGTAAGCACTATACCACCCAATCTGAAAACCTCTTGCCAAAAAGTACTTAGAAACTTGTTGTCCCTATCACTTACAATGTTCTTGGGCAGCCCATGCAATCTAAACACCTCCCTGAAGAACAATTCAACAACTCGAGCTGCTGTGAATGAGCTGGTAATGGCAAAAAAAGGAGCAAACTTCATCAATCTATCAACAATAACATAGATGCAATCTCTCCCTTGCACTTTAGGCAACCCAGTGATGAAGTCTATACAGATACTTTCCCATTTTTGATTGGAAATGGGCAAGAGCTGCAACAAACTAGTTGGAGGGGTTTGCTCATTTTTGTTCAGTTGGCAGATTAGACACTCCTTAACATAGTGAGGGACCTCATCTTTGAGCCCCTTCCATGAAAATATCTCATGAATTTTCCTATATGTCTTGAAATAACCCTAGTGACCAGCCAAGGGAATGTCATAAAATGATTGTAGAACCTTCATTTTGAGCTTAGATTTAGGCACCAAAAAGATTCTACCCTTGTATTGTATCAAATCTTCCACCAACTTGTACCTCTCATCATGCAAAGTACCATCAACTATACTGGTAGCAAATGGATTCTTGGTGTACTCTGCAATAATCTGCTCCCTCCAATCAGCAGTGATCTCTACCATTAGACTCGAGTGTGGCCTTCTTGACAAAGCATCAACCACAATGCTATCTTTTCCTTTGACATACACGATGTCAAAATCGTAAACTTGGAGCTTACTTACCCACTTTTGTTGTCTTTCATTAAGATCCTCTTGATGCATGAAGTGTTTGAGATTATTGTGATTAGTCTTCACAATGAACTTGCTCCCTACCAAATATTGTCTGAATTTGGCCAAGGCATGCATAATAGCAAGCATCTCCTTGTCATAGATAGAATATGTCTTCTCTACTCTCAATTTTCTGCTCTCAAAGACAATATGATGTTTGTCTTGCATTAGGACAACACTGACACCTTCTCTAGAAACATCACATTGCAACTCAAACGGCTTGGAGAAATCGGGTATGGCCAAAATAGGACATGAACTCATAAGCTGCTTGAATTGATCAAAGGCCTCTTATGCTTTTTCTGATCATGCAAATGCCCCCTTTTTGGTAAGGTCCGTGAGAGGAGCAACCATCTGTGGATAACCCTTCACAAACCTCCTGTAAAATCCACAAAGCCCACAAAAAACCCTTCAACTGAGAGAAGTTTTCTAGAGGAGGCCAATCCAAGATAGCCTTAATCTTTTCTTGATTAATGTTGACCCCCTTTGAGCTGATCACATGCCCAAGATAGAGAAGCTCGGTCATTCCAAATTCACATTTGGACTCCTTAGTAAACAATGATTTTGACTCCAAGATGCTAAGCACTTCCTCCAAGTGCTTAAGATGCTCTTCGCACGATTTACTATAGATGAGGATGTCATCGAAGAAGATAAGCACAAACTTTTTCAACTGTTTTTGAAATATCCTAATTATGCAGAACTAGAAGGTCATGAGAGCATTAGTCAACTCAAAGGGCATGACTAGAAACTCGAAATGCCCAAAATGACATATGAAGGTAGTCTTCTCAATATCTGCTTCTCTCATTCTGATCTAATGGTAGCCTGATCTGAAATCTATCTTAGAGAAGTAGACAACCTGTAGCTCATCAATCCTTGGGATAGGATACTGGTTTTTGATTGTCTTTTGATTGAGGGTTTGATAGTCTATGCACATGCGCATAGTGCCATCCTTCTTCTTTACCAAAACCATTGTAGAAGCGAAGGGACTCTTGCTTAGGCAAATGTGACCCATGTCCAAGAGTTTTTGATGGCCTTCTCTATCTCATTTTTTTGCCTCTTTGGATACTGGTATGGGGTAGTTATGACAGGTTTGGCACATTCTTCAAGCTCAATGACATGCTCAATCCCCCTTTCAGGAGGTCTTCCTAGAGGTATACCACCAAACACCTTACTACGTAGTTCGTTTTGTGACCAAAGACTGCACATCGGGATGGTAATTTCTCTCACCCTCTACTGGATCGGAAGGCATGATCAAAGATTCTGCTGCCCACTCAACTTGGTCATGACGAATCAACCTTTCCATCCTTTTGAATGAAACAATGCGAGGGCCTCCATTTGACATCCCTCTCAGAACCACCTTCTTCCTGTTTGATGTGTACTTCAACTCCATGGTTTGAAGATTCAAGGTGATCTCTCCAGGAGATCAAAGCCACCGAATGCCAAGCATTGCATCAATATCATCGATGCTAACAATGTAGAAGTCATCTTTGACTTCATAGTTACCCAAATGAATAGACATATTATAAATCTTGTGAGTGCAAGTGATAGTAAAGCCATCAGCCACCATGACTTTTAATCCTTCAAATTCTTCTGTCTTAAGGCCTCTCTTTGCAACTACACCTTCATCAATGAAGTTATGTGTTGCTCCAGTATCAATGAGAGCAACACTACGTTGCCCTCCAAGCACTCCACAAATTGTGAATGACTCATTCTTTTGAAACCTAGAAAGTTGGGCAAATGCACCCCCACTTTCTGGGTCTCCTCCTACCTCTTTTGGAGCCTCTTCATCCTCTTTTTCCTCCATATCAGATTGCTGTTCTGAAAAATCAGATGCTGATTCATCAGCAAAATATACCTCCATTTGATGAGATTTACTCCTTTCGAAGAACTTGTGTCCTGGTTCCTTGTAGGTGAAGCATAGTTTCTTTCTTCTGAGCTCATTATGGAGGTCATCATCCATCCGAGAAGGAAACTTCTTGGTCTGATTTGAATCCTTGTGAAAAGACTTCTTATCTCTCCTATGTGAAAGTGGCTTGGATTGAAATTTTGGCCTTGGGTTAGCCAACTCCATACTTCTAGAATTCCTAATTGCTTCAACAAGTGTTGGTGGATCGAAAGTCTTCACCCACCCCTTCAATGGTTCCATTAGTCCCTCCGAAAATAGGACTACAAGCCTCCTTTCAGTGATGTTGGGCATCATCATGGAAAGCCTCTAAAATTCTAAAATGTATGTGTCAAGTGAGCCATGTTGCTTCAGTTGTGCAAGCTCATGGAATTTCACCTTAGGATCTTTGGTGTCAAATCTCTCAATGAGTTTGTTGGTGAACTCATCATAGGTAACAATGAGGTTATGGCCAAGAGTGACAAAACCGTGATACCAACACTCATGGGCAACCCCATCCAAATGTAGAGTAGCAAACTTGATATCATCTTGTTTCGGCATAGGCCTCAATGAGAGAGTTCTCGAGCTTTTGGACCCATGATCTTGCTGAACACTTGCCACTTCCATCGAAATGGGCCAAGGTAACCTTCCCAAGGGC
Source organism: Sequoiadendron giganteum (assembly GCA_007115665.2). Classification (NCBI taxonomy): domain Eukaryota; kingdom Viridiplantae; phylum Streptophyta; class Pinopsida; order Cupressales; family Cupressaceae; genus Sequoiadendron; species Sequoiadendron giganteum. Next base: position 97,006,353 of record CM021101.1, read on the forward strand.
TTGCTAGAAATCCCTTGGAGGCATAGTAGCACAATTCTCATTTCTTCTATCTCCTCTCTTCTTCTTTTGGTTCATGTATTGGTCCAAGGATAGAATCTCATGGATCTCTGCGGAAAGGGAAACATATTCTATGTAGCTATTCCTCACTTCATCAAGCATCGGTACTTCAGGTTCAATAGGTGGTTCCTCCCTTCGAGTAAAGGTAGGTTGAAGAGGTCTAGGAGCGGATCCTCTAGTCACTTCAATAGAATGACCATTCTATCCACCATTATTGTTGTTCGAAGCTTTGGTCTCACTATTTTGGCACTGAGGTGTAGGAGTTATATTTTGGCTCATCTTAGCCAACAATTGGGACATCATGTCCATTATACAGTCAAACTTCCTCTGTGATCTAGCATCTGGACTCTCTTCTTGGGCTGGTCTATTATCTTTTTCTACCATATTCTCTATTGCTCTGTCACGATTTCTGAGAACCTTTGAAAATGTCCCCTCAACGGGAATTGACGGAGTCTGAAATTGCTATCTCCTTTTCTCTCTATTATAGTATCTGATTTCTGTATCACTCATAGAGAACTGCTGTCAAATGAAGGCATTGAAAGCATAGGCTAGCAGGATGACCAACTTTGATAACACTATAAAATACCCCTTTAGTTTTTTCCCCAAATAAAGCACAACTTGCACCTGTTAGCATTAGCCCAAATGTAATGATAAGAAAACTAGAAGCAACCCTTCACTTTCTGATCACCCAAATCCCAGAGTGGGCAAGGTGAGAGCATACAGTGTAAGGGGATCTGAATATAATAAAAATGTTGGAAGTAACAAATAAACTATTGGTGGCAAGCTAGCCAATAAAGAAAGGAAGTACTTGGCGGCAAAGCTAGCCAATTCCACTTTTCAGTGGGCTGCAAAAATGTAAAGCAATGTAAAGCACTTGGTGGCATAGCCAGCCACTTCCATTTTTCAGCAGGCAACAAAAAATGAAAGGAAACTCAACCACTTATTCAGCGGGAGTGTAGTACAAAATAATTGAATGTAAATAGCTGATTGGTACTACCATATCAGCATTACAATGATCATTAAATACATGATAAAATGATAAGTACTACTCAAAATGAAAACCTATTATGATATAGATCAATCTCTGCAACATATAATCAGTTAGCCATCATAAAACAAACAAGTACTAGGAATATATCAGGTCTGATATGTTATGACAGCAATCTGATTTTATGGACAGTGAACCTGATACACCAATCAACACCCCATCAAATGCTCATATCCGTCTGATCGCTCAACGAAATGAACCCAAATCTGTTGCAAAGGGTGAAGCAAGCATAGCCGTCCAAACTCCAACTGATAAACACCCTAAAATTGGCAACGAGACTTAGACACGAATCCCAAGGCACCACTGGCAATGGTACGGCCTCCCTAGGAAGGCCGACCTTGTCTCAAAAATCAGATACTCTGCTAAAAATCACCAAATCTTGAGCATAGGGTCGCCCAAGTGTGAGAGAGCCATAGAAAAGGTACCCACAAAATTATCTTAACTCTTCAGTTCAGTAAGAGCAAAAATGTACTTCAGCCCTTCACAAACCAGCAACAAGGAAACTGATAAAAACACTCCAAAATGATCTCCAAGAAGCAAACGAACACACACCCACACCAAAAAGAGATTGAACACATCAAAACCAACAAGAACAACAAATATAAAGGAAGCCATCACCGTTTTCCACTCAACTGCAATCTTTTGAATGAAGATGCATCCACTGTTCAGCTAGGAGTTATCTTGCAAACTCGAAACTGAAGTAAGCTTGGAGGGTTATCGTCTCAAAGCCCAAGAGTTTGAGGCCACCCTCCCACCTCTTAGTATAATCATGTGCTCATCATTTTTGTTCCTTGTCATATGACTACTGCAACCACTATCCAAAAGCCAAACATTTGCAAGGATTTCTTTTGCAACATCACATGCAAAGAACAAGTTATTTTGTTATTTTTCTTCAAAAAAATTAGCATGTTGCTTATGCTTTTTCCAACAATCACATGTTCATAATGACCATACTTTTAGCAATAATGACACTGTACTTATGATTTGTAAGGGTTTTGATTACCTCTTTCACTATTGTTACAAAATATTCCTTTGTTGTAGACTCTGCCTCATCCACTGTTACTTTCTCTACTTGCATGCTTTGTTCCTCTAAATTTTCTTGTTTCCTTATAAGATGATTAATCAAATCCTTTTCCCTTATTCTTTGAAATATTAATGTTTGATTGAAAAGCTTGCTCGATAGACTTTTTGGTGGATCGATTATCTTTTGCTCATGAGTTTGAATAGATCCCATATGCTTACTTAAATATAACAAAGTTAGATCTTTTGATTCTTCAATAGCTACCACAATAGGATCAAAATGTGAAGGCAAGCATCTCAAAATTTTCTCAACATTCTGATTTGTTAAATTCTCTCCAAAAGATCTAATTTGGCATACTAGTCCCATAACTCGAGTAAACAAATCTCAGATTTTTTCATGAAAATATTTTCTAATCTCTTCTAAGGATGTGTAGTTTGATAGCTTTTATCTTTTCTGTATCTTTGAATGCATTTTGTAGAAGATCCCAAGCTTGTTTCAATTTTGTTGTTGCAGTAATTCTTGGAAAAAAATTAAAATGAATCATGTACTACTTTGTGAATGATAAAGAGGGATTTTGAATCTTTCTTTTTATTCTCTTTTAGCTGATTTCACTGTGCTTGCATCCAAGTGGAAATGCATTTATAGGTTTTGAGTAGCCACTTTCATCTAAATCCCACAAATCATTTTAACACTCCAAAAATCATAGTTTTTCCCTTTAAACAAAGGTATCCAGGGTCGTGACAAATTCAAACTACTGCTAGTAGTAACTATATTTTGAAATTCACAAAGTAGAGAAAATTATTACTTATTTCTCCTTCACAATGCTTGAATTTGCTAACTTTCAGAGAAGACTATTCTCTCTTCACAATTTCTGCTATCCAAATCTAGAACTCTGCAGAACTCTCTTCACTAACATTGTTATGTTTTCTCCATCACTCTTGCTACTGTCGCTGTTAAACAAATCAGACTCCTACCACAGAATTTGGCTCTGATACCAATTGTTGGTTTTTAGAGAGAAATAATAGGTCTATGAAAAAAGTGTAACAAGAAAGAACATAAATAACATAACGAATCACAATATTAAGAAGACATAGCTTGCTGCTGCAAAGTGATTCTTTTTAGAACAAAACATAAATAACAAAACTGCAAATGATGTTCTTATTGAAATTGTATTGAATAGCTGCAATGCGGAATATTTATAGATGCAGAGAGGCAGTTTAATCCCTGCAGGTGTGGAGAATATAGTGGTAGACTGAAGTGGTTGAATCTATGAGTCATTAACATGTGGCAGTATTGATAAGTACGATGCAATGAGGCAGTCATTACAGTAAGAAAAAAGTCTGAGAAAAGATAACAATAAAGATCCCGTGTAATTGCTGCACATTGATTACTGATGGTGGTAGTACCAATAACTTGGTCTCTACAAATATGGTACAAAAGTTCTCTAAAATGTCATGCTCCCCCAAATCCTTGTAAGGGTATATGGGTTTAGAAGGATAATCAAGAAGTGGTCATTGATTAGTGTAAGGTAAATTTGTACATTGGAAATTAGTATGATGTGGTGTGATATTAACCATTCATGCATGCCATTTCTTGCCAGGCCGACCTAAGATGTATGACATAAGTGCACTGCATGGTGGGAGATGAAATGAATACAAATTCTACAAAGATGAGAAGAGGGTCAAGTTGTTGCTTATGAAAGAAGTGGGATAAAGTAGAAAGTTAATGATAGTTTCAGCAAAAGAGTACCTATAGGAAGTTGAAAGGTTAGAGGTAACTTGTCAAGAAGAGGAGTCTAGAGTTTAGAAAAGAGTTCTAGTAGAAAAAAAAAGTTCTAGTAGAATTAGGTATATGGCTAAGTGTATCATAGAGTGTACATTGGCAAGTGGATAGAGGTGTTACTAAGGAGGAGGGTAGAATATTATCCTTCTAGTGAAGTGATGTAAAGGACTATTGTAGGATCTAATTAGAATCAAAGCCATAATATGTAGTGAAATGTCTAGAGGATCTCTATTCAAAGTGAAAATTGAAATGTGAAAGTTGAAGTTTCATTAAAGTTCATTCCAACAAAATTGATAGAGCAAATAAGTGTGGATGTTGAAGTGCCATTAGAGTGCATGCGAGGGGCGCATGAGTAGGTGAAATGACAGTTATAGGAGATAGAAGAGGATGTGTTGAGAGCAAATAAAAAAAAGTGAAGGGATTTGCTAATGAAGATTCAAAATTGCTTGGTCTAAAAGAGACAAATTCACTACTAGGGTTAATAAGAAGTTAAAGTAAATGAGATTTGACTCTTTTAAAGCTAAAAGAAATGAGTTCATTGCTAGGGTTAATAACAAGTTAAAGTATATGAAATTTGACTCTTACGAAGTTAAAAATTCCAAAGTTGATGGATGAAGTCTAGGATGTTAGAAGATACAAAAGACATTGGCTAGAAGACTTGGAAGAAAAACTTGACGATGAGAAAGCTAAAGGGTAAAAGAAATAAATTGGATATCAAATGTTGGAAATGGCCAATAAAGCTTGGCCAATTTTCTTTTCCTTACATTCAAAATATTAAGCATTATGCTCACACCAAACTTCCCTGGAGAGTCCAATGCAAGAACTTCCTTGGAAAGCTAACTTGATTTGGATGGTTGAGAACTTGAGACCATTCTCTAGTTTTTGATGCAAAATTGAAGACCATTTTTTTTAAGTGTGAGAAAATGATCATGTTAGAAATCATTTTATAATAAGCATCTTGGAGATTATTTGATGCTCTCACACCCATGACACCTTGTTTGAGACCCCCAACTTGTAGAGGGCATAACTTTTGCAAACAAAGTCCAAGTGGAATGCTGTTTTTTGAAATTGCATGAATTTTTCAAGAGTTGCTCAATTGTGTCATTAATTTCCCCATAGGACCTACAATTATGCATGTGACAACATGTAGAAGCTGATTTCTTCATCTCTTGCCTTTGATACCATGTGGAGATCATAATTTTATCATATTGACTTGGAATTGAGTACTGTTTTTTTATTGCATAAATTTTTAAGAGCAATATAATTGTGCTGTTAGTTTCCTCATGATAATGTTTGTGGTTTAGTACTTGTGATAACATGTGTATGATGATTTGTGGTTTCTTGTTTATGGAACCGTGTCTAAGTTGGTTTTGTGCTACCTCACATATGACACCATGTGACTATTTAAGTCAAAGAAGATTCACATGTCATATTCAGATCCTTAGACATGTCTCTAGATATCCAAATAGACTTTTAGCTCAATTCATTTGTTTGTAAATTCTGTAACTTAGTGAGGTCTTATAACAGTTGAAGCTGGATCATTTCATCTTCTCCACTGTTTATTGTAACAAACAAGAACCGTGAAGAAGAGTGATGCTTGCAAGGAATTGAGTGAGAGCAGCCTGCAAGAGAGTTTTTTGGAAGGTGTTGAAGCCAAGATAGATATAGATTATGTTTTAATTCCATTTTTAGAGAAGAGTGTATAAGAGTGGCGTGTTCATGTACTTTTGTTAAACACTTGATATAATGAATATTTTTGAAACATAATGATGATTACCATATTTTCCATTTTGAATGTGTTTATTTGTTTGCTTACATATTGTGTATGTGCACTACAATTGGCTGAGTGGTTGGTGGTTATTCATTTGACCTTGATCATGCCACCATCAGCAGGAAAATGTCAATCACCTTTCTTACCCAGATACATCTAACCTTGAAACATAATACTTAATCACAGTAGTGGTAGATCAACTCACAAGGATTGCTAATTTTTCCCCTTCCTCAATGATTCATAAGGCTTTAGATCTTGTATACTTGGAAAACCAGATAAATTTTATTAACATATATCACCTACAATCAAATAGGCAATCACAAAGAGTCAATTGAATTATGGAAGATAGAAAAATAACATTCAAAGAACATGTTACCCTTTATAAAGTTCTAAAATTGACGTTTCTTTCAAGGGGCATGCTTTATGTCCTTGATCAGGTCCACACCTCATCAACCATGTCTGAAATTCATAAAAGGAAGTTTACAGACATGATTCATTAATATAATAGTATGGAAGCACGAGTTTGGAAGAAAAAAATCCTTTGAATAACTAGAACTCATTAAGAACTTAAGAGTGAACCGTATTCCTTGTGAAAGACATATCAAAATCTTTTCAGTGATATGTATCACAAAATTTAGTCAAAATGATAAAAAAATTACAATTTTACATATTATTTAATTATTATGCCAAGAGGCATAACTACACTGGCAGCAAGGGTGGAGTGTAATGGTGTGAGCATGTTAACAAAAAATCTATTATAGAGCCCACATACAAAATAATGTATGGAGTTTAATAACTGTGTGATGGTTATTTTCATTTAACTATAGTGATTTTTTTTTTTTTCAGTAAATAACTATATGATTAAATATGCAGTAAACAAAAACTAAAACACAGCCGACATATAATTGAAAAAAACAAACTATAAAATCTTAAGTCGATAAAATATAATAAAATAACTCTTAAATAATAAAATCAAATAACTTTTCAATAAATAACTATTAAGTGAATAAAAATAGCTCTTCAAATAAAATAAAGTAAACGATGTAAATAAAATAAAATAACTTTAAAATGATTTTAAAGTAAAATAAAATAAAATAACTCTTAAATAAATAAAATAATTCAAGATTATATCTTGGTTTTTTTAGATAGATGTATTTAAGATAGCTATACCAGCTAGTTACCTGTGCTGATAAGGTTGACCTTCATTGTTAAATAATTACTGTTGTTGACTAGGTTGATCTGTCAGCCTAGTGAACAATAAGATTGATAAAGTACTTGGTTAGCCTATATATACCTTCATCTAACTTCATTAAATGTATATTAACAGAGATTCTTCCTGCGTTGATGTGTGCTGACTCTGGAGGCATGATACAGTGATTGGAGGAAGGCTAGATTACTGTGGCATCGGTGCTTACACCAGGGAAGACAAGGCCATTGACAAGATTTTTGACCTTGTTTGACCTTTTGTTGAGTACTTTCTATTTTAATGGCCAGCAGGAATGCTGTTTAACCAATTCCGTAACATTGACCAAGGATTTCTGCTATATTGACTTTTTTGGTTGATAATTTTGTTGTGTTGACTATTTTGACATTTGCACCAGCTACATTGATGGGAAAATTTGGTTCTTGAGTGGTTAAAATTGGATTTAGATTTCATTGTTGGCAGAAGTCCCAAAATAGTATTGGCTCATGGTGACAATGCCAAGGGGCATCTATATTTGAATTTTGGACACAGTTAGTGATGGCTTTTCCTTTGGCCTGAGTTGGTTTTGATTTTTTACCTGGATGGTTTGTGTGCAGGTTCTGTTAATGCCAAAGGATTACTTCTCTTGTATTTTGCATGTATGTAACATAGGGATTTTTTAAGTCGCTTTATGGAAGAAGTTGCCATAAAGAAGGGATGCTAGATTTCATGTGAATTTCCTCCATTTTATCTTCCTTGATTAGTCATGTTTTTTTACTTTTTATTTTGATCTTACTCCTAACTGCAGAAACATTAATGGGGCATGTTTGAGTTAATATTTGCTTAAGTTGTGTATTCAACTTGCTACTCATTGTTTCAATTATTGTTTAGAGGTGTTGTCTCATTTTTATCTTCAGTGGGCATCGACTTGAGTTGTCATCATAAGACTATGTATGCTTCACATTAGTCCTCACTAGTGCTCATCTCAAGAATTTGAACCATATTGAAGATACCATATTTATTTTTCCTTTTACTCTTATTTTGTGCATGATTGGGCTGGGTGTTGAAGAACAAACATTGAATGACACTACTCTCCGGATTGAGAGGATGGAGAATTTATTTGGTCGGAGGTTTCTTGGTGGGCCTGGTTCCCTGAGCTACAACACTACTAATGATATTATATGTGGAATATCAATGGAAGTAACAACTGAATAAGATAAATCTGTTAGTGTTTCTTAGATCAGATCATATAACTGAAAGTACTTAAAATATTGCAACACATAAGATAATAAACACAGCAAGATACCCTGGGAAAACCCTCCACTCGAGGGAGAAAAACCCAGCAAATAATCCTCTTATATAATACAAGAGCAGAAATCTGCTTACAACTCAGGCCCAACAATGGCCAATAATAGATACAAAGAAGTCGCACCTCTCCTAGATGCAAAAGTTACAAATGAATATGTTCTTCCTTGAAATCGGACTGCTGCTACAAAAGTTCGAACTCCTTCTCTAGATGCGAATATGCTTAATGAACTTGAATGATCAAATGACAAGGAATGACCTTGTATATATACATTTGAGGCACCTCCTCAATTAGGTCGGCTCCCTTGGAAGAATATATAAATATATTAAATACAATGTAGGTCGGCCCAATGTATAAACAAAACATGCGAACCACTATAGGGTCGGCCCCTTTATGTTTATCACATATTAACAATATAAATTAAATAGCCGGCTGTCTATCATTTAATTCATGCTTTCTCCTCGAAGTGTGTGCGCTGGAAGTGCAGCCCTAAGCTGCTTATAACATCAACAAAATCTATTGCCAAATTGTTAGTTACTTTGAAAAATTAGGTTAGACTAGCTCTTTAGTACTTGTCACTTTTCTTTGGATGTGTAATGTAGTAGCAAATCCATTATATGTATATGGACCTATGGACACTGGAGATCATCCACTTTCATAGTTTTTTGGTTTTAAGATTGTTACCATGGTTGTTATATACCTCAAAGATACAGTTAACAGTGGAACTGCTTGTAATCAAAAGATCCTTCAGCCTCTGCTTAATCTCTGCCTGATCAAGGACTGATGTTGCTATAAATAGTGTGAGAAATGCCTCTAAATTAATATATGAATATTGGAGGATATTTTGAGGCCAATCTTCAGGATCTTACACAAACCTATGAGACTTTTGAAATACCTGTTTTACTTTTAATAAGCGAAATAATTGTTTCTCTTTATACTATATACTTAAGGTTGCTTGGGTTGATATAATGAACAAAAGTACACTGCTATTTATGCAAAACTGAGTAAATCAAGCAACATATACTATATCCTCACTATCAATATGAAATTTAGAAATATGGCATGTGAATTATGCATTTTCTGTCCACATGCAAAGGCATGTTACATCTATTTGGGATCATCCTTCATCAAAACAGTTACACTTTAATTGTGTCTCTAATCTATGTTTTCTCTAATGTGCATATTGTATTATTTAGAAAGGTTAATGTTCCTAATTTTCTAGTTAATGTATTCTAGCATAGTTCTGGATCCTTTCCATCATTTTTTGTAGAAAACTTTGTAATCCTAGATTATCTCATATTTTTAGACAGATGCTGACAGAAGTATCATGGAGCATTCTAAATTTGCTTGGTGAATTGTTTCTCTTTTTGCTCCCAGCTTAATGTATTTAGGCTTGATAGAAAGTCCTTTAACCTATGGTTGGTTTATGATTCAAAGTATTTAATAATCATTTGCTAAATTGCTTATCATGTCATGCTTATGCATTTGTCTCTTTTATCTGAGCTATTATTGCTGTTTCTTCTAGAGGAAGATTACTCTACAGACACAAAACATCAGCATCTTGTATTTAATGTTGCAGTGTGGATACTTTGTTAAACCATGCCAATTGACATGAATTTACTTCCATAGCAGGGGCTGGAAACTGTTGTGCACATATCTCATCGTACATTGAAAGAGGCTGAATATTGAGTGTATCAGTCTTAAGTAGCTGCTACATGTATTTTTGTGCATGTGCTCACAGTAAATGGAGTTTATTGAACAGAAGGTAAACTAATTTTTAGGATATATGTTTGGTGTATGTTAAATATGTTTTTTGAAAGCTTCCATGATGGTTGTTGGCTTTAAAGTTCATTCTTCACACCAATTTTTATAGTTCTCTTAGAAATATGCCATCACAGCTACAAATTTTTAGAATCCTAGCTAGATGGTTTTATGAGTGATAAAGGAATCAGCTCATTATTTTTCTGGTTGGTTCTGAGATTTGTTTCTTCAATTTTTTGTTTGTTGTGACAACCAGTGCAAAGCAGTGGACAAGTTTTTAAGCAGTTTCATAACTGTTTTTCAAGGAAAAAATGAAAAGCACTCAAAATGCCCCAGATGTAAAGGGTCGGGTCTCATGATTACTGCAGGAGGACCTGCATCAAATATGCCTTGCTGGTTTTGTGAAGGGTAATTTTTTCAATTTCTAACATTGATACAAAGGATAAACTTTTTCTTCTATTGAATTCTGTAGAAAAAAATGGAATAATGCATATAAATGTTTCTTTAAATAGAAGATGAAAGTTTTCAGTCAGGATTTGGCTTTGCCTGTCAAAGCCAAGATTTTATGTTTTTGCAAAGATGTTGAATCAACGAGGCACATACTCAGATGCCAGCTTTTCTGACATTAATCTAAAACTGATATAATCATCATGTTTTATGATGTAATATAAGATTCATTTATTCAGAAAAAGAGGGAATACAATCTATTTGCATCAAAACATACACTTCAGATAAATTTGTTCTTCATGTCAAGCCACCAAGAGTGTTCTGCATGCTCTCTTAATTTGATTTAACCCTAAATAAGTGTCTCATAGACTGAAGGGTTCGGATTATATAGGCTTAAGAATCTAAGAGACGAGGCTATAAAAATGCATCTTCAAGAGAACAAGGCCGAAGACAGCTGATATGTCTAGTGATTAGATTCTTTGTGTATGACGTTACTAAGTACTGCACATATACTTTCTCTGTTACCATCCCAAAAGCTTCCGTTTTCATTCATGCACATTCTCTATTTGACATATTTCGTTGTTAATTTATTTTTCACATGACCCTTAGAACATATGTCATGTCTCATATCCAGTCAATCTAGGTCTGTACTTGTGTCTTCCTTCCCTGTTTTTATTTGCTGTGTGTTTTCCCTTCCTGAGGATGACTTCTCTTCCAACTCCGCTCTTCCCTTCTTGTTGTTGGAGTTTCAGACTTCTCCATCCTGTTATGCCTTCTGCCTGTTGCCCACCTTGCTATTGTATTTGTTGGACTTCCAAACTTGACCTTACTGGCATGCTCATTCCTCGACCGTCGACGCCTCATCTTATAGTTTGAGTCTTGTGATATGGCTAACCGCTGATCCCCGATATTTCTTCCTATGTTTCCATTCCCCTTCTAACTTCCTAGCACGTGTCATATTGTTTCCAGTAGTCTGTTTTTGGCGCCATCACTGTCAAAGTGTAATCTTTCCTGACCACGATCACTGCTCAAAATTGAAGTTGTGGGTGTACATGGTGGTTAACTTGTTCTGTTTGTGCAGGATATGAAAGAGCGAATGTTTTCATCTGGATCATGATCTACACTTAATCAAATTCCTTTCAGAATTTGTTTTGAGCATTTGTATTCGAGTGTGGGAATCCTAGGACAAAAACCCTAGTGATTTTGGAGGATGTCTCATACAAAGTTCATATTTGAGCTTTATTGGATATAGTTTCCAGCTGCATTGTATCGATCTGATTTGCCATTGCTGTTGGTATGAACTGCTCCTGTAGTTATTGATATCACAGAACTGTTTGAATATAATGCAACCAATATTGTAACAAGAAAGAGATCAGAATTTACACCTGTTATTTGCTGTTCATTAGTGTAGGCAACACAAGGGCAGACAACTGAGTGGGAGGGTAGTGGCGAGGGCCGGCGGTGATTCAGTTGTCACATAATTTCAAACTTATTAAACTTATTAACCCTTATTTTCAGATCTGATTAATAACAGTGAAAACATGAATCAACAACACATCAGAAACACACACCAAGAGTTTTGAGTGGAAACCCAGTTAAGAGAAAAAACCACGGTGGAGGTTAATCTACAAGTTATACCCTGTTAAAAGTATAAGAAGAATAAATGAGGAATGCACATGCATTCAGGCACACTACCGAGAGTTCACTGCTCAAAGAAAGACTCACTGTTTTATAGAAAATATTCAGATTAAATCCATCTGAAGAATTTGAATTGAGAAAGTAGCATCTACTAATGCCTGAGTACAATTCTGGTTAAGCACATGAACACTTCTTCACTCTTCTTCACACTCTGCTCTACTTTCAAATGATTTGAACCTTTTCGCACATAGCACACACACACTTCGCATCACACACACTTCTCAAATGAAGAAACAATCACTTATATATATCTGCAACAAGAAATTACATTGCTATATGTCGGCTTCAACAAAATAATAGAATGAATACAAACTGTCGGCCCAAAACAATAAAGATTATTTATGCGAATCAACCAAGGTCGACCCCAACATAGTAGAGACCCAAAATAATGTCCTCAAACACAAAACACCTTCAAAGATTCTTCCTTGAAGATCCACAACACGCTTCAATCACCTTGTCGGCCATGAACATGAAAAACATGAACAGGCAAGAGAAAATCTTGGATCGCAAGCACAATGATCAATGCGGACGTGCAACACAGATAAAACATGATCTAGAAACATCCATGAATACCACAGTAACATACGCAACAATTCAGATTACCAGAATCACATTATCTTCTTCCATGAACACCATTTACAGTAACAAAATAACTATCGAAATACAAAAACTCATAGCTTGCTCAAATCTTCATGCACACCTCTGAAAATTTCGGTGAATAAACTAGATAGGTTTGAAAACAAACCCTTTAATCCGCAATTTCTCACTATCAACATACTGAACTTTCTATCATACTGATCTTCACTACTTCACAGACAACCTGTAACATATTTTATTACAATTTTCTCAATATCCTCAACATATACAGTCTTAAAGAAATTTACGCTAATAGTGTTGACATCAATGACAACCACATATCAACAACTCAACCACAACATCCAACAATTAGAAAAAGAAGACTGGTAGTTATTTTTGTCATTTTCTGTTTGAAATGTAATGATGTTGCTGATGCATAGTTAGTAATTTTAATCTAAGTTGTCTAAGATCTGAGTGAATGCTAGGGCTGGTGGTGTTGTTATTCAAATAATAAATGTTTTTGGAAGGTTAAGAATTGGATTTGCATTATTGTTTTGACTTGGGACATTACACATATTTTACCATAAAGATATTTCTCCCTCTCCTTGATTTGATCCATCAGTCAGGAACTTGCTTCAATATGAGTTTTCAATTGCATCAATTACTATATGATCAACTCATATAACATATAGAAACTTGAATAAGCACTGACTATTCTTAGTACTCAACTGAACTATTACTGAATAAGTATGATCCCCGTCACTTAGGAATTATGACCTCCCAAAGGATCAGAAAGTGGCCTCCACAAAATCAAAGCTAGCTTTTGATTTACTCACTCATAGTGTTCTTTCTGGAGTTTCTAATTAGTTCATGTCTTTTTCTGGCTCTGGTTATTATGACTTATTATGACTAGGATTTGTCTACAACTTTGTTTTGACATGCTTCCTTGATGGGTGCAAGCATAGTTACCAGGAGACCTGGGGTATGAGGACAGCAGTTCAAATCTGGGTAGTTGGTACATGAAAATATATTATACCCTTATTTATGTAATCCTTTACCCTGTTTTGAAATGCCATCTCCATAGCTCAAGTCTCCTGGTATGTGAATAGGGATATGCCCTTGTCCTGCTATATATAAAAGCCACCGGAAGATGTGTGTATGGTTACAGAAACAGGGACATGATCCTTGCCCATGTACACTAGTTTCCACTGCAAGTCTAAAACATGTACTTCAAGCATTACAACTTCCACAATCCCCCATATAATCTGTATGAACGTGTTCCAAAAGCTGATAAAAGAAGATTTGTCTTTATCTGCAGTTTCAGTTTCTGCAATTTTGACCTGAAATTTTTTTCCTTGCTCACCATGGTGGTTTTAATAATTACATTTTGTTTTGTACACTTTACAAATTGCTTTTACTTTATCTGTCTTCTAGGCTAACACAACTACAAATGTTGGCAACATAGTCCTTAAGGTCCTCGAATAACTGTGATTTACTTGATAACCAAGCTACAATACAATCAATCCAAATACAGGAAATATCAATATGCTGACGAATAATTGAAATGTAATCATTCTGAGTCTTCAAACATCTTTCTGGTTTTAGGCTTCATTATCTTGCAAAATTATGCTTTGATTTAGACTGATATTCTGTTATGCAGGCCAGATGTATTTTCAATACAGGGAATAAGTGTCTTTGTTTAGCCAATTCTTTTCCTGTTCAATATACTTAACCATAACTTTCTCACTTCTACCATGTTAAGTTTTAACTATTCATTTTATTTGAAGGCATGACATGCCACACTCATTATGATGAATTAGCAAGCTTCTGGTAGAAACCTCTGCAAGTTTTAACCATACATTTTTTGCTGCAGAGTGGGTATAATGCCAATCATTGGCCTGGAGGGTTTTCTATTGGCCAGGGCATCTTCACAAGTAAAAACATGTGACTTGATGGCACATTCGCTTTCACTGGTACCTTTGGAGCAATCTATTGTCAATCATAGGGGAACAAGATGTACAATTATGAGATATAAGCCGGCCATACAAATATGTAAGTTTTTGCCTGATGTTGCTGAAACCCCATGGTTAACTGACCTCCAAAGGAAAGCTCAGTTGAATTTTCTGTCAAATCATACATTATGTGGCACAGTTGATGGCTTGTCTAATCAAACACCAGTTAAAAATGAAATAAGAAGTTTCCCTACTGAATTTACTCCTGTGATTGATAGTTCCCAGGTGTTTAAGTCACATAATGACTTTTTGAAGTCCATTAAACCTGAAGCTTTGGATATTTCAAAATCTTTCGTAGAAGTTCAACCAAAAGAATACCCTGCAGATTCAGTAGTTATACGGTGCAGCCACAACCATAAACAGTCTAATGAAAGTAGAAAATTAGGCCAGGTGAAGGGTTTCAATGAGTCAAATTATCCATATTTTGCACAGAGCTTTGGTAGTATTCTTCCTCTTAATTTGTTTCTGATTGTATCTGCTTTGAAGTTTGCTGCACAAAAAAAGAGGTTTTGTCTACGGACTAGTCCCTTTAATGACTCTATTATGACTGGATCTGGAACAAGTGCACATCTCCACTTTGGTCTGGCATTACCTACTGTTAGACATACAAAAATAGGTAAAAGATCTAGAAGAGTGAGAAATCACATACGTGAGAAAGCACAAAAAGAGGCCAATGAAAATGCAAGAAGAATTCTGCAGTCATTAACTCCACAGACAAGTAGCATGTTTACTGCACCTCCAAATGAAGTACTGCCTCCAAATGTAATACCAGGTAGTAACCTTGGATCATGCACGTAAACCTAATTGATTTTCTTGTATACTAAAGAATGTTAGCTTTTCAATGTGCTTGACATGTTTATTAGCCATTTAGTTTGTTAAGAATTTCTTTGTTGCTTGTTTGGCCTTTACAGAAGGTGTATTGTCAGTCATCTCTACAAAAGTAGATGGAGCTATAGATATTCATGTTAGAAGTGAAACTTCAAAAAGGCTCCCCTTCTTCAAGTTTCAGCATGATCAGTCTATCATGGACGGAAGAGATTCAAGATTGCTGTGGATGAAGAATTTTAGTTTTGAACTCTTAAAAGAGAAAGGGTTGTCATTGACAAATCCAGTCAGGGCACTGAAATTTTAGCTTCCAAGAAAACAGTCACCAGGAAACTTGCTTTCATGGACAGGTACCACATTGTTGTATCAATAGCCGCATCACATGACGACTATTTCAATGCTGATAATTGCATTTCAATGTAATGTAGCTGCACCCTTAATCATATAGTCCTGTATGATGTCCTTGCCCCTGTATTCTACATTCGTTGGTGACAGGGAAAACTTGTCATCTGATTTACTTCCATTGTCTTGCTTGAGTTCTCATTTTCTGTATTCATTTCCTAAGTATTATTGGGGGAAAGTCATTTAAATTGTTTGTCAGAGAGAAATTATAGTGTGCATTTGAGGGCCTGGGCATATTTGTTATTTTTTGTGGTGATAGCTACATGTAAAGTCTGCAATTAGTCCTGGGTCCATTCTCCTATCTATCTTAAGTTTCAAGCCATCCATGAGCAGATCTTGGAAGGGTTTGCTGCTTAGATATTTTTAGCCTGGAATCCATGCGTGGTGTTCCAGTGGCTATTGTAATATTTGTTTCTTTCTTTCATTGTGATTGTCTAAGATTGTCACATTGGAGGTAAGACATTACCAAGGTCAATAAAGTTGTGTTTCATGACGTGTATGACTTGTTATCCAAAAATCAAAACCAACTTCTTCTGATTGCGTTGCTTAATATCTTCAAAATTTTCCCTTAAACACTTTGTGTGGTAGGCAATAAAAAGGAAGAATTCACAAGTTTATCTTTAAAAGAAAAATTGTATAATTTGATGGGACTCAAGGCACGTTTTTTGTACCTACACAGAACTTCCTTCCATTTAGAGCGTTACACCAAGCACATAATACAAATTTATCTTTAAAGGTTTCATTCTCTTCATTTTTGTTTGTGAACAACTGCTTTACTGCTGTTATTTACCTAGGATTATGGTCTTCATTACTGCTGTTATTTACGGGTGGTTTAACATAAAAAATTATATAGACCGCAGTATTGACAAAATGGGAATGGTTCCCTGAGGTATTAGATTGGGTTATGTTCCTCTAGCTATATATTGGGGAGCTGGCTAACTCCTAGACAAAATTCACCTATGTACATACAAAAACGAATAAAACCATACATAAAAACATGCATGCAAACATACATGCAGCATGCCATCGTTGGAGGGGCCCACCAAAATAAGAAATGGCAAAATGGACAGCAATGACTGACGCAGACAGGAGAAAGCTAACGGTATACGACAAACGGAAGTGACGCTAACTGCAAGCGGAGGTAAATGGATGGAGGAGGACAAATCGAAAGTTTTAAAAAAGTGCGGGAGTTTTAAAAAAGTGAAAGTGTGGGAGAGAGAATTAACCACCATGATTCTTTTCCTATGTCGTATCCCTGAATGAAAATGCTGTATAGCCTGCTCAACTTCATTGTTTGCAAAAATATGTGCTCTTCTGCATTCAAAACACTGGAGTTCGATCATATATGTATGTACAGGTTCCTTTTATGTATATTGGACTGCCATTTTTCTGTCACAGTTTAATGAATTCTAAAGGTTTAATCCATATGATGGATCCAGGCTTCCAGCAGATGAGTCCAACAATCTTCCCCTGCGTGCATGTACCTCAAGTGTCCTGCTGCTTCTGAGAAAATGTATGCCTTTAACTGACACTGGTGTAAAGACCCCCATGTAAGAAATGTCTGATCATATTACCATGAGAACGATTCCCCATTGTATCCATCAGAAATATTATTTTGACCCTCATACTATCGGACATGATAGTTTGATGGGCAGAGATAACTTCAAAATGGGATTTTCATCATAGGAAATCTGATTGGTTCTATTTGCATAAGATGATTCTGTGATCCCTCCCACTACCCTGTACAAGTATCATGAAAAGAAACCCCAGCATAGAAGATACAGCTAATAGAGTGCTTTGATTTTAGCTGGGGACTAGTTTATTTCTATCATAAAAGACGATTATGGTTGCTTGGATAGATCCGATGGAAAAATGATAAAATGTAGGCATGAACCTAGTTAATGGTGGGTTCGAATTTGAATGATGAAGAGAAGACACTCAAAATCCTTCTTAAAGAGAAATAAGTAAAGATTTTAATGCTAACAAATGGAGAAAGGTTGCAATATACAGGGGAGCTAGACAAAGCGCGTGAACTATTTGACATAATGCCTCCCAGGATGTGTAAATCATTGCGCTTGGTAGGAGAAATAAATAGGAGAGACATGCAACAATACTTATCAAACGCCTCCAATAAAATGTTATTGCAATGGTTGCAGGAATTAAATGGTTGAAGTTTTCTCAGCTTTTCCCACACCACTTAAGACCTAGTTATGCATATTAACCACCATCTAAGCAATTAGGAGACCTATTATTACTGGGAGAGATTATGCATTCATGTTTGAACTCTGCTTACATAATTTGATAAAGAATTGAAATTTTCCTATCAAAAATATATTATGTGACGGTTTACATGCTCTCCAGGCTTGCTGGAATTAATCTGCGCCTTAGATGTCTGGAAATTGCTACTTTAAATAACGGAATTTGATAAACCACAAGTAATATATTTTTTGTTTTGATGATCGAGTTACCTTTTGCGTGTGTAGTTATGCAAAGAACTTTGATTGTTTGAAAGTTTCTTGCATTAATCACCACTGTAATTTTTATAGGATTTGGCAATGTGTGACAGTCTTTAACTATAGCTGTCCAATTTGTTGCACAATAGATGAGTCCAACTCTTAGGTTTTTCATGGTTCAAAGATGTGTGTGAAGGGAGATTTCAAGGGTTCCATGCTGTATTTTCTTTACTTCTTGGACATGTAAGTTCACTTTCTTGATTTTCCTGTTCATGCATTCATTGTGTTGTATCACAAAAATCATATGATAGATATCTTTATAATCAACATGTTTGGTCTTCCCCTTGTTGTTCCTGGACCTTATTGAAGTGTAGCTGGTTTTGTTTTATTGGGTGGACTGTTTGGAGGATGACAGCGTTGCAAATTGCAAAGAAGGCGTAGTAGAGGTAGTATTACATTATAGGGTATTATTCATAATGAATGCCAAAGGAAAGTGAAGGCAAAGCAAGAAAGAATCACAAGGGAGGAGCCAAATGTAAAGATAAAAGAGAAAAAGAATATCCCCCTTCTTGTGTCAATAAACCAAGCAACACTACATAGTGAAGAATCAAAGAAGGTTCTAGTGATAGAAAAGGGTGCAATATATAGGCATCTACATCATTGTGAGGCAAGAATCATGGAGAAAACCATCATGATATTGCATGGAATCAATAAGCCAATCACTATGGATCTACATGAAATCAAAGGTGTTATTACAATAATCATTAGGATCATAAGAGTAATGGCTATTCATGACAGATAAGGATTTATTGTGACGAGGAATGGAATCAAATGGGTGTAGTGAAGTATGGATCAAGGATGGGATTTGGGTTCCATCAAGCTATAACCATTGCAACATTCACCTATGGATGTTTGGATGATAGGAAATGGCATCATATTTATAATGACTTGCAAAAGTCTTACTATTTGCCTTCTCATGTTTTGGAGACAAAAAATATCAAGGAGGGATGGCACATTATGTACCTAGGGTTATGATATAATGTATTTAGATGGCTTAAGGAGTTCCATGTTGAATATCAAGTATAAATTCAAGTATTGAGGGAGGTCAAGAATAAAGGCATTTTTACTAGATTGTGGAGAATGGATTACATAAGGATCATACACAAAGGCTTAATATTTCGATGTGGTCCCTTAAATCAAGGTTGTTTTGAATATAAAACGAAATTTTTTACCAACATAAAATATGCGAGGTTTATGGTGAGTTTTGTGTCACTCTCTATATTTCTATTATTACATTGTAAGAATCTATTGAACCTATTGGTACATACACTTTTGTTCTAAAATTTCATGTGCCTTGTCAAAATTTTGTTCACGAGTGTCTAACTCCGTTGTGGATGGTCATGCATGGTAGGATATGTCAATAAATGTATTAGGTTGGAACCCAAGACATGTATAGTGAAAACCATGCCATGTATAACTATGAATAACTACAATGAAATAATGTTGTATGTAGGGGATGTTATCATCCAAAGTGTCTGGTTGCACAACATAGTATACATGAAATAGATGTACAAGAATGTATTTGAACTCCTCCATTTGGTTGCTTATCTACAAATAAAATCCTATAGAAAAAATCCTTTATGTATTTAGCATGGTTCACAATGTCTACCAAAAGTAAAAAAAACATGGATCATAGTCATAAATAATGGATGTTGGTAAGCCAAAATGGACCCAAATATGTGTGAAGAAAAGATGCAAGACATTTATCATGGTGAGAATTTTATGCATGTGATATGATGACCATCATGGAGAACCCATCGACCGTAATGAATATTTACTTATGTTGGTGATTTTTTGTAAGTATTATGTTCAAGAAATCCATGCTAATGGATTCTTATGGCTATGTTAGAATTTCAAGAGTGGTGTAGATTCCAAGCTTTCCTATTTTTAGGCTTTGTAATTTTAAAGGAATGTAGGATTTAATATGATGATCAACACCTCCACAAATGTGAGGCTAGTAGAAGTTTTATTGAAGCACTTCTTACCTCTATAATATTAATTGGTGAAGGCAATTCAAAAATTTACTTTTCCTTCTTTGGATCCATCTTCAAACCATTTGGTGAGATTACAAATTCTAAATATACCAATTAGGTATTCATGAAACTTAAATTTTTGATTTTGATATACTCACATTGCATGGGATCTAATGTAGCTTATGTAATAAGAGATTGTTGTATTTGGCATTTAGCATAATGTTGTCTTCATTCTTAGATGCATTATAATAATCCTGTCTCAATATCTTTGAGGTTATAAACTTTACATTTTATACAAATATAGGGTGATAATATTGTTATGTATTTAAGGGTTCCTTTTGTTGCTAGAAATTATCTTCATGTAGGTACATAGAGTAGTCGTAGAACTCATTGGTGTGATATTTAATAAAATATTACAATTTATAATAATTCATATACTCATAATCATAACACATTGTGTTTTCCAACCTCCAATTATGCATAGATGGTATGATTGTAATGAAACCCTTTTGTTATTTAGAGAGTATGAATGCAATGAAAGACTCCTTCAAATTTTAACACAACTATTATTTAGAGTATAAATTGCATTTCAATATCCTCATATGATGGAAAAATAAATGCACAAAATAATCACAGGTTGGAAAAACACAGTGGGTTGTGAGTAATTTCATTGTGCTTGTGCAAATCTCAAGGGTGGAGAGCTCAAAGAGGAGTTGTTGGCGGGGGATACATAAAACTGGCCAAATTGACTTGAGGGATGACTACCCAATTGGGTTGTTACATGTAGAGGTTTTTACAATAGTATGTGGGTTACAGGTTTTATAACACCAAGTGTTTTCCAATTTCCAATTATACATAGGCAGTATGATTGTAATGAAAACCTTTTATTATTTAGAAAATAGAAATGCAATGGAAGTCACCTTCCAAATTTACCATGTAATTGTTTGTTAGAGTGAAAATTATATATCATTTTTTTCATATGATCGAAAAATAAATAGATAGTATAATTGGAAGTTGGAAAACACAATGTTGGTTATCAATTAGTTTTTTTGTGCTTGTTCAAAGCTCAAGGGCGAAGAGGTCGAGGAGGATTTGCAAGTGGGGTATACACAAAACTAACAAAACTGAGCTAAGGGGTAACTAACCATTAGGGTATTTACGTGTAGAGGGTTTTACAACAAGTAGATTTCAGGAGAGGAACATGCACAGGGGGTTTTCCAATACCGACAAGGGCTTTTTCAGAAAATCAACGTGGGTCCGGGATCTCCAGCATCTGGGGCAAGCTGCAACAGGAATCAAGTTTTTATGTCCCCCAAAAACGGCTCTGCGATGCCCTCTGTCTCAACTCCTTGCAACGACTCTTCCACATCGGCTCTTTGCAATGGATCTTCCGCTGTTGCTCCTCCTCATGGCGTGGGTTTCTCTTCCACAGTGGCTCCTCCACCTGGCGTGGGTATCTCTGGCCCGTGCGTGGGTTGGAGTTGCTCTGCGGGATCCGTTCCCTCCCTTCCGCCGCTGGCTCAGTCTCTGCTCTTTCCTAGCTGTGGTGCTGGTGGTGCGCGTGCTGGTGGTGGTGGTGTGCCTCCTGTCCAGTGCCGATTTGGGGTGCCTTTGTGGGCTAGGTCTGGTGATGCTGTGGCTTTGGGGGTTTCGGCTGTGTCTGGGTTTCCTGGGCCTGATGCTGGGGCTTCAGGTGTGATCAAATTCTTTTTCGATGTGGCGCGTTTGGGTCCTTGTCCCTCTGGCTGGCCTCTTCCCTATGCCTGGGATTCACTTGTGGTTGGCTGCGGTTCGAAGATCGTGGAAAATGAGGAATTTTATTCGAAAACTGGTGTGGTTTGCAGGTTTAATGGTCTGTGGCCCTCCCTCCCCAATCTCCACGATTGGGTCTCGAGCTCTTGGAAGCCTTTGGTCACCGAGGAGATCGAGCTTTAACCCTATGCTAGAGGGTTTTTCATTGCTACATTTGCCTCCCCTTTGGAGCGGAATTGCGTCCTTGACCCGGGATGGATGTGGGGTATTCATTCGCTATCCATCAGGCCCTGAACTAGATCCTTCAACCCCCTTATGGAGCCTTTGAACACTAGACCTATTTGGGTTCGTTTGCCTAACCTTCCTCTTCAGTTCTGGGAGGCTGCTTGTTTTGAGGCCATTGGCAATTCTATTGGTCGCTTCCTTATGGTGGATTCCACAACCAAGGAATTTGGGCACACGACGGTCGCCCGGTTGTTAGTTGATCTTGACACCTCCAAACCTCTTCCCGCTGATGTTGTTTTGCTGGTGGAGGACCGACCTTGGAAGCAACTCTTAGACTATGAGGGTCTCCCCTTTCGGTGTAGAAGGTGCTTTTTGGTAGGTCATTTGGCCTCTGCCTGTCCTCATGCTCGCCGCAAGGGCGTTGCGACTTGGTGGAAGGATGCCCTCCTGGATCATCTCACTGTTGGTTCTTCTTTGGATCTTGAGGAGGTCGATCTTATGTCTGTTGCTCCTGTATAGGACCTTTCTTCTTTGCAGCCTCCTGGGTCTTCTTCGGAGGGTTCTCCTGAGGAGGTCCTTGATGCTACTCCTCTCTTGAACCTCTCTGTTGTGGATCCTCCTTTGGTCTGTTCTGCTGACACTGTTGTGCCATAGTCCCCTATTGTCGCTGTGCTGACAGTCCCTATTACTTCTGTTCCGTTGGTTGTTTCCTCCTCCACTGCCTTATTGCTGACTCCCTCGCTATTTGGTGGTCCCGTGGTGGCTGTGGAGGAGTCGCTCCTCTCTCCATTCTCTTCGCTTCCTGCTTCCGAGCCTCCTTGGTCGGTCGTTCTCTGGAAGAAGAAATTTGTGTCGGCTCCTCGGACTCGGGCTCGTGGAGCCAGCCTGGACCCCTCTATGTCTGGTGCTGCTTAATTTCTTTGGTTTCTACAGCTGTCTGTCAACTGTTGCTGGTTGTTCTATAGCTCAAAGTCTGTTTTGAACTATGTTTTTTCTCTTTTGGCCCTTGGGCCCCTTGTGAAGGGTACAACACCCTGAAAATGCTGCTTAATTTTTCAAAAACAAGTAGATTTCAGGTTTCATAACACCTCATGTTTTTCAAATTGTAATTTTATAAAATAGTAAGAATGTAATGAATTTTTTTTGTTAAAGTAGGAATGTAATTAAATTCACCTTCAAAATTTATAACAAGTCTTAGAGTAAAAATTGTGTTTCATTTTCTTCATATGTTCGAAAACTAAAGAAGCACATTCATATTACTCACAACCCACTATGTTTTCCAACTTACTATTAATTTGTGCATTTATTTTTTGATAGTATGATGAAATTGGAACACAATTTTTACTCTAACTAATAGTTGTGCTAAATTTTTGAAGGCATCTTTCATTATATTTGTACTCTCTAACTAATAGAAGGTTTTCATTACACTAATTGCAGGTTGAAAAATGTTGGGTGTTATGAAACCCGCAACCCATATACTGTTGTAAAACCCTCTAAATGTAACAACCCAATTGATGCATATGAATTTGTGCAAAAAAAGAAAGTGAGGGATGATGTTATAACTAGAGTTGAACAAATGAAGTCAAATATTCTTGAACTTAAGATGCTAATTGGATGTATGAGGCTATATTGAAATCATGTGTTCCCTCTTAATTAGAATAATATGTGTTGCATCAATAATAATTTAAGGAAAGTATGTGTATATTTTCTAAAGATTGTACCAATTAGTTTGATTTGTATATTGTCGAGTCTTGATTCACTAAATGATTTTTTGGGAATTGTGGCTAATATTAGTCAATGATGTCCCTTGATTTTATACTTGAATGTTTTACTTTTTATTTTTTTAGGATGTTTGATAGTTGTGAAATATAATAAAGGGAGGAAATATGGCTTAAGGAGTTCCATGTTAAATATCAAGTATAAATTCAAGTATTGAGGGAGGTCATGAATAGAGGCATTTTCACTACCTTGTGGAGAATGGTTTACATAATGATCATAGTGCAAAAACTTAGTACTTTGATGTGGTCCCTTATATCAAGGTCCTTTTGAATATAAAACCAAATTTGTCACCACTCCTTATCTCCCTCCTTCCCTCCTCTCCCTCCCTCTATCCCTCCACCCTACCAATCCCTATCTCCCTCATTTCCTCTTTATCTCCCTTCCTCTCCCCCCCCCACACACACACCCTCTCTCCAGCTACCCCTCCCTCCCTAACTATCTCTATACCTATCCCTCCCAACCTACCACTCCCTATATCCCTCCTTCTCTCCCTCCCTCTATCCCTCCCACCCTACCACTCCCTATCTCCCTCCTTCCCTCTTTCTCTCCCTCCCTCTATCCCTTCCACCCTACCACTTCCTATCTCCCTCCCTCTCTCCCTCACACACACATACAACCTCTCTCCACCTACCCCTCCCTTCATCCCTCCCTATCTCCCTCCTCTCTATCCCTCCCACCCTACCACTCTCTATACCTATCCCTATCTCTCTCCTTCCCTCTTTCTCCCCTCCTTGTATCCCTAGCACCCTGCCACTTCCTATCTCCCTCCTTCCCTCTCTCTCTCTCCCTCCCTCTATTAGATCTAGTGATAACTACTTTTAAATCTAGATCTTGGTAAAATAGTTTATGCCATTCAAATAGTTTATCAAGTCATCCATCCCTAGAGTATGTTTCTTTATGTCCTTCATCATAGTGTAACTATTCTCTTTATACAAATGTATGAATTTATTCTCATACTACCATGGTCAAGATTCCCAAAAATAAATGGCATACATCTTTTAACATGATGCAATACTTCCTCATGATATGTACCTATCTTAAATTTTAACAAACAATGGTCACTTAGTAGTACCTTATGTTATTTCTACAATTGTGCTCGTTTTTATAATGATTTGGATATTCTAAAGTTACTTATATTTAGTCATGTATATATTTCTAAGCTACTTCTCCTTTCTACTAGTTCTTTATCGATACCATCACTGCTTAAATCCATAAATCTATTTTGGTGCCTACTTCCCACAATCCACCATCACATCTCCCCCTCTTACTAAGTCCATTTTGGGTCCTTCTATCCCTCCCACCCTACAAATTCCTATCTCTCTCCTTCCTTCTTTCTCTCCCTCCCTCCCTCTATCCCTCCCACCTACCACTTCCTATCTCCCTCCACCCCCCTCTCTCTCCCTCACAAACACACACACAACCTCTCTCAACATACCCCTCCTTCCCTCCCTCCCTAACTCTCTCTATACATATCCCTCCCACCCTACCAGTCCTTATCTCCCTCCTTCCCTCTATCCATCCCACCCTACCAATCCCTATCTCCCTCCTTCCCTCTATCCATCCCACCCTACCACTCTCTATACCTTATATAATGAAAGGCACTTTCAAATTTTATCACAACTATTACTTAGAGTAAATTTTTTATTTCAATTTTCTCATATGATGGAAAAATAAATGCATCAAATAATTGTAGCTTGGAAAAAACAGTGGGTTGTGAGTGATTATACTATTTATGTATGATTAGAGAATGGAAAACAATGGGTGTTATGAAACTTGCAACCTAGATTCTATTCTAAAACCCTCTAACCTAAAAATCCAATTGGTTAGTAACCCCTCAAGTCAATTTGGTTAGTTTTATGTGGGTTGCAAGATGAATATAACCCCCTTAAATATTACGATTACGAGTCTGAATTATTAGTCATAAATATTTTTCATGAATTATGAGTATATGAATTATTAGTTCAACCACAAATGTGAAGCTGATAGAGTAATGTTCAAAAAGAACTATGCAATGTAGAACTATGAATAACTGCAATGAGGTAATATTGCTCGCAGGGGATGTTATCATCCTAAATGTGTGGTTGCACAACATAGTATACATGAAATAGATTTACAGGAATGCATTTGACCTCCTCCATTTATTTTCTTATCTAAAAATGAAAGCCTATAGACTAATTCCTTTATGTAATTAAAACAGTCCGCAATTTGTTTTCTTTTATGTAAATGCATAGTATAATTGCAGGCTAGAAAACATGGTGGGTTTGAGTATATGGTTTATGAAACTTGAAACCAATACATTATCTATCTCATTCACTTTGGTCTACATCTTTTGAAGTGTTTTTAGAGTAGATTCCTTTTTCATTTCATATATTCTAGTACTTGCACAAAATAATTGCATGTTGGAAAACACAATGTCAGTTTCCATTATTTCATTTTACATGTTCAAAGTTAAACAATGGAGAGTATGGGGGAGTTATATTTTAGGGATACATAAAAAATAACAATATTGATACAACATACATGGTGACTACTTTAATCCATACAAAGACCCTTATCTAGTTTAAAATCCAAATATTCTATACCCCTTATCTGAAATTATGTACCTTTTTAAGCCATCTCCTATTTATAAAACTAATGGTCTCATATGAAACATAATTTAAGTCAAGGATATTATATATCCCCTTGATCCATCCTATTAGGACCCATTAATTCATTGTCTTAGCTATCCTAAATTCATCCCCATGAAAAAATATATGCACAAAATAATTGTAGGTTGGAAAACACAGTGGGTTGTGAGTTATTTCATTATACTTGTTGAAAGCTCAAGGGTGGAGAGTTTGGGGAGGATTTATAGGTGAGGGAAGACATTAAACTAACCAAATTGACATGAAGTGGTGACTATCGAATTGGGTTGTTACATGTAGAGGGTTTCACAATAGTATATGGGTTGTAGGGTTCATAACACCCAGTGTTTTCCAACCTGTAATTATCGTAATTGCATCTAGAAGTTGATCATTAACACATTTTTCCTCATCCCCAAATTGTTCTTCTCTATTAACACCCATACTATTTGTTATCATGGTCTTCTAACTTATTTTTTATATTTTACTTGAAGCTTTAGATCAATTGCTCCCTCATGAACCCTTGGGGTAGCAACATCCCTTTTTTGGATAGTTTTCAATGTCTTGAATAATTATATGTAGTTCTCTCTCTCTCTCTCTCTCTCTCTCTCTCTCTCTCTCTCTCTCTCTACCTCTCCCTCACTCTACCTACCCCTCTCTCTCTACCTCTCCCTCCCTCCCCTCTTTCTCTCACACACCATCTCTCTCTAACAATCCCACCCAACATAGATCTCTCCACCTACATCTCTATATTATGTTCACCTTTCTCTCTAAATTTATTACCTCTTCTATCTTCTTTTATACATCCAACCAATCCACACATTCCTCATCATCTCAAACATTTATTCTATCCTTTTAGCAATATTAACTACATGTTGGACTCTACTCACTCTTCATGGAGGCATCTTATCTATATATTACAATGCAAAATACCTCAAGTTCAATGTTCTATTTATAAATTGCCTTGTAAATTACCTCAAATTTGATGGTATATTTAAAGTATTCCTTTTCAAACTATCTTAGGTTCAACAATCTATTTAGAAGCATATTTATCTTAACACCTACCTAATTAAAAATACTAGAAGATATAACTTAAAATATTATTCCAATGGATGTCCTTTAGGATTTAAAACCACTACTTTGATACCATGTGATAAGATTGTGACTAGAGGATCTAGTTAAGGATTATCCAACCATACAACCAATTTCCCTCTCGACCTACCTTTCCCTCAATCCATCCCACCTCACGTCTTTTTCTACAAGAATCATTTCCATCCAAAATAAAGCTTTGAAATTTAAGATTATTTGGTTAATGGGATGGGAGATATGTAATGATTAGGATGGAAAGATGCATGGATAGTGAAAGGAATATGATGGACGAAAGATGTTTAGATTAAGAAATTTATATTAGCCTAAAATGAACCTAATGGATTAATGCAATGATGATAGATGTTATGTTTAGGGTTTAAGGTTTAACCTAATGAATTAATACAACAATGATGATAGATTAATACAAAGAGAGACATAAAGATGGTGTTGAAAGACCTTATAATGCAAAAATGAAGAAAGAGGTAGTAGTTCATAATGAAATAAAATAATAGACATGAATATTAGATAGATGGAGGATGATATGGTAGATGTAGTGAAACATCCTTCATATGATCTTATTTTAGATATGGAATAGAAAGAGAGAGCATTTGAATGTTTCCAAAGAAAATAGAGTATTTGTAGAAGACATGAAGGTTGCATGAGAGTTACATTTCTTATGAAGAGTCAAGCATATGACAAATCCCAATAAATAAATTAGAGAGAGGTGAGTTATTGATCATGAAAAGAGTTTTGTTAAAGATTAATGGTATTAATAAAGAACTAGTACAAAGGAGTTCATTATCTTTAGAAATACATACATGACTAAATATAAGTATCTTTATAATATCCAAATCAATATAAAACTCACAATTGTAGAAATACCATAAGGTACTAGTAAGTGAGTAGTATTTGTTAAAATTTAAGATATGTACATATCATGAGGAAGTACTGCATCATGTTAAAGTATATATGTCATTTTGTTTTGGGAATCTTGGTCATGGTAGTATGAAAATGAATTCATGATCCAAGGGAGAGAGGGGGAAGGAGGGAGATAGGGATAAGTATAGAGAGTGGTAGGGTGAGATGGATAGAGGGGTGGGGGAGATAGGGAGTGGAGGGGTGGAGGGATAGGTATATCTAGAGAGTTAGGGAGGGAGGGAAGGAGGGGTAGGTTGAGAGAGGTTGTGTGTGTGAGAGGAAGAGAGAGGGGGAAGGAGGGAGATAGGAAGTGGTAGGCTAGGAGGGATAGAGGGATAGAGAGAAAGAGAGAAGGAGGGAGATAGGAAGTGGTAGGGATAGAGGGATAGAAGGACTCAAAATAGACTTAGTAGGAGGGGGAGATCCGATGGTGGGTTGTGGGAAATAGGCACCCAAAATGGATTTATAGAATGGAGGAGGGATAAGGATAATGTTTTTGGGTTGGTATGATGGAGTGGGATGATGAGAAATGGTTTAGAAGAATAATAATAGATAATTTATTCTTAAGATATTATTCTTGCTCTTCGGAAGTTGAGGAAGGAGCATGTGCACTATGTGCAATGGGAAAATGGAAATGTAGAACTAGAGGCATCAAGTACTAGACTTCACCAATATTAACAAAAAAAATATCTTTTAGAGATATTAAAAAATCACCTTTGAGTCATGACCAATGATATTTATATAGAGTGCACAAAATTATTTTGAATTATAATGTAATGTGCAAAAATCATTTGTATGTAGAAAATGAAATGAAAACATTCTTAATATGAAACCATGACAAAAAATAGAATAATAATTTCACTATCATACCTTAATGGTAATCAAGAATAATAATAATTTCTAAAGAGGATGTATGAGGCTAGATATTGAAATCATTTGTTCCCTCTTAATTATAATAATATGTATTTCATCAATAGTAACTTAAGGAAAGTATGTGTATATTTTCTAAAGAGCATACCAATTAGTTTGAATTGTATATTGTCCAATCTTGATTTCCTAAACAAGTTTATGGGAATTATGGTCAATATTAGTGATAATGGTGTCAATTATGTCCCTTGATTTTATTTTTGAATGTTTAAGGTTTAATTTTTTTAGGATGTTGGATAGTTGTGAAATATGATAAAGGGGTGAAATATGGCTTAAGGAGTTCCATGTTGAATATCAAGTATAAATTCAAGTATTGAGGGAGGTCAAGAATAAAGGAATTTTTACAAGCTTATGGAGATGGTTTACATAAGGATCATATTGCAAAGGCTTAATATTTTGATAAGGTCCCTTATATCAAGGTTCTTTTCAATATAAAACCAAATTTGTCGCCAACATAAAATATGTGAGATTTGTGGTGAATTTTGCGTCACTCTCTATATTTATATTATTAGAATGTAAGAACTTATTGAACTTATTGGTACATACACTTTATTCTCTAAAAAAGTTCACGTGCCTTGTCAAATTTTTGTTCATGAGCATCTAACTCCATTGTGGATGGTCATACATGGTGGTAGGATGTGTCAATAAATGTCTTAGATGGGAACCCAAGACATGTTTAGAAAGAACTATGCAATGTAGAACTATGAATAGATACAATGGAGTAATGTTGTAAGTAGGAATTTTTATCATCCTAAATATGTGGTTGCACAACATAATATACATGAAATAGATTTACAAGAATATATTTGACCTCCTCCATTTGTTTTCTTATCTACAAATGAAAGCCTATAGAGTAATTCATTTATGTATTTAATATGGTCCGCAATGTCTACCAAAAGTAAAAGATTCATGGATCATAGTCATAAATTATGGATGTTGGTAAGCCAAAATGGACCCAAACATGGTATAATGGAGAGGGATGGTGACAAATGGTTTGGAAGAATGATAACACATAATGTATTGACTTAAGAGATTCTTCCTTCTCTTGAGAAGTTGAAATGGAAAAGGAATCTAAAGAAGTAGACCAAAGTGAATGAGATAGATAGTGTATTGACTGAAGAGATTCTTCCCACTCTTGAGAAGTTGAGGAAGGTGCATGTGCAGTATGTGCAATGGGAAAATGACAATGTAGAAGTGGATAAAGTCAAGAGGTTTTGTATTGCATATGAATTTGTGAAAGCAAAAAATGTGAGAGATGATGCTATAAGTGGAGTTGAACAAATGAACTAAAATATTCTTGAACTTTCAAGTGTGAATTTTTCTCCCTATATCCAAATTGGAGTGCCAACCTACTAAGTTATCCAAAATCCACATAAAATTTATATAGCTGAATAAAAGGCTTTGAAATAAAGATTCATAATTGTAACCATAAGCTTTGAAATTTGAGATATATAACATCTCCTCTAGTCATATAGATCACTTTATGAAGTATCTTCTCTAGTCATGCTACTCACTTTCTATTTATAAGTCTGTTCTTTACACCAATAAAATAAACATAGTACCAAAAGGCTCGAATAAACATGAATTATCATTTTGACATTTGATATAGCTAGAATAGAAGATGCATATATTGCAGCCAAAAATTGGAGAAAAGTTTCAATGATATTAAATTTCAAACATTAGTTGAACTCATGAGATTGAGGACCAAGTGTGTAAGGCTTCATGGAGCATGAACTTGTAAAAAAACCTAGTAAATAACTTTGGTTTCATAAGAAAAATAATATACTTGCCTTAAACACATGGGAATATAACCTATATTATGACAATATCTTTCATATAGATGTGATGTGTTGTGTGAAAGACTGGCTTGAATAAATAAGTTATTTCCTTATGATTAGAGAATGCATATTTTTTTTTTTAACAAGTTCCTTACAAGACTTGTCTACATTTTTAGATAAGAATTTCATGTCTCCACCCAACTAATTCTCTTTTTCTACACTTAGATCTAATTTTTCCTTTTCCTTTTCCTTATAATCTATTTCCAAATGTATTTGTTCCATGGAATTCTTAAGCTCAAGAATATTTGAGTTCATTTGTTCATTTCTAATTATAGCATCATCTCTCACTTTCTTTGCTTGCACAAATTCATATATAATACAAAAATCTTGATTTAATCCACTTTTTCATTGTCATTTTCCCATTGCACATACTGCATACGCTCCTTCCTCAACTTCTCAAGAGCAACAACAATCTCTTCAATCAATACATTATCTATCTCATTAACTTTAGTTGCTTCTTATCAAGTGTTTGTAGAACATATTCCTTTTTCATTTCATACATTCTAGTACTTGTTGCTCCAGTTCTACATTGCCATATTTCCTACACAGGGGACAATGTGTTTTCCAACACTGTAAATTCATAAGGAAATAATTGACAAGGGACAATGTGTTTTCCAACACTACAAATAATGTGAGCATTTTTTTGTTCCTTGTTGGAGAACACACTGTCCCTTGTTGGAAAACACACTGTCCCCTGTGGATGAGAGTTTGAAATATTCAAATTCCTTATAAAAGCTATGAATTATTAAAGAAGAAAGTGATAGAGCAACTAGAGTTTTTTGTAAACAATGATGGTATCGAGAAAGAACTAGTATAAAGGAGAACTCTCTTTAGAAATATATACAAGACTAAATATAAGTGTTATAAATTCAAACAATGGTAGTAAATATATTTTAGCACCAAAAGAGATGGTTGATAAGTTAAAATTGAAAAGATTAGAATATCCAAGTCCATATAAAGTTTCACAATTGTAGAAATAATATAAGGTACTAGTCAGTGAGTGAGGGAGGGAGAGAAAGATTTGAAAAGTAGCTATCACTAGATCATAATAGAGGGAGGGAGAGATATATTTGAAAATTAGTTATCTACCTTTCCCTCCCCCCTCTCTCTCTCCCACACAAGATCTCTCTCTCTCTCTCTCTTTATACCTCTCCTACCCTACCTTTGTATCTAGATTTACTTACATCTCTCTTTATTCCTTGCACCTTACCTCTCTATACCTACACGTCTCTCCCTCCCTCTCTCTATCTGCACTCACCCTCTCCCTCTTGACCTACCTTTCCCTCAATCCATCCGATTCACCTCTCTTTCTACCTACCTCTCCATCCTTCCCAACTTCCCTCTATCTAATTCTATATCCTCTTCCCTCTATACTTTCCTTATCTCCCATCACTCTCTCTACCCATTTACTATTGTAAAACCTTCTACACGTAACAACCCAGTTGGTTAGTCACCCCTCAGGTCAATTTTACTAGTCAAGCCTTACCTCTCTCTACCTACCTCTCCATATCTCCCTCATTTCCTCTCTCTCCCTTGGACAATGTGTTTTCCAACAGAGGGCAGTGTGTTTTCCAAAAGGGTACAATGTGTTTTCCAATAGGTGACAATGTGTTTTCCAACAGGGAACAAAAAAATGCTCACATTATTTATAGTATTGGAAAAAACACTGTATCTTGTCAACTATTTCCTTATGAATTTGCAGTGTTGGAAAACACACTATCCCCTGTGTAGGAAATAATTGACAAGGGATAGTGTGTTTTCCAACACTGCAAATAATGTGAGCAGTTTTTTGTTCCCTGTTGGAAAACACACTGTCCCCTATTGGAAAACACACTATCCCCTGTTAGTTTTTTCCAATATTGGAAATATCACTACCCCTTTTTGGAAAACACACCGTCCCTTGTTAGTTATTTCCACTATTGGAAAACACACTATCCCCTATTAGTTTTTTCCAATGTTGGAAAACACACTATCCCCTATTGGAAAACAAACTATCCCCTATTAGTTATTTTCCCTGTTGGAAAACACACTGTCCCTTGTTATTTATTTATAGACATCTTACATTCTAATGATGTCCTTATCCAAAAACATTATCCCTATCCCTCCTTGAAGCTATAAATCCAATTTGGGTGCCTATGTCCCATAATCCACCATCACATCTCCCCCTCCTACTAAGTCTATTTCGGGTCCTTCTATCCCTCTCACCCTACCACCCCTATCTCCCTCCTTCCCTCTCTCCCTCACACACACCCTTACCTCTCTTCCTACACCTCTCTCTTTCCCTCTCCCTTCCTCCCTCCTTACCTCCCCATCTCTACCTCCATTCACCCTCTCCCTCTCTACCTACCTTTCCCTTAATCCATCCCATCCCACCTCTCTTTCTACAAGACCTAGAGAGAGAGAGAGAGGTAGAGAATGCAGTTATTTCCTTATGATTGGAGAATGTAAATGTTTTTTCTAACAAGTTCCTTACAAGAATATTCTACCTTCTTAGATAAGAATTTCATGTCTCCACCCAACTGATTCTCTTTTTCTACACTTAGATCTAATTTTTCCTTTTCCTTATCATCTATTTCCAATTGTATTTTTTCCATGGAATTCTTAAGTTCAAGAATATTCGAGTTCATTTGTTAATTTCTAACTATAGCATCATCTCTCACTTTCTTTGCTTGCAAAAATTCATATATAATACAAAACTCTTGATTTAATCCGATTGTGCATTGTCATTTTCCCCTTGCACATATTGCATATGCTCCTTCCTCAACTTCTCAAGAGCAACACCAATCTCTTCAATAAATACATTATCTATCTCATTCACTTTGGTTTCTTCTTATCAAGTGTTTTCAATGTATTAAACCCTTAGGATAGCAACGTCCTTTTCTTGGATAGCGTTTTCAATGTCTTAAATACTTTTATGTGGATTTGTAGCCACTTTTTTCTCAACTTTGAGAGTGTCTTTACAATTAGAGAATGTAGATGTTTCTTTGAATAAGTTTTTTAAAATAATTTTCTAGCTCTATCCCTCCCACCCCACATACCAACAAAGAAAGGGGACATCTTTGTATGATTTCTAAAAGAGGAAATATTTAACTTTTTGAATACTCCAAGGGAGGTCGGAGATTTAAAATTAAGACCAAATAGAAAGAGGAAAATTGCCTCATGCATGAATAAACCTTAAACCACCATTTGTCTCAAGTGGATTTAGGAGGGATAAATGGAGAATAGTTGGAAGATTGTAGACAACTCTTATCTGAGAAAGGTAGACAAGTCTTGTAAAGAACTTGTTAAAAGAAACATTTGAATTCTCTAATCATTAGGACATGCTAAAATTGGAGGTTGCAAAATATTGGGTGTTATGAAATCTACAACCCACATATTATTGTAAAACCCGCTACACATGATTAGAGAATGCAAATATTTCTTTTAACAAGTTTTTTACAAGACTTGTCTACCTTTTAGATAAGAATTTCATGTCTCCATCCAACTAATTCTCTTTTTTTGCACTTAGATATGATTTTTCCTTTTCCTTATCATCACTTTTCAATTGCATTTATTCCATGGAATTATTAAGTTCAAAAATCTTTGACTTAATTTGTTCAACTCCACTTATAGAATCATCTCTCACTTTTTATGCTTGCACAAATTCATATGCAATACAAAACCTCTTGAGTTTATCCACTTTTGCATTACCATTTTCCCATTGCATATACTGCACATTCACCTTCCTCATCTTCTCAAGAACATGAAGAATATCTTCAATTAATACATTATCTATCTCATTCAGTTTGGTCTGCTTATTTTCATGTGTTTTTAAAGAAAATTCCTCTTTCATTTCATATATTCTAGTACCTGATGCCTCCAAGTTTTCATTTTCATTTTCTCATTGTGCATAGTGCACATGCTCCTTCCTCAACTTATCAAGAGCAGGAAGAATCTCTTAAGTCAATACATTATCTATTATCATTCTTCTAAACAATTTGTCACCATCTCTGGGTTGCCAAATATGAAATATATTTTCAATTTTTTGGTTCAATTTATTTTATTTTGTGTCAAAGAAAGATATGAAGATCCCTACCACTCCATCCAAACTCATAGAATAAACTTATAACTTTATATAAATTTCAAAAATTGGAGATATAACTAGATATTTTAGATTTGATAAATAACCATAAATATAATAGAACAAATAGGGTAAAATTAGAATTTTAATCCTATTTAAAAAAATATTAAGAACATTTGATATAAACATGATGAAAAACTATATAGTAACAATTATGATATATACATGGGTTGTATTCAATAAGAATCCCTCTCTACCTACCTAAGTCTCTCTACCTCTCCCTCCCTCATCTCTCTCTCTCTCTCACACTAGATCTCTCTCTTTGTACCTCTCCCACCCTACCTTTGTATCTATCTTTACCTACATCTCTCTTTATTCCTTGCACCTTACCTCTCTATAAATGATTAATTTAATCCATATTTACACTATAATTGATTAAACTATAAATGAACTAATGAAACTATAAATGATTAATTTTATCCATATTTTCACTATAATTGATTAATTAAACAATTGAAGAAGGTTCACTTTTACCATGTAATTGATGCAATCATTGTAATTAATCATTCATAATTTTCCTCAAATGTGTTTATAAGGCATGTGGATGAGATTTTGAAATATACAAATGCCTTATAGAAGCTGTGAATTATTAGAGAAAGTGATTGAGTGGAAACTAGAATTTAGGAGGGACTTCCTTTGGAAATACACCATCACATCTCTCCCTCCTACTAACTCCATTTTGGGTCCTTCTATCCCTCCCATCCTACCAATTCATATATCCATCCTCCCCTCTTTCTCTCCTTCCCTCTATCCTTCCCACCCTAACACTTCTTATCTCCATCCTTCCCCCTCTCTCTCTCCCTCATACACACACACAACCTCTCTTAACCTACCCCTTCTTTCCTCCCTCCCTAACTCTCTATACCTATCCCTCCCATGCTAGCACTCCCTATCTGTGTACTTCCCTCTATCCCTCTCACCCTACCACTCTCTATACCTATCCCTATAGATCTTTCTCCTTCCATCTTTCTCTCCCTCCTATCCCTCCCACCCTACCACTTCCTATCTACCTCCTTCCCTCTCTCTCTCTCTCCCTCCCTCTCTCCCTCCCTCTATTATGATCTAGTCATAACTACTTTCAAATCTAGGTCTTGGAAAAATAGTTTATGATATTCAAATAGTTTATCAAATCACCATCCCTAAAAATAGGAAGCTTGGAATCTACACCACTCTTGAAATTCCAACACAACCATAAGAATCAATTAGCATGGATTTATTGAACATAATACCTACAAAAAATCACCAACATGAGTAAATATGCATTATGGTTGATGGGTTCTCCATGTTGGAAAACACATTGTCCCTTGTGTAGGAAAAGTGTGTTTTCCAATAGGGGACAATGTGTTTTCCAACAGGGAACAAAAAATGCTCACATTATTTGCAATGTTGGAAAACACACTATCCCTTGTCAATTATTTCCCACACAGGGGACAATGTGTTTTCCAACACTGCAAATTCATAAGGAAATAATTGACAAGGGATGGCGTGTTTTCCAACACTGCAAATAATGTGAGCATTTTATTGTTCCCTATTGGAAAACACACTGTCCCTTTTTGGAAAACACACTATCATTTATTTCCAATTGTATTTGTTCCATGGAATTTTTAACTTTAAAAGTCTTTGAGTTCATTTGTTCAACTTCACTTATAACATCATCTCTAACTTTCTTTGCTTGCACAAATTCATATGCAATACAAAACCTCTTGAGTTTGTCCACTTTTTCATTTCCATTTACCCATTGCACATACTGCACACACACATTCCTCAACTTCTTAGGAGTGAGAATAATCTCTTCAATCAATACACTATCCATCTAGTGTGAGAGATAGATAAGGGGGAGGGAGAGGTAAAGAGAGGGGTAGGTAGAGAGAGGGATTCTTATTGAATGCAACCCATACATATATCATAATTTTTAGGCTTTGTAATAAATTTAGGGAATGCAAATATTTTAATATGATGCTCAACACCTCCACACACATGTGAAGCTAGTAGAAGCTTTTTTGAAGCACTACCTAGTGAAGCTAGTAGAAGTTTTAATATGATGCTCAACACCTCCACACACTATGTGCAATGGATAAATGGAAATGCGGAACTAGAGGTAGCAGGTACTTTAGACCATTGGCTCAACTTTAAGAGTGTCATTATGATTACATAATGATTTTTTTTATTTTAATGAGTTCTTTAAAATACTTTTCTACCTTTTCAAACAAGACTTTGATGTCTCCACCTAACTGATTCTCTTTTTTTGCATGAAGATCTAATTTTTCCTTTTCCTTATCATCTATTTATAATTGTATTTGTTCCATGGAATTCTTAAGTTCAAGAATCTTTGACTTCATTTGTTCAACTCCACTTATAGAATCATCTCTCACTTTCTTTGATTTCACAAATTCATATGCAATAAAAAACCTCTTGAATTTATCCACTTTTGCATTTCCATTTTCCCCTTGCACATATATACCTACCTCTACATGTCTCCTAATTCCCTCTGTCACTTTAGTTTTCTAAGCCTTAGTTTCCTCCTAAATAGAATTATAGTATGGGGCACTAGGGAAAAGTCCTCTAGGTAATCATCTCCAAGTTTATATAATAATCAATAGATTATAAAGTCTCAGATATAGGGAGTTTATATTTATCCCCCCTCCCTCCATCTCTAATTTTCTCTTTCTCCCCCTCTCTCTCCTTCCCTTTCTACTTCTCTTTATCTCACCTCTCTCTCTCTATCCCTCTCCCCCTTCCATCTCTACTCTCTTTCTCTCTATCTCACCTCTCTCTCCCTTCCTCTCCCTCACACACATTCAACCTCTCTCCACCTACCACTCACATTATCCCTCCCTCCCTCCCTCCCCCCCTCTCTCCCACTCTCTCTATGCATACCTCTACCATCCCCTGTCTATATGTGTACATCTATCCCTCCCACCTTAAAACTAAATATCTCTCCTTCCTCTATTTCTCTCTCCATTAGGTTAAACCTTAAACCCTAAACCATAACCTAACATATATCATCATTGCTTTAATTCATTAGGTTAATTTTAGGCTAATATAAATTTATTAATCTAAGGGAGAGAGAGGGAGGATGTAGAGAGATAGGAAGTGGTAGGGTGGGAGGGATAGAGGGAGGGAGAGAAAGAGGGAAGGAGTGAGATAGGGATTTGTAGGATGGGAGGGATAGAGGGAGAGAAAGAGGCAAGGAGGGAGATAGGGAGTGGTAGGGTGGGAGGGAATTGAAGTAGAATTTTTTTAACATTGTTTCCATTGTAAAAGAAGTTTTCACATTTGAAATATCAAGTAGAGTTGAAGTCCTAAGATCTTTCTCTATTTCAAAATAGAGCCGATTAGAATGAGCACCATACATTGAAAGAATCAAATTCTATAGGAGAAAGAATCTTAAATAATATAGGAGAAGGATGCACTAATGATGAAATAACCTTACTTCTCTCTCTCTCTATACGACCTTAATTATATGATGAAGTTTTTTTCACTACATCTACCATATCATCCTCCATATATATAATATTCATCTATTCTTTTATTTCATTATGAACTACTACTTCCTATTTATTCAATTTCTTCATTATAAGGTCTTTCAACACCATCTTTATGTCTCTCGTTGGGTTAATCCATCATCATCATTGCATTAATCCATTAGGTTAAACCTTAAACCATAAATCCTAAACCTAACATCTATCATCATTGCATTAATCCATTGCATGAAACTATAAATGATTAATGTTATCCATATTTACACTATAATCGATTAATTAAACAATTGAAGGCTCAATTTGACCATGCAATCATCATAATATACTATATTAGGGTGTATCATATTGTCCCCTGTCAATTATATCCTTATAAACAATTTATTGTTTCATACACACCAAGAATACAATGAAGACCACCTTCAAATTTATAACAAATATTTGGTATAGTAAAAATGGAATTTC
Organism: Sequoiadendron giganteum; assembly: GCA_007115665.2. Classification (NCBI taxonomy): domain Eukaryota; kingdom Viridiplantae; phylum Streptophyta; class Pinopsida; order Cupressales; family Cupressaceae; genus Sequoiadendron; species Sequoiadendron giganteum. Next base: position 97,045,941 of record CM021101.1, read on the forward strand.
ACTTCTTCGACTGATTGGAACAAAAAATTTTTCACATAATTTGTATTGTTGGAAAACACACTGTCCCTTGTCAATTATTTCCTTATGAAAAATGCTCACATTATTTCCAGTGTTGGAAAACACATTATCTCTTGTCAATTATTTCCTTATGAAAGATGCTCACATTATTGGAGTGTTGGAAAACACACTGTCCCTTTTCAGATATTTCCTTATGATTTTTTTTTTATTTCTACACACCAACAATGTAATGAAGTCCACCTTAAAATTTTAGAACAACTATTTGGTACAATAAAACTAGAATTTCACTTTCTCCATTTGATCGAAACAAAAAAAATGCTCACATTATTTGCAGTGTTGGGAAACACACCATCCCTTACCAATTATTTCCTTATGAATTTGTAGTGTTGGAAAACTCATTGTCGCTTGTCAATTACTTCCTTATGAATTTGTAGTGTTGGAAAACACACTGTCCCTTGTCAATTATTTCCTTATGAATTTGCAGTGTTGGAAAACAAACTGTCCCTTGTCAATTATGTAATGAAGTTCACCTTCAAATTTTAGAACATTGAAAATAACTAATAGGGGATAGTGTATTTTCCAACATGAAACAAAAAAATGGCCACATTATTTGCAGTGTTGGAAAACACACTGTCCCTTGCCAATTATTTCCTTATGAATTTGCAGTGTTGGAAAACACACTGTCCCTTGTGTGGGAAAAATGTTCACATTGTTTGCAGTGTTGGAAAAAACATTGTCCCTTGTGTAGGAAAAGTGGACAATAGACATCATTAGAATGTAAGATGTCTAGAAATAACTAACAAGGGACAATGTGTTTTCCAACATTAGAAATAACTAATAGGGGACAACGTGTTTTCCAACATTGGAAATAACTAATAGGGGATAGTGTGTTTTCAAACATTGGAAATAACTAACAAGGGATAGTGTGTTTTTCACTTTCTTGATATACTTGGAACAAAAAAATGCTCACATTGTTTGCAGTGTTGGAAAAAACACTGTCCCCTATGTAGGAAAAGTGGACAAAGGACATCATTAGAATGTAAGATGTCTAGAAATAACTAATAGGGGACAATGCATTTTCCAACATTAGAAATAACTAACAGGGGACAATGCATTTTCCAATAGGGACACTATGTTTTCCAACATTGGAAATAACTAATAAGGGATAGTGTTTTTTCCAAATGGGGACAATGTGTTTTCCAAACGGGGACAGTGTGTTTTCCAATAAAGAACAAAAAATGCTCACAATATTTGCACTGTTGGAAAACACACTATCCCTTGTCAATTATTTCCTTATAAATTTGTAGTGTTGGAAAACACACTGTCGGACAATGTGTTTTCCAAACAAGGATAGTGTGTTTTCCAATAGGGAACAAAAAATTATCACATTATTTGTAGTGTTGGAAAATACACTGTCCCTTGTCAATTATTTCCTTATGAATTTGCAGTGTTGGAAAACACACTGTCGGACAGTGTGTTTTCCAATATTAGAAATAACTAACGAGGGACAGTGTGTTTTCCAACAATGGATATTGTGTTTTCCAACATTGAAAATAACTAACAGGGGACACTATGTTTTCCAATAGGGAACAAAAAAAGCTCACATTATTTGCAATGTTGGAAAACACACTATCCCTTGTCAATTTTATTTCCTCATAAATTTGTAGTATTGGAAAACATACTATCGGACAGTGTGTTTTCAAACTTTAGAAATAACTTAAAGGGGATAGTGTATTTTCCAACATTGGAAATAACTAACAAGGGATAGTGTGTTTTCCAACAGGGGACAGTTTTTTTTACAACAGGGAACAAAAAATGTTCACATTGTCTGCAATGTTGGAAAACACACTGTCCCTTGTGTAGGAAAAGTGGACAGGGGACATTATTAGAATGTAGGATGTATAGAAATAACTATCAGGGGACAATGTGTCATCATTGTATTCTAATGATATACCCCTTTTTCATATGATGATGACATTAATTTGGTAGATGAACACAAAAAAATTGTGCCACATCTTTGGTCAATAATACAAATGTTATTGCCTACCTGTTACATAGAATTTGTGTTAAATTATAAAAATATTATTAATAATTTAGGTGATTTATAACTAGCTAGGTATGTTTTGAGTGCATATTTTTATATTTTGAGGATGATGCATAAAACTAAAAATTACCGCTATCTTGTGAATCCAACATTTTAGAATTTCAATTTCTTCGTAATACTTTGGATACTAGTGCATGACATTGAGAATATCTCTATTTTTTCACCCATGGTTTCATGTTGCTTTGGATGCTGATATAAGACAATAATATTACCTACATCGTAACATTTCTATGCTCTAAGTGTTCTATTTGTCTATTTTCACCCATGTGCTTTCTTCTTTATGTTATGAACCTTTATTTTGACATATCTTTGTGTAAGATTGTTAGTTGTTATGTGACACTTATTTTCTCTTTTACTTGTTTCCATTTAGTAGTTACACAATTTCAAATGCATACTTTGTTTTTAGTAATTTATCACTACAAACTATCCTACAATTTCAAGTGCATAATTTGTTTTTAGTAATAACGCTACAAACTATCCTACAATTTCAAGCGCATACTTTGCTTTTAGTAATAAAACTATGACCTATCTTATTATTTAAATTGCATACTTTTTTTTTAGTAATAACACTACAAACTATCTTATAATTTCAAGTGCATACTTTGTTTTTTTTAATAGCACTACAAACTATCTTATGTTAGATAGAGCACAATCAACCATATCGAAAAAATTCAAGCAATTCTATTTTGTTAAATAACAAAATATTTGGCCACCATGTGGTAAGATTCTTTGGGGAGAACATAAAATAGAGAGGGCAAAATACATTTGATATATTCTTGAAGAGGATAAAATTTTGTACATGAAAAGTTTATCTATTGATCACATCAATTTTACATAGTTTAGATGTAAAAATCTATGCTACATGGAAAGGTTATCATCCCCAAATTTTTAATACAATTCAAGATCATAGAAATAAAGAATCTATTCCTCTAAGAGGAAGACAAAACCCTAAATGCCAGTTATCCATTCTCTACAATGAGATATTTTATGCATTTAGAACAATTTCAATAACAACTACTCTTCCTAAGAGCTCAATGTTTTCAAAGCTTTCATTTTCCTCCCAAATCTCAAGAAAGGCTTCCTTTATATTGTGAGTGCTTTCAAGTGTGAAGTATGCTTCCTTTGTCCGAATTGAAGTGCCAACCTATTAAGACATCCAAAAAAGACATCAAATTTATATAGCTGAATAAAAGAACAATATTTTTTAAATTCATGTCAAAGAATCTTACCAAATAGTCTGCAAGACCACAAGTTTTCTTGTTTCTATATTTCTAGGACTATCATCAAAGAAAATATGCCAAGTAAAACAACAAACTTAATAAACTTTGAAAGAAATTCAAGATTTTAGTATTTCACTAATAAATTTACCTTTCGTGTAATTAATTTTACTTTAACAATGAATACAAACATTAATATAATTAATTCAAGAATGAGGCCAAAAGAAATCCTATCCTATCCTATGCTTCATGTGGTTCCTCCTATGCTTGGAACTTGGATGTACATTAGGGTATGTCTACCCACACCGGTGGCAAATACATACATCACGAAGTTATTTTGCATGATGGGTTTCAATCCCTGAAAATAACAATGATAATATATTACAACCAATGTACATTTTAGGTTGAAATATAGAAGACAAAAATCACACAAAGTTCCACATAACTAAGACAATAACTAAAACCTAATCTTGATAGATCCATATTAACAACCTTTAGATGCTACAATTTAGGCATTGGAAAACATGAAAACCCACGCTTGTCGAAGTTTATTCCTCATCGTGCGTGCTACACGTATATTAAGGGCTTATCCAAACATTCAAGTTATAGTGTTAGTAGCTGCATTATTTCAAGTAGCACTAATCATTGAATTGTATAATCGTATCAGTAGACAAACCTAAATTAATCAAGATTAAGGTAAGAGACTACAAATGCTGTTTTCATGTCAGTTTTTCAAATTAACCATAGATTTACAATTTTAAAATCATATAATAAAAAATAAACTAGCATACATATATTAAATATTAATATATATATAAAATACGCAGAGGTGCCTATTTTAATCATTATGTAGAAAAAAATAATGAAAGACATAATATATACCACCTTTATATTAGAAAAAAATCTTCTAAAAAGATTAAGCCACAAAACTTAAAATATTTATATTTAACACAAAGCTTTTTGTTTTACTGAGTTATAATTTTGTCTACACATCCTTTGTCTATCAAGAAAGGAGTTCCAATCCTTTAAGACAAATAGATCCTCTTTCCCATGCTTTCATTCAATCAAATAATTATCACATTTTCCACCAATTAAAATTAGTCTATTGTGGAGTTTGTGGAACTAGAAAAATAATATTTGTTGTCAGGAAGGTCAAAGTTAGAAATGACCAATACACCAATAGAAATTTCCAAGCAAAGAACTGTAATTGTTTTTAAGTTGAAGTTGTTGATTTCTTGGCTGATCCTAGCTAATTTGAAATAATCTAATTTATTTTGAGATGCCTCTCCTCATTTGCAGTGTTAAGAAATGATTTGTAATTATTTTTAAGTTGAAGTTTCTGATTTCTTTTTCATTGGATTAATTGAAGGGTGGCTAGAAGCATCCTTGGGGTATTTTCAGCTGTTGACTTATTATCCTAGTATGTAATGATCATATAAAATATTGTGTATTAGCATTGAACCTCACTACATTCACACTACCCCCCTTTCAGATTGCCCACTGTAAAGAAGATACTACCTTCAACAACTCCTTCCGTAATTTCTTTTGGATGAAAGTACCATGCCTGCAATTTCAATGACAAGGAATTAGCTCCAAATTGTTGAAATTGCAGCTAAATTTGTTTTCCATCTCAAAACAAATGAAATTTGATTTTAAAACTCCCGCTCTTCAAACATCTCGCTCATTTTTAAATTTTGCTAGTTTTTCAAAATCTGTACGTAAAATCCATCCACTGTCGTTGTCAACTCTATTTTGTCTGCCCATCTTCATCTCTGTCCACCGTCATGCATTTTTTTCCAGCGCTCGGATGGGAGATGGGAGGCTATGTTATAATATTACATACATAGGTGAATTTTGTCTAGGAGTTATCTTTCTCCATATATTGGTGGTTGTTTCAATTTTAACCATTATAACCAATACCTTCAAAACACACGTCCATTTTCCTGAGGCTATAAATTAACAACGTTTGAAGGTGTATGTTTAAGGGTTTTAATTTTGAAAACTAAGAATGAACAAGTGAAGCTGACCATGAAATTACCGACTTAGTGATGTAAAAATTTCTTTGCTTTTGGATTCCTTACTAAAAATTTCAAAAGATAATCAAACATGTTGAGAAAATAGCTTAGTGCCAATGGAAAGAAATAAGAGCATGAAATCTTAATCAACACTCTAGGTATCACAATGATGTAGGACTACCCTAGGGGTCAAGCAATCTTGCATCACCCAATTTTTTTTTTCTTGTTACACATTTTGTTTTCTTGGCATGTTTTATTGTTTAGTTGTGTGCACTTGTTTTCTCTCTTGTGTGCTTTGTGTTTGTTGTGTGTTTGTGCATGTTTTTGACTTGTATAATGTTTTTTTAAGATAAGTGTTGGACATGTGCAACTCTAGAAACCTTGGATTTTTTGTTCCTATGCAAGCCAGTACAAAAAAATGTACCATACACCTTGAGTGCAACATGTTGGATGCATTATGCACAATCTCAATACATGCTTGTTGCCTATGCATCCAATGTGCTACTATGCAAGCCTCAATTTTACCTATGCATTTTTTTGGCATTACCATGCTTGTAGGACTTCTACGGGATGGTCCCTAAACTTTTGAGTTGATTTCTATCATTCACACTTGTTTGTGGCTTGTGTCATCTTTGCACTACATTATTTCAACCATATGAGTTTTATTTCCCAATTATGTAAGGATGAATCGTACACCTAGAGGTTAAACCTTCAAAGTTGATCTAAGATTATGTATACATTACACACAAGGGGATTCCCATATAAATTACACATAGGGGGTCAATTTTAGGAACTGAAAAGACATTCTCGGAGTTTCATTTGTTTTTTCTTGGAATGCTAGTTTTCTTTAGGTCATGGACACTTGTTAGATTTCTCCTAATATGTTCAATTTTTTGTTGCATGTCAAGCATCACTAGGATTTTTTATTTAAATATTTATTCTTTCTGAAGAAGGGATTGAGAATTTAGTGGTTAGAGCTTGGAAAATTATGAAAGGGATTTGTCATTAAGATTTGTGCAAGGAAATTGTTGGGGTAGATTGCATGAAAAGTCTTTGGTTGGTTATTTACTTTGGCTAGGCTTATTAGTTATTGAGTTCCATTTCATGAATTTATTTCCATCTTTAGTAAATGTTCCATTTTTGTTCTACATTTGTTTCTTTCTTCCATAACTTTTGTTGTGACTATGCAATGTTACCATAATTTTACTTGTTATGGTGTTGAATCACACAATAGGAATTGACAAGGAGGTTTTGAATATCTTGTTGCTAAAAATGCTAAAGATAATCAAACAGATTGAAAGAAAAACTAAGTGTTAATAGAAAAGAATACGAGCAATAAATCTTTAACATTCTAGGTATCAATATGGGAATTGACAAGGAAGAACCATCAAGAAGCATCTTGTAGAAGCAAGACTACATGTTGACAAGGAGGATAGAAGGAACAAAAAATATGAATTCATTGTGATAGATGAAACATTAAAGGTTCTTTGGTTTAAAAGAGAATTTTATTTAACAATTAGCTATTTGGTTGAGAATTGGCTGCATAGATTAAGGTAAATCTGTGGTAAGAGTGAGTAATGAATGGTGGTGTTTGGCATTCTAACTGGTATGCATAATATATTTTTCTTTTCTTGAAATTGCACTAAAATTAGGATTGAAAGGGCCCAAACCTTTGTACAATAGAGCAAATATAAGGTAGACAAAGGAAGTACCATAAGATATTGGACAAACTAAACAACCCGACAAAACGAATTAGAATGAAACACAATTGTAGCCCAATTGATACACACAATAACAATCAAAGAAGAAACATGGGACCTTTTGAGCACAAAATGATACCGAGAGGGGGGGGGGGGTGAATTAATATCTAGCAATCCTTTAATTTTTAAAAATTAAATAATTACATCTACTACACATATCCAAGATTTAGGAATTAAGTACACAAGGAGACACATGTTTTATGTGGAAACCCTTTCATGAGAAAAAACCATGAATTTTTTTTTCTTATCTTTATAAATGGCTTCATTTTCTTGTAGGCTCCAACCTACTAGAGACTCCAATATCTACTTGAAAAATTTATAAACTATAAAATATTGGAGGCTTCAACCTCCCAACACAAATTTCAACCTTTCCTCACAAACTAAGCTCCAACCCAACAAGAGGCTACAACATTTTATTTGATAGGCTCCAACCTATTAGCTCTTCAAATGCTGATATGATATTGTTTTTTACACAAATATGATCAACCTCTAAATCTTTTCACAATCTTCACAAGTCTAAAACCTATAAATCTTTTCAATATTCACAAATCTGATTCAAGTTCTAGATATTTTATGATTCTCACAAATCTGATTCAAATTTACGTATCTTCTTTCTTAAACCTGAAAATTACTAATCCATCTCACTAGCACAATTCATTTATTTCACCATGCCAATATCTTCACTATATATCTGATTTGTTCTTCATATTTCTGCTCTTTTTCTTTTTTCGATTTGCCTTTTATTTCAGAAATTATTCATTGAAGTTGTTTTTGATTTCCCTTTCAACCTTTATTTATACCATTTTATTATCTCAAAGGATGTGTCTTTTATGAGGGGTATGTCTATTTGAATAAATGTGTCCTTTTAAAACCATTCAATGCCTTTCCTTAATGAATCTTATCTTTTTAAATGCTATTTTTAATGGATTGCTGCCTTTATAGAATCACACCTTTTGTTAGCCTTGAATCATATTTTATATCATTGTTGCCTTTTGAAATAATTCAATGCCTTTTTATATTAGTCATCTTGGGAAATTTTACTTGTGGTCATCTTAAGATAGTTTCAATCTGATTTCATTTGTCTTGGGTGCCAAAAGCAATATGGGTTGGCCCATGTTATATGTATAATCAATGATATTAAATGCATATTATTCTTCCCAAAGGAAAAATGTTTAAATATTTATTTAAACATCGAATGGTATTTGTAACTTAAAAAAGGGAACCCTAAGTTTAATGTATAGAACCTAGGGTTATTTTGCTCCTTTTTCTAGGGTACAATAGGATGCAAATCAACAAGGTGATTAGATTGAATTTAAACCATAAATGTGACCCAATTAGACCTAGATCTACATATTTTTGAATCTTGGAAATGGATTGAAATTGATGCAATTGAGTTAACCTAATTAGACTATGTGCCATAATATGAAAATTGCAAGATCTTGACAATTGAAAAACCGTAATAGAGATTTGCAGATAGATTTGGGAAGGGAAAAGTGTTGTGTACTTGTCATATAAATTTGAATTCAATCACTATAGGAGGACATAGTCTCCCAAGGGTGTCTCTGTCCTTATAGGGGCACCTTGAATTTGTTTCCACAATCCTTTGATGTCGGATTTGAGCTCCCAATTCCCACTTGCAAATTTGTTGGAGTCATTTTTGAATAATTCTATAAGCGATTTTATGTGAGTTGACAAGGTGTAGGGTTTTGAATGCAACAATGGAAAAATGATCTTCAAAATTCCTTCAATCCTCTCCAAACTTGAATTTTGAACATTCAAAGAGAGAATAAATGTTGTTCCATTTAGGGGCTTTCCTTAGTCAAACCCCATGTTAGTGTTTTCACTTCCACAATGGAAATTCCAATGATAGAAATGATAAATGATAGTAAGGAATGATGAATCAACAAAGCACTGCAACTCACCACCCTTCAATGGCTTCTTTGAAGTATTGAAGTCATGCACATCACTTCAAGGTCTTGGATTTTGTTTGTTTGAATGCTTGAATTGTTTGGAGACCTACACCAAGGGTTAGCCTTCACAAACAATGATAACTTGAACATACATTAAATCGCATAGGATTTGACATGATGTTTTGATCTTGAGTTTGTTGAAAAAGAAGGTAAAACTATAGTAAAAATCTAGCTTAAAATTTGTAAGTCCTGTGTAACTATAGATTTAATTTTAGTATTCTTTTTCACAATCTCGTGTATTATTAATCTTGAATTAGATCAATTTTAATGTTGTAGAAAGTAGACAAAAGATCGTAGAAGAAATATAAGACAAAATAGAAAGGACATAAAATGTACATGGAGAAACCCTTTCGGGAAAAAACTCAACCAGAATTGGTCTTTCTTGTATTATTTAACCTTGAATAAGATTAAAATAACACTGATTCAATTCTCCTTGATCTGTTTCCTTTGTTCTTCAACAAATCTTCTTCACAACCTGCAATATTTTCTCACATAACTCTCTCATACAATTGCTGCGATAATAGACAATATTCTTTCTTACAAACTCATAAGAGTTATCAAATATATAATTACAAAGGCTCTTGAGAAAATCCACTTCTAGGGTTGCAAAGTTGAGTTCTCATATGCATGCACAATTCAAACAAGAGTCTCCCTCAAAGTTGGCACCCAACATTGAAGTGTTAACCTCGTAGTTGTCAAAAATATCTCATTCAAGCTCATCCTCAAAGTAGGCACTTAAACTGGGTCCCACTTAACTGACAATTGAAAATATTTTTTTCATGCAATAGTTGTAACTCAAAGATGCCAACTTGGGCACCCAAGGTGAGCCCAAGTTAATCTTTGTTAACTAAAACACATCTGTCACCAATTCATGCAAAATATTATGCATGCATGATCCTCCATCTATTAACTAAATGTATCAACTTGTTATCTGCCCATGCAACTCAAGTCAACTGAAATTAACTAACATGCAATTGAAGATAATTGAAACATAACTGCACTGAACTGAATTGAACCTTATACACATCTATCCTTATTTTATAGGTACTCAACATGCATAAATCAAAATCCCTATTTTGCAGGAACCTAGGATGCATTTATGAAGTGTACTCAATTCACCAACCAATTAACTAAACCAAGGTGGATCCCACCTCCCATGTGGGTTCCCATGTGCTCCTATTTTGTAGGAGCTCACTCCAAGGTGTCCCCACATGCTCCTAACACTTAAAAATAACTACAAATGTCAAATTAAATGTTTATTTCATTCCAAATTAATCTCTTCCTAATCCTAGTGTTGTGAAACACATTCGAAGGACTTAAGAGATACATGAAATATGTTAAGAATGCAATTAAATGGCATCCTATTCCCAATATTCTCCCACTTGACATTATAATTGAAATTATTCTAAACAAGGAATCATTTAATATAAATCGAGTACAGGAATCAAGGCCAATGACCTTCCTGCACCAAATAATCAATCCATGCCAACTTCAAATGCAACTTGCATAATTATGAATATTCAAGCAAATGATTAATACTCAAAAATAAGAGAACTTATCTATAGGAACTGGTTTCATAAGATAATGTGCAACATTAATTAAAGTGTCAACTTTCTCAATTAATAACTTCCCACTCTCAACCATTTCTCACACAAAGTGATACTGAACATCAACATGCTTAGTACGAGCATGATACATAGGATTTCTGGCTAAACACATAGCACTCTGACTATCACATTCAAGTCTAAATATGTTTTCAATTAAAACCAATACCTTTCCCAAGTCTCTATAACCAAACTGCCTCTTTGGAGGCAAGTGAAACTACCGAGTGTGTTAAACTCACGTCCAACCAAGGTGTAGGCTTCTCAGTCTTTACTGTTGAAAATATTTTTCTTACAAGTAACCATTCCAACATATATCTCTTACCATAAGAGAACTCAAGCCTCACCTATTTCTCCAAGTATCCATGGGGACTTGTAACCAACCAATCCATGCCAAAATCCAAATGCAACATAGCACTATCATGAAGTAATCAAGAAAATGATTAATCTACCCAATACATAAGAGAACTACACAAGATCAATTTCAAAGCTCCAATCATGAATCAAAAACATAAACATGACAACATGATCTAACCATCTCCTCCAAGGATATCACATGCATCATAACATACATAAACATCCTAGTCTCAAGAGAAAAAGTACCATGCCAAAATATAAACTCATATCAAGAGTAAACCATGACATAGTAGCAACCACTCTAAACCAAGAAAAAAATATCCCCAATCACATGAAGATAACCTTACCAATGGTGCATCCACGTCACTGCCAACAAATCCCATTGAACCATGGTATGAGATACACATGGAATCATGAATTCCATCCTCTTCATGAAGATCACTCTTCAACATTAAGTAAAGAGTCACCACTAACATTTTTACATGAAATAATCAATGCATGATTACTGCCATCCGATGATTCCTCTATAGAAGAATAATAACTCTTTTTCTTATTCTTACAATCCTTCTTCACATGTCTCAATTTCCCATAGTTCCAACACTTTACCTTACTTTGTCCTTCTAACTTACCCTTCCCTTGTCTCCCTTAGGTTCCTTTTTACTAGGCCCACCTTTTACAAACAAGGCATCTTGGATTTCCATTTTAGATTTCCCCCTCATCTCCTCTGATAGGAGAGTAGGAATTATATTGTCCATCTTTGGATTTGCACCACTACCACTAATAGCAACAATTAGATTTTCCCAAGACTCTGGTAAAGAACAAAGTAACAAAATGCATTTATTTTCATCTTCTAGCTTTACATCTACAAATTCTAACTAACTTAGAATTAAATTAAAACCATTTAAATGATGTGCAACAAAATCACCATCTTTCATCTTTAAAGAATATAACTCTCTTTTCAGATACAACTTATTAGTAAGGATTTTAGTTTGATAGATATCACCTATCCTCTTCCATATCTTATATGCAGTAGTTTCATTTGAAACATTCAAGAGAACAACATCAACAAGACATAATCATATGGTCCCTCTTGCATTCTTATCAAGCTTAGTCCAATCCTCATCTGACATTGATGTAGGTGTATTTGTCTTACTACCTACAACTAACCACTGATCTCTCTCTTCAAGGAGATCTTCCATTTTTAGTTTCTACATCTCATACCCATATCCATTGAACCTTTCAATATCTAAATGAGAAGTAGAACCCATTGCAACACATTCATTTTTCAAATCAACAATTGACACTATATTAAAAGCTCCCACTACAACTGAAAAATATTCAAACTTTTAAGATAAAGGCGTCCCAAACTCTACCCGACCATTAGCTCTGATACCAAATGTTGGAAATGAAGGTAAAACTGTAGAAAAAAATGTAGCTTAAATTTTTTAAATCCTATGTAACTGTAGAGTCAATTTTAGCATTCTTTGTCACAATCTCTTGTGTATGATTAATCTTGAATTAGATCGATTTTAATGTTGTAGAAAGTAGACAAAAGATTGTAGAAGAAATATAAGATGAAATAGAAAGGACACAACATGTACGTGGAGAAACCCTTTCGGGAAAAAAATCCACCAAAATTGGTCTTGCTTGTATTTTTTAATCTTGAATAAGATTAAAATAACACTGATTCAATTCTCCTTGATATGCTTCCTTTTTTCTTCAACAAATCTTCTTCACAACCTGCAATATTTTCTCACAAAACTGTCATACAATTGCTGCAATCATAGACAATATTCTTGCTTACAAAATCATAGAGTTATCAAATATATAATTACAAAGGCTCTTGAGAAAATCCATGCCTAGGGTTGTCAAGTTGAGTTATCATATGCATGCAAAAGTCAAACAAGAGTCTCCCTCAAAGTTGGCACCCAACACTGAAGTGTTAACCTCGTAATTGTCAAAAATATCTCATTCAAGCTCATCCTAAAAGTAGGCACCCAAACTAGGTCCCACTTAATTGATAATTAAAAATATATTTACCATGCAATAGTTATAACTCAAAGATGCCAACTTGGGTGTCCAAGGTGAGCCCAAGTTAATCTTTGTTAACTGAAATACATCTGTCACCGATTCATGCAAAACAATATGCATGCATGATCCTCCATCTATTAACTGAATGTATCTACCTGTTATCTATCCATGCAAATCAAGTCAACTGAAATTAACTAACATGCAACTAAAGATAACTGAAACATAATTGAACTAAATTGAACTAAACCTCGTACACATCAATCCCTATTTCATAGGTACTCAACATGCATAAATCAAAATACCTATTTTTTAGGAACCTAGGATGCATTTATGAAGTGTACTCAATTCACCAACCAGTTAACTGAACCAATGTGGATCCCACCTCCCATGTGGGTGCCCATGTGCTCCTATTTTGTAGGAGCTCACTCCAAGGTGCCCCCACATGCTCCTAACACTTAGAAATAACTAAAAATGTCAAATTAAATGTTTATTTCATTCCAAATTAATCTCTTCCTAATCCTAGTGTTGTGAAACACATTCGAAGGACTTAAGAGATACATGAAATATGTTAAGAATGCAATTAAATGGCATCCTATTCCCAATAGATTTTCTATAATAAATATTTTAAATAATTCTTTCAACTTGCTATTGACATTAATTCTCTCTTAATGTTCACTTGCTATTAGATAGATTTCAAAAGATGCAATAACTAGGTATTTATATGCAATTATGCTAATTTTCCAAAAAATAGATCTTGATAGCGGACCTTTGCAAGTTGAATTTCATATGTTAAAATGCTGATATCAACATATTCAAATTTTGATCTCGACAAAATAGGGGGATAGAGCCACCCAAGGGTGTCCCTGTCCTAGCCCTATTTTTTGCGGATTTAGGTGTCGAGGGAAAAACATTAAATAAATGCATTTGTTCTATGCTTGCAATTTGTTGGAAAACGATAAAAATAGGCCTCAAAATGAATAATTTCAGAAATTAGGGGGTCAGTTAGGTTTAATAGTTTAGGGGGAGAAAAACATAGCATGAAATTGTAAAGGGTGACAATTTTTTGATGCTACATTTAGCCTGGACTTTAGTGAGAGTATGAACTTATGCTCAAACTCACACTAAAGTAGAAAATCCATGTCAAGAGAGGTCCGATTGCCTAAATGTTGAAGATATAAGATGACTAGGGATCTAGGAGGAGTGCATAAGTCCCTAGGATCAAAGATCCCATTGCAAACCAACATGAGCACAAAGGAACACACACATGTATGGAATACAATAAGACAACATATACAAACATACATATCAAAAACATAAATCATACACGATTAAAACACATAACATAACATAATGTAACATATAGATGAAAACAAAATGAATACAAAAACGATGCAAACATGAAGAAGGAACATAAAAGACACACAACAAAAAATATAGTTAGTACTAAAGGATTTGAGTTGGTAAGGTAAAGAGACCTTAGTCTTAAATTGTCTCATATCAAACATCATCCATCAAATTAATGTTAGTTAAAGGAATTCTCCCATGAGGACTGGCAAGTTGAGCTATGCCACATCACTCATGAGGCACATGGATCTACTGGCTAGCAAGTTGCATTATTCTAGGTGTCCATGCAATATGATGGGTTCCACAGGGCTAGAAAACTAAATTATGCTACACTCAAGAAACACATATCTCTATTGTCAAACAAGTTGTGTTATGCTTGACGACCATGTTAAGGCGTTCATGAATGACATAATAGAAAAGTCTGATATTTGCTATGTTAATCACAAGATGAAGGAAACATGGGCTAGTGAATTCTAACATTCACTAGGTGAGCGCCCAAGACAATGTAGAAAAATGAGAAACACACTAGGTGTGCACCCATTGACAACCATACCAAGAGTTATAATCCTTGATAAATTTGATAATGCTCTACAAAATGATCAAGATGCTATGCCAGAACAACACTAAGATCAACACATGTGAACAAAGTGAAGAAAAAATTCCAACACACCACTAAGTTCAACGCATGTGAACAAAATGAAGAAAAAAATGCCAAAATCACCTAAAAAGGTGAAAAAAGCTGCCTAAGGAGGCACATAAACGATGACAAGATAAGACCAAAACCTCAAGGGCTATTGTAACAATAGCACCACAAAATTTGATTTACAAAAATAACAAAGGGGATTTTTTCAATACATGAAAGGTCACACCTTAGGGAACACCATACATGGCATCATCACCAAGAGAGAACTAGTCATGGAATAAAAGACTCACACCTTAGGGAATAATAACCATATGATTACTACCAAGGGGAAAATCATATACCAAGAGAGACACTAACATAGATCGAGAATCCCACACTTTCATTGAGAAGGTCACACTTCCTAGGAGATGTATGCTATCATCACTAAAAAGAGACCAAATTTTATGCAAACAATGAGTGGGGAACTATATGCCCCCCCCTTAAAATGATAGTGTACTTGCTACACTAACATTTTAAGGAGATAAAGAGGGATCCCTTGCTAGAAGGAATGCACCCAGGACAAGACTACCTAACTCCTTGCCCCCCAAGTGTAGGGGAAAATATGAGCCAAGATGGATGATATGCTGCACCTTACAAGATGAAATATGATTGCATAAAGCCTGGTTTATACCCCCATGCATGGTAATGAGTATTGTGTGATACTGCAACTACCACATGGCAAGGAGAAACAACTAATGCTATTTGTCATGATTAAGTGAAGGTATTTTTGATGTTTTCATTATTTTTGAAGGACACTAGCCAAGACCTCTTGTTTCTTGCACGTTGAGATATATGGGACCACAAATGCTTTGTTCTTTTACACCACATAATTTTCCATTATAGCCAAATTATTTCAAAAGTTGATACCCTCTTCCATAAATGACTTCCATTTCTTTCGAGGAAGGTGGTTTTTCATAATCATCTTCATCATAAGTGGATATGAAATTTGTGTTTTCCTCTTTACTAGAAGTTGTGGAATTGTATGTGTTTGATGATTCAATGATAGATTGTGTTGATATCATTGTGGATTCTTTCTCTTTTCCCAATTTTGATGGTATAATCTTGTAGTCTCCCATGAATGTAGGTATGAAATATAATGAACCCCAATCATCATCCAACAAATTTTCCACCGATGAAAGGCATTCATCTTTGTCCTCAATTTGTAAAGGTTCCAATTTTGTAGTTGGTGTAAGTGTTCTAAGAGGATTCTTCATTCCTAAATAAGTTTGTAAACAATTTTCAGATTTTGGATCAACTTTTATCATGTAAACCCTATTGTTATAAGTGTATTTCATTAGATGATGAAGCATTGAAGATACTCCTTTCATTTCATAAATCCATGGTCTACCCAAAAGAAGATTATATGAAAGGTCATGGGGCATGAAATGGATGAGAGTTTGCAATATAACCTTACCAAATTTAACAGGTAATGTTATCACACCAAACGGTTATTTTCCCACATTATTAAAACCATAGATGGACAAATTATCTAGTTGAATTTGTCTTATCTGCCCTAATTCTATCCAAAAGATTTACATTGCAAACATTTAGCGTCAAACCATTGTCAATAAGGGTATTCCTAATCCCAACCTTTTTAATAACAACCATTATCATTAGGGCATCATTTTATTTTTGTGTTTCTAAGGGAGGTAATTCACTTTGATGAAAGAAAATATTCACATTAGCCAAATTTATACCCTCAATTAAGGCCGCTACATTGTTTGGTTGCGAACTAGGAGGGACCACAAATTTTTGCAAAGAATTTTGAAGCATGCCATGGTAAACATGAAATGTTTGAATTAAATCCCACAAAGTCTTAGTAGGAGTGTTATGAAGTTGCTCAACTAGATCAAATTATTTACCACTACACTACTGGATATTAGGTGTAGGTGGGAGGTATGGTTGATGCAATGGAATGTATGTTGGTGTTTTCTTTGGTTTATTATTGTTTCTAGTGTTATATGTATGAGCAAAAATATGATAACTTGGTTGCCGCAACACATGATTACTAGTGAGTTGTTTTGCAAAGTTTAGGATATGGCCATGAGATTTAGGAGATCATATAATGGGAGGTGACTTAGGAGGTCCAATAACTAGAGGAATTTTAGGAGGTCCAATAATTAGAGGAATTTTAGGAGGTCCAATAATTAAAGGATTTTTAGGAGGTCTAATAATCAAAGGAGATCTAATAGCCAATTAGCATTCATCACCTCAACGAATTTAACTTCTTGTTGATGATTTTCCATCGAGGGTGAATCTAATGTCACCTTAGCAACTTCATCTATGCGATCCATAAATGTATCAATGATTTCATCCTCTTGTGCCATAATATATTCCTAGGTAGAAGAGGTATTGAGAGAGAAAAAACAAGACCCTCATGATGCTATATGATTGGACTCTAACAAAAATATACCTTCTTCACAAGTGAGGTATGGAGAGATGAAAAACTATTATTGTCATGATTGTCAATGATTGCACCCCCTTGCATCAAAAATTTCTCACACGTAGGGGAGATGTTGTGAGATGAATGAAGATTAGAAGAAATATGTCAATTATTTCATTATCTTGCACCAAGGTACTCTCACAATTAGGAGAGATAGTGGGAGAGGGATCAATGAAAAATAACAAAAGGGGAGAAATAAACCCAAGGGGAGAAACAAACCAATTTTCACATGCTTGTATCAAAAATTTCTTGAATTTATTAACAAGATATGACAATAAAACATGCATTATAACAAAATATTTTTTCAATGAGAACATGATGTTATACCCTATAGATCAAGCTAGCAATGTTTTTAGGAAAAAAAATAGTTACATGACTAATATTCAAAAACTGATGCTAGAGTTGGGCAGAGACCAAAGGCAAGATTCAACACAGTGAATTTAAGTTAAAAATGGCAAGAATAAGTCACCATAAGTGGAATAAGTCGACCTAGGGCACCTATGTCTTGCATAACATTTTGCAAGTTTTAAAATTTGATTGTGTGTTATATTGTTTAAGGATCTCAGGTTTGCTTGTAGAAGGGTCTTATAGTGATTTTTTTCTACTTTACTCAGTTTATGCCAATGTGACTCAAAATGTAAGTGTGCCACTATGTTGAAGACATTTTTAACAATAAATGACAAATTTGAATGCAATATCTATATCTAAGATGCCACAATTGATTGATTCCAAGATGCAAATCTATAAAAAATTATGATTTTGATTCAATTTTGAAACCAAACAATGTACCTTTTTCACTTTTTGAGCTATATGAAAGATGCTTGAATGGATACAATTAATAATTCCAAATTAAAGATCTGTAAGTAGGAATAGACCGAAGACATAGAGACAGAGAATTGTGTAAAATTTTGTTGATCTAAGTGTAGTAGGACAAAGGTGCCCTAGAGCGTCTATGTACCTCATAGGGTTTGTGAATTTAAATGAAATTTTGAATGTTTATTAGGTTGTCTAAGGGTTATGTTTCTTTAATAAAATAGGTTTGCAACTAAGTATTTTACCAGAATTTTCTCAATTTATGACAATATAACACAAATGCAAATGTGTAACAATGTTTGAACAAAAAGCGATAACTATGAATGCAATTTTGAATGTAGATCTAACCTAAATGATTGAAATTAATCCTATTACAACTTAAAATGTAATGTGAGATGTAATTTTGAATGTAGATCTAACCTAAATGATTGAAAGCAATCCTATTACAACTTATGATGTAATGTGAGATGCAATTTTTTGAATTTTTGTCTTTTATGATGTAAAAATGAAACCCTAAATGAACAATTCAAAATAATGAAATGCTAAACCTAGATATAGGGTTGAATTACTTCAGATTTCAAAATTTTTATGATATCAAGATGTAAGGTTTACCAAAATGTAACTTGGAAAAAGGGAACCCTAAGTTTAATGTATAAAACCTAGGGTTAATTTTCTTTTTTTTGAAGGGTACATTATGATGCAAATCAACAAGGTGACTAGATTGAATTTTAACCATGAAGGTGGGCCAATCAAAATCCAATATGTATCTTTTTGAATGTTGGAAACAGATTAGAATTTATGCAATTGAGTTAACCTAATTAGACTATGTGCCCTAATATGAGAACTGCAAGATCCTAATAATTGAAAAAGTTGTGTACCTATTATATAAATTTTAATTCAATCACTATAGGAGGACATAGTCAACAAAGGTCATATCTATCCTTTTAGGGGTGTCTTGGGTCTATTTTCACAATCATCTAATGTCAGATTTTTGCTTCTGATTCCTGCTTGTGAAATTGTTAGATCACTATTGGATAATTATATAGGCGATTTTTTGTTAGTTGACAAGGTGTAGGGCTTTGAATGGAACAATGGAAAAATTATCAAAAAATTTCCTTCAATCCTCTTCAAAATTGAAATTTGCACCTTCACAAAGAGATGAAGTGTTGTGCCATTTAGGGGCTTGCCTTAGTCAAAACCTATGTTAGTGTTTCCACTTCCACAATGGCAATTCCAATAATAAAAATGATAAATGATAGGAAGGAATGATGAATCAACAAAGTGCTGCAAATCACCACCCTTCAATGACTTCCTTGAAGGACTGAAGGCATGCACATCACTTCAAGGTATTAGATCTTTCTTTCTTGAATGCTTGAATTTTTTGGAGTTCAAACAAGGGTTAGCCTTCACAAAAAATGATAACATGAACATACATGAACTCACATAGGATTTGACATGATGCTTGGATCTTGAATTTTTGCAACGAATCTTTAAAATACTTACTCTTAATGTTCACTTGTTAGATAGATTTCAAATGATGCAATAACTAGGTATTTATATGAAATTATGCTAATTTTCCAAAAAATAGATCACGATAGCTAACCTTTGCAACTTGAATTAAATTTTTTAAAATGTATTCAAATTTTGAGCCCAAAAAAATAAAGGGAGAAAGTCGCCAAAGGGCCTCCTAGTCCTAGCCCTATTTTTTGTCGATTTAGGTGTCGGGGGTAAAACATTAAATAAATGCATTTGTTCTTGAAACAATGAAAAATAGGGTTATGGTATGTTATGAGAGTGGGGTTCACCAAAATGATAATAGATAGACCTATTTCTCACTATTTCATTAGGAAATGAGATCCACACAAAGAATTGACTTACAACCCTTAGGTGAGTCAACCTAATGAGGGATTCTACTGCTTTACTTATGCTTGAGGATATGGGTTTTAGTCTAAACAACACTTTTTGGGAGAAAAACTAAAAATAACAAATCTACTTAATTTTTCCCATTGAAATTTGAAACATCAATTTAAAGGTCAATACTAACAAAAACATAAAACTTTCTGCAGATTTGAGAAGGGCAAAACATTATGTACTAGTCACCAAAAGGCAATTTTGGGAGGTTGTCTAGGATTCATTCACCCATGGGTGAATGGGTCTTTGCTCAAGGTTTTCAACCAACTTTCGAGAGCCTTTTATGTTATTCTATAGCTTTTGTTTGATTCGAGTTGTAGTGAAGCTGGAAATCAGATATGTAGGTGACTTTCCATGAATTGATGACAACTTTGACAACTTTTGCAACTTTGACAACTTTTCCAATATTTCTCTTCAAATGATATTCAATCCTTCTTCAACCTAAGATCTACAACACAAACACAAGAGGAAAAAATTGTTTGTTTTTGGTGAATGGGGGGTTGCCTTGGTCAAACCTCATTTGGGTAATTAAACCTTGAATTGAAATAATGAAATGTGAAAGGAATGATGGATGAAAAATGCAATGTTGGAACTCACCAAACCCTTGAATAAACCTTTGGAAGTCTACAATATTGATCTTGATCTTACATGAAATGGATTCAATGGATGTGGATCTTGATGCTTGAATCTTGAATTTGAATTCTTTCTCTTTGAAACCTACATCATAATGTTAGCTCCAAAAAATGCATGACGATTAAGACTTTGACATGATGCTTGAGATCTTGATTGCTGCAATAAAGCACTAATAAATATTCTCTTGAATGCCCTTGATCATAAATTTTTTCTATACTTTTTTCTCACTTGAATTTCTAGATTGCTTAGATGTTGATTTGATGAAATAACCTTGTATTTATAGGTATGTATCCTTATTTCTTGAAAATCAAACATTACAAGCTGACATCAAAATTTGAATTTATAGATGTTAGAATACCACCAAAAAAATAATTAAATTCAGGTTGAAAGGCCTAGGGTGGACTCATTCACCCATGGGTGAATGGGTTCCAGATCCCCATCCTTATAACACACATTTCTCAAGGTAAAGTGTTATGTGTTGGAATTAATTATTGTCAGGTTTCCCCTTCGGAAAATGTAATTTATTAGGTTTGTAGATGTAAAATTGGTATTATTAAGGCATAATTAAGTCCATATTAATTAAGAGGGCCCAAAAAAAGTTTGAAAATGTATAGTACATTTTTCTACACTACAGTTCTATGCTTGCAATTTGTCGAAAAATGGTAAAAACATGCCTCAAAATGCATAATTTAGGAAATTAGGGGGTCAATTAGGTTCAACAATTTAGGTGAAGCAAAACATAGTGTAAAACTGTCAAAGGTGACAATTTTCAATGCTACAGTATTAAATGACTTTGAATTCTTTTGACATCAATGACAACATATTCTAAAAATCTCCCCCTTCGTCATTGATGACAACCTAATTTTGAATATAACTCATTTTTCATTGCTCCCCCTGACTATACTACTCCCCATTTCTAAGTCTTCCCCTTGCTTTAACTCTCCCCATTTGACATCAATGGCAAAGGGTCTTCCATCTATCTCAAAGATTTTATCTTCTATAGAGCTACAAGATAATGTTGTGGGTAGCTCCCCTTGAATATATACTTCCCCTTAATGACTGTATGAATATGGAAATACTCCAAAATTTTCCATTAAGTACTCAAATGTGTCCTTGGGAGGTGGATTTGTAAATATTTCAACAATCTATTCCTTTGCAGCAATATATTCATATTATACTTTGATATCTTTCAAGGTTTGTCTCATACACAACAATTGAGTGCAACATAATGTTGTTGCAATATATTTTTCCTTTGTGGTAGATAGGGAAATTGATGCTTGTTTCTTACTCATCCATGATACAAGGTTGCTACCAAGGAATAAGATTCCTCCACTTGTACTCCTCCTATCATCAATGCTGCTTACCAAATCTGCTTCTGTGTATGATACTAGAGTAAAATCATTTCCACTTGGATACCATAGGCCAAACTCCAATGTTCCATTCAAGTGTTTAAGTATCAGTTTCTTTGCTTGAACATGTGTTTCCTTTGGTGCAGCTTGAAATATTTCTACCATGCCAAATTTTTGCATAATATCGAACCTTGAAGCATCCAAATATAAAAAGGCTTCCAATCATTGATCTATAAAGTGTTTGATTTGCTTCAAGTGATTCATCATCTTTACTTAACTCGCATATTGTTACCATGGGGGCACTTATAGGATTACAATATTACATTCTAAAATTTTTAAGCATCTCTTTTACATACTTGGTTTATGAGATAAATATTCCCTTATCTAATTGTGATATTTGAAAACCAAGAAAGAAGGATAATTCACCTAGACTGGACATTTCAAATTCCTTTTGCATATTTATTGAAAATCCTTGACATATTTCATTTATTCCTCCAAAAATGATGTCATGCACATAGATCTATTGGAAAAACAAGGATAGACAACTGGGAGGGGTGAATCAATTGTTACCAAAATCAAACTTATTCAACATTAAACAACCTTAAATCTCATATCTGATAATTAATGGTGCAAGAATAAATCAATAACACATCAAAGACACATGAACACCAAGATTTTATACGTGGAAACCCTGTTAGGGGAAAAACCACGGTGGATGTTAGTCCATAATATTATACCCTATTAGAAGTATAATGAAGAATGAAAATGGAATGCACTTGCATTTAGATACACTGCCTAGAGCACACTACTCAGAGGAAGGCTCACTACCTTACATACAATTATTAGATTAAATCCATATGATGAAGTTGAACTAAGAAAATAGCTTCTACAAAAGCCTGATTACAATTTCGGTTGGGTGCACAAAAACTTCTACACACTCTTCCACACTCTGCTCAAACTTATTCACACTCTGCTCTGCTCTTGAATGATTTAACCTTTATTCACACATACTCTTGCAAACACTTGATAATTGCCTCTAAATGAGGAAAACACACACTTATATATATCCGCTACATGGATTTACATCCACTATTCAATCAGCCTCAAATAAAGAATAAATTACAAATGTCGGCCCCAAAACATGAATAAATTTTAATTTGCACCAACAAAAGTTGGTCACAACATAGTGAGAAACCAAACAAACACCTTAGAATACCCCAAAAAATAAAATATTAATCTTCATGGTCCACAACATGCTACTACCATAATGTCATCCAAGAACATGAAAACTTGAGCACACATCAGACAAATCTCTGATCATGAACACTTTGATCAATGCAAACGTACAACAAGGACAAAGTACGATCTAGAATCATCCATGAAAATCACAGATACATGTGCAACAACTGAAATCACCATAATTTCATCCACTTCATCCAAGAACACCATCTACAAAAATTGAATAATTATAGGAACACAAAAATTCATAAATTCCACAAATCTTGATGCAAACCTTTGAAACTTCCAAACAACATACTAGAAATATTCAACAAAAAGCCCTTTGAAGCACACCTTCAGATCTTCAACGTACAAAAATTTCCAACATTCTGACCTTCTCAGCATCACTGGCTGCCAACAATATTATTTTTACAATTTTCTCAATATCCTCGACATATACAGCCTTAAGCATCATTAATGCTAATAGTGTTGACATCAATGAAAACCACATATCAGAAATGCAACCACAACATCCAACAATCTCCCCCTTTGGCATTGATGGTAAGACATGTTGTGAAAAATAATGCCAACCCAACTAGCTCTTCTCCAACAATTTCCCCCTGAGATTGTGCACTATTTTCATGTTTCCTTCTTTTCCCATATTTTTCACATTGCTCTTCTCTCCCCCTTTGACATCAATGAAAAAAGGTATACATGCTTTGATCACATATTTGAATCATCTGACTACTCCCCCTAAGTAGTAGCCACCACAACATCAATCTGGATTAAGATATGGCTATGAATTCACTGAATAATGTAGAGACTTGCATCTCTTAGTTCTGATCAGGAGGGGAAACCACCCCTAATTTTCCTTTGAGGTACTCAAAATTATCCTTAGGCAACGAATTAGTGGAGATTTCTACAATTTTCTCCTTGGTTGGTATATACTCCAGTCTAACATACCAAGCTCTAGGAGCTTGCTTAAGTCCATATAGAGATTTCTTCAATTGACATACCATATCCTTTTCATCAGTCAATTGAAATCCATCCAGTTGTTCAACATAGACTTCTTCTTCTAGCTCACCATTTAGAAATGCTGACTTTACATCCATCTGATAGACTTTATAATTATTGAAAGTAGCATAAGAAAGAAATAATCTTATATCTTAAATTCTAGCAATAGGGGCAATAGTTTCTTCAAAATAATTACCTTCCATCTGTGATTATCCTTTGCAAACCAGTCTTACTTTGTTTCTGACCAGTTCACCTTACTCATTCAGTTTATTTCGAAACACCCACTTGGTTCCAATCACTTTTTTGTCCTGAGGTCTGGGAACAAGATCCCATGTATCATTCTTCTCTATCTGCATTAGTTCTTCTTTCATGGCTTCCATCAAATGTTCATCTTTGCATGCTTCATTGATATTTCTAGGCTTAGCTTTAGAAATTAGACAATACTCTTCCAAAATTCTTCTTCTAGTTTGCACACCTTTGATCTTGTCTCCTATGATCTGACTGTCAGAGTGATTACACCTTACATATTTGGGATTTTTAAGGATTTTCTCTGACTTCTTGCTCTTGTGTTCTTTCTTTTGCACTTCTGCTAGTCTCTGCCTCTTGATTCCCTTGGTTCACTAGAACAATATGAAGTTGATTATGTGTTTGAACATTATTTCCATTGTTATTATTATCATGTTGATCATTTGAGTCATATCCACTACATTTGGATGGTCTAACAATATCTTCATCAACTTTGAGATTTGCAATTTCAACCATTTTATTTAACCTCTTATTAAAGCACTAGTAAGATTTACTTTTAGTAGAGTAACCCAAAAATATTCCTTCATCACTTCTAGCATCAAACTTTCCTATATCATAATCTCTCTTGATGTAACATTTGCTTCCAATTTTTTTGAAATTATTGACAGTAGGCTTATAAAAAAACTATAACTCAAAAGGTGTCTTACCAGAATTACTGTTGACATACACCCTATTAATGGTGTACACAACAATACTTACAACTTATCTAGTAGAAATGAGGAAAATTTTCTTCCAACATCATTGTTCTAGCAGTGTCTAGAATGGTTATGTTCTTTCTTTTAACAAATCCATTTTGTTGAGCGGTCCGGGGAGAATATAACTATCTTTGGATTCCATGCTCTTCACAAAAAGAATTGAATTCCCAAGAGGTGAATTCACCACCTTTGTCTGATCTTAAACATTTGATATTCTGACCTATCTCATTCTCTGCCATAGCTTTGAAACTTTTGAACTTTTCTAATGCTTCATGTTTTTCTCTTAAGAAAGCAAACCATATCATTCTAGAATAATCATCAATGAGAAACATAAAATAAATTTTACCTTGTAAAATTCTAATTTTGGATGGACCGCATAGATCGGTATGTATCAAATCCAATACTCCATTAGAGCTATACTATTTGATCTGAAAAGAATTTCTTGTCTGCTTTCCCATCTAAAATTCCTTGCACATAGTGTTAGTAGGCTTTACTAACTTAGGAAGATATTTGACTGCTTGAGTAGTGCTTATCTTGACAATGTTATCAAAGTTCACATGACACAACCTCCTATGCCATAACCAACCTACATCAATCTGAGCAATTAAGCAAATTTCACTGGCAACACTCAAATGAAAGATATTACCTTTTGTCTTTGTACCTGAAGTAATCATATTTACAAAACTTCCCCTTATTATGCACTTACCATCTTTGAATTTCAGATTGTAACCCTTGTCTACCATCTGTCCAACACTTAACAAGTTATTATTTAAGCCTTCTAAATAAAGAATATCAACAGTATTGTGCTTACCACCAAAATAAATAATGCCTTTTCCATGAATCACACCAAAAGTGTTGTCTCCAAATCTTACAACACCACCATCATAGTTTTCTAAGCTTAAAAACTTGCTTTTGTCACCAGTCATATGATGTGAGAATCCGCTGTCAATTACCCATTCATCCTTTTCTTCAATTTTTTCTGCAAGAGATTTCTCAACATTCACATTACTAGTAGATTTAGTGGACACCTGGCCATTTTATTTGATAGAAATAGATACCCATTCATCTTTATTTCTAGTTTCTTTATCAAATTCTTCATCAGTTACACCTTCTTCAACATAATAAAATTTCCTTTGAAATATAGTATTCTCAGGTTTGTACTTAGAAACTCTTTCAGGACATCTAGATGCAAAATGACCTATTTTACTACAAGAAAAACATATAATAGGTAACTCTCCTTTGTACTTACCATGACCTCTAGCTTCTCTTTTCACAATCAATGCCTCTAGGTCTTCTAATTCTCTTTCTTCATCTTCAATCTTTTTCATCTCATCTTCATATTTGAATGTCCTTTTGGAATTCTCACTTGGATTGTATCTTTGTTGGATTTTTTTGGATACTGTAGCTTTGAATGCAAATTCAGTCTTAGCAAAAATTTCACCAAATTCACTTAACTCAAAGGATTTTTTTTTCCAATCAGTATGTCTTTTGTAATATTTTTTACTATCCTGAGTTCATCAATAGCATGAGCTCTTGTTTTATAGGAGGAAGGCACAGATCTAAGTATCTTAGCCATAATTTCTTCTTCATCAAAGATTACACCACCACATCTAATGCTCATCACTAGTTCATTTATCTTTTGAGAAAAAGAGAGGATATTCTCATCTTCACTCATCTTCAAGTCTTCCCACTTTCCTTTCAAACTTTGTAGCTTAGCACTTTTCACTAGCGCATCTCCTTCATACAATGTTTCCAACTTTTTCCAGATCTGGTATACAATCTTCAATCCTAACACATTTGTCATCTTTGAATCTTTTAAAGCACTTAACAAAGCTTCAATAGCCATGGTATTGGCTTCTGCTTGCTTGATCTCATCTTCAGAGGACAAACCATTCTGAGGAATAGTATATGCACTTTGTGTAATCTTCCAGAAGGGTTCTCCAATGCATCTCAAATGACATTCCATTCTGACTTTCCATAAAGAGTAGTTTGTACCATCGAATCTAGGACTTTCCTTCTTGTATGATGCCATCTCAGATCTCCTCAAGCTATTAGGATTCTTTAGAGGAACTAGCTCTAATACCAATTGTTGGAAAAACAAGGATAGACAACTGAGAGAGGGGGGTGAATCAGTCGTTACCAAAACTAAAATTATTCAACATTAAAAAACCATAAATCTCAGATTTGATAATTAACAGTGCAAGCATAAATCAATAACACATCAGAGACACATGAACACCAAGATTTTATATGCGGAAACCTTTTTAGGGGAAAAAACCATGGTGGATGTTAGTCCACAAGATCATACCATGTTATCTAAGTCTAATGAAGAATGAAAAGGGAATGCACTTGCATTCAGGCACACTGCCTAGAGCACACTTCTCAGAGGAAGGCTCACTATCTTACATACAATAATCAGATTAAATCCATCTGATGAAGTTGAACTAAGAAAATAGCTTCTACAATAGCCTGATTACAATTCCGGTTAGGCACACAAAAACTTCTACACACTCTTCCAGACTCTGCTCAAACTTCTTCACACTGTGCTCTGCTCTTGAATGATTTGACCTTTATTTGCACATGTACACCTCTTGCACCCACTTGAGAATTTCCTCTAAATGAGGAAAACAAACACTTATATATATCCGCTACATGGATTTACATCCACTATTCAGTCAACCTCAAATAAAGAATAAATTACAACTATTAGCCCCAAAACATGAATAAATTTCAATGCGCACCAACACAAGTCGGTCAAAACATAGTGAGGACCCAAACAAACACCTTAGAACACCCCAAACAATAAAATATTAATCTTCATGGATCTGCAACATGCTACTACCATCATGTCGGCCAAGAACATGAAAAATCGAGCACTGATTGGAAAAAATCTTCAATCACAAACACTCTAGTCAATGTGAACGTACAACAAGGATAGAGTATGATCTAGAATCATCCATGCATTTCACAAATACATGCGCAACAACTGAAATCACCAGAATTTCATCCGCTTCATCAAATAACACCATCTATAGAAATTGAATAACTGTAGGAACACAAATCTTCATAACTTCCACAAATCTTGATGTGAACTTCTGAAACTTCTGAACAACATACTAGAAAGCTTAAAAAACAAACCCTTTGAAGCACACCTTCAGATCTTCAACGTATAGAACTTTCCAACATTCTGACCTTCTCAACATCACTAGTTGCCAACAATATTATTTCTACAATTTTCTCAATATCCTCAACATATACAACCTTAAACATCATTAATCCTAATAGTGTTGACATCAATGAAAACCACATATCAACAATACAACCAAAATATACAACAAGATCACCACAATTTATTGATCATTACCTTCAATCTTAATATATAAGTTGCTATCCACAATTCCCTTCTTAAACCCTTGTTTTTTTAGATGTTTGTCAAGTTCTGTATACCATGCTTTGGGTACTTGTTTCAACCCATAAAGTGCCTTCTTCAATATACATACATAGTCTTTATTTTCTAATAGTAGGATCCCTCCAAGGTTTTCAATGTAGAGTTTTCTTCTAGATCTCCATTTAGGAAGGTAGATTTAACATCCATTTGGTATACTTTGAAGTTATTAAAACTAGCATAATCCAAGAACATCCTTATGGCTTCCATCATAGAAATCAGAGAAAAAGTCTATTCAAAATCAACACCTTCTATTTGAGCATATCCTTTACATACCAATCTTGTTTTGTTTCTAATAACTTGACCATCTTCATCAACTTATTTCTGAACACCCACTTAGTACCAATAATTTTTTTATCCTTGTGCCTTGGGACAAGTTCCTAAGTGTCATTCTTCTCTTGATTTTATTAAGCTCTTCATTCATAGCTTCTATCCAATTATTATCTTTACTTTCCTCTTTGACGTTTTTAGGTTCAATCATAGATATTAATGCCACATTTTTAGTTTTTGTATCTATTACCATTCTTGTTGTTGTGTTGACCCCATCATCTCCTATTATCAAATCTTCTTGATGGTTCCTTTGAACAAACATAGATGGTGTCTTTATTAGTGCCTTAGTGTTCCTTGGTTCAATTATATCATCTTTTCTATTTTCTACATCTTCCTTGTATATTTCTTCATAAGTATATCCATCTTCTTATGGTTCAACTTGACAATTTTTCTCCTCATTTATCAAAACTGTTGACGTAGAATTTTGCATGTAGCAGCAGTCTTATGGGAAACTTAGCTATTGGGGGACATTGTGCATTAGCTACTTGACCTCCGGGATTTTATCGAAGCCAGCTCTTCGTTTGGTGGGGAGAAAAGGGTTAGAAAGATAGTGAGAATGTAAAACCTACACTACAGGCGATGCACCAATATCATAGACAATTTTCAATAGAGCACAGTGCAAAATGCAAAGGCCCAAACCACCAAAATGCTGTTAACTAAGTTATTTTTCTCAAAATCATTTATCACATAAAAATACCCTCTAATTTGCATAATATAATCAAGCATAACTTTATCTAACACAAAGGAGTCGAAGAAACATGATCTGTATTCATTGAGCTATGAGAGGTTACAAAAATTGAAGAATAGGCATTCATACAAAAAGAAGATAACAACACAGATCAATAGTTCTAACAAATGCTTGAAAATAGAAAGGCCAAATTTATTTGGCATAGTCTGAAGTCTTCGAATTGAATGAAACTATTACAAAAGGCTTTCTTCCCAATGCTCAGGAGTTTTTGCAAACTTAATCAACAACTAAATAAAAGAAACATGGCCATATTTATTGGCCAGTCCACTGCCTGAAGATGCATCAAGAGAAGAGCAAACCACGCGCAAAGACTGACGACCCAGATCATCTTGAGTCACCACAACAACCATCGACCAGCCAACAACATGCCAGTGAAGCCACACCATAGAATGGAAAACCACGTAGCAGTAGGAGAGAACACGCAGTAGCAGGCGAGCACAAAAAGTCCAGTGGCAATTCCAAGGTAACTGGCGCAGAAACAATCGCAATGTGTCACCTAGATGAAGCCTAACAAAAATTCAAAAAGATGCCCAACATAAAACCTCAAGAGGGAGCCATGTGGAGTGCTCCAAGAAAAATAAAGTATGAGGTGGGCCCTACTCAGAAAACGGCCAGAGCGAGCCATGCGGCATGCAGACGGAGACTGCCGAAAAGCGAATCAAAAGGAAAATGAAAGACTTCATGAGGAAACCACGTGGAGCACTCCGAGGGCAATGAGCATTTGTAAGCTAAGGTGCAACCACAAAGGTAAACATAAAACCACAAAGGCTTTGGCAGTTTTTGTTGAACAGTTTGGCGACTCATAGGGGAATTTTGCTCACAGAATGAAGAACCCTAGAATCTTTGATTCAGCATCCAAAATGCTCACAACCTCGAGAGGGTGGCCTGTAGATTGGTCCATACTTTGTTCGACGGTGTCGAGAGAGCTCATAGATGCTCGTGAGCTAGCTTGAGATTGATAATTGCCTTGAAGGGCAATCTACCTAATATTTTTGTTTCCAATTCCAGTTGGAAGAAGAGCTGTGCCAGCTGATGCATGATTCCCTCTATTTCTTCGACGGTCAGAGATTGATCAAAATTCTGGAAGACAGAAAGGTCTTGCTTCTTCTCTTTGATCATTGCAACAATATGGTCCACACCTGCTACCACTTGATCCACAATGAAGGGCGAAGGGAGGCCTCTTTGAGTCAAGCGGGAAAACTGCGCCCGCATGTTGCTGGTAACTTGGTTTAACCGAGCTTTGCATTCTGCTACCTGTTGAATGCCCTCATGCATGGAGATGAGGCTACTTGCACCCATAGCCACCATCATTCAGTAATTGATGCCCACACCACTCAATGCCTCATCTGAAGTAGTATACAACTTACCCAATAAAATTCAAGCCTCCAGATTCTTGTCAGAAGTTAACTTTTGAACCTGTTGTATTGATTCACTCACTGTTCTGCAAAGGCTAGCCGCTTGCACCATAAATTTTAAGGTGGGTTGAAGAGTAAGGCACAAATACTTCACCTTGTCCTAGTATGATGTGTACAACTCTTTGGAAAATTTCAACGAGTTCATCCAGGGCGCAAGGGGTTGGGTCCTTAGGGTAGCCAATTCTACCTCTCTGGTGCTCAAACTTGCCTTTTTCTTTGACAAGCTTCTATCCAATGTAGACATCTGCTCTCTCAGAGTGAAAAATTCCTTTTCCTTTTCCGCTAGGGCCAATTCAGCCTACCTAGTCTTTTGAATTTCCAATTCCAGGTTGACACTCATTTCAGTAATTTCGACAGTGGTGTTCTGCCGAAGCTCCTTCATTCCCTCAGTTAGCAAGTCAGACTCAGCACGGAGTTTCTCCTCATTTGATCGGCTCTGCTCGACCTCCTGCTAGAGAATTAGAATGATCTCCACGCTCAAATCCTGCAATTCCTTGATTTTAATTTCAAAGGTACTCCTCTCCTTCTCCAACCGACTTATTTCGTTCTCCTGGGCTTTAAACTGGTTTACCCAGATGTCGACCTTGCCTTTGAGCTCCGCTATTTGATCATCCTTCTTCTTCGCCTACCGGTTGAGCTTGAGAAAATCAGTGGTCACTATTTTTTGGGTTTCCTCCATCAGCTCAACTTTATCTCATGGGCGGGCCTGCTGCAAGTCTAACCTGACAACATTCATAGAATAATCACTCGACAACATTTTGCCTACCGCCTTGATCACATTAGGAGTGATTTTTGCAAACATCAAGGAATTTTGACTTTCATTGAATACAGTTTGCAAGTGAGGCTCTGCTTTCCCGGTTGCGTCTTTCTGTATTATTTTATTGATCCGATTGGCATGGGCACTTTTATTTGCATCAACCTGAGAGAAATATTCCTAGGAAGGGATACCCAGGCCACCAACAAAACGATATTCCTGAGGGATGGCCAGAAGGAAAGACAACATACTCAATACATCAAAAGTCTTGATGGGTTGTGTTATAATAGCCGGGAAGAATGGCAGAATGAATTAGCCACTTAGAGGAGATGGAAATGAGGTGTAAGGGAAGATTGGAGATGCACCAACTGCAGGGCTGGGCCTCAGAGATAAAAATTGTTCGCCCAAAAGCCCAATACTTACACCAAATTATTCTTTGGGTAAGGTATGGAAAGTAGAGGATAAATGTGGGAAAACCAGGAGGGGCAAGACTAGACTACCCAAAAAATCCAATGGTAGAGAAAAATGGCGCAGATGAAAAAGCAGGGGCTAAAGAGGAAGAAACCAGAGACATAGAAGAGAGAGAAGAGGGAGGAAATGTTACCTGAGGCTCAAGCGGAGCTGCAGAAATTTTGACCACTTCCTCCATCAACTTCTCAACTTCCTCACTAGCTTCTCCGGTTCGTTGTCACTTTTCCTCTAGAAAATTATCAAGGTCAAGAATGACCTGCCTCCGCCCAATGGTAGTCCTTGCCTGCTTTTGTGTTGATTTAGAAGAGCCGGTTGGATCCGATGTTTGTGCGTGCGGATCTTCTTTCCATGCAGGTTGCTTACTAGTATCCTTCTCGTGCATTGGACTCTTGACAACGACAAGGGGATTCTGAGTTACCTCATCCTCAGATTTTGCGGCAACCTCTTCTCTTCTGTAGTGCTGCACAGATGTTGAGCGGTTCAAAGACCTTTCAACATTCAGGTGTTCATTCTCCCAGATATCATCAAATCTTTCATCAAGGGCTACCTCTTCATGAAGCTTTCCAGTTTCCAGAGTCTCCTACCGGTATACCCAGAAGACTTGAATCTTCTCGGGCGTCCAACTGAGCTTACTCAATTGGGTGACCAGAGAGGAGTTGATCTTCTGCTTTGAGTTGGCCTTCCCATGATGTGATAAAAATTTAGTCATGGCGGTCGACCATCCACTATAGGCAAATACTCAAGGCCTACATATCTACTTAAATTACCCTCCTCGACATTCCTCCGAAAGTCCCAGAATGGTTGAGGCGAATGTGGGATTTTGATGCCGACCCTCGATAAATTATTGTTGGGGTTGTAATGCCAGGGATCCTCGATCAGTACCAACCCAAGGTGACCAAAATTTGAAAGTAGAATCACTAAGGTATCAATATTTGAAGTCCTCTTCTTAGTCAGTGACATAGATCCAAACATGATTAGTAGCAGCAAATAGGAGGTTAAGTGTTTTCCCCCCCTAGTAATCATCATCAAGGGTACATAGTTGCCTCATTGCCTCTTGGGCCAACACTCTGTCGGAAAGAAAGTGGGGAAGTTGGAAGGGCTCTTGGATGAAACTTGGTATGCGGAGTATGGTGAAATCCATGCCAAAGAACCAGTCATAGGATAGAACTAGCTTTCCCAACCAAGACTTCTATAAGGGCGATATGTGTTCGGTCATGTTGATGCCAACTCTATCCAAAGCCCTTATAGTTGGGGCTATGAATGAATCTGAAAACGCATAATAATCAAAGGTTTTGACATGACAGGGGTCCATGTCGAAAATGGTTTCCTTAGGCCACCCTCGTAAAAAACAGATAGGGACATAGATGCCAAAAAGTAATCCAGGTTCTGGTGCAAAATCAAGTAAGCTAGGAAAGATGAATACTTGAACTTAGAGCTGACCCCAAATTCCTTAAGCTGTTGCCAAATTCCATCATTGATAACTCTTGCAAAATCTAGGAGTGGAGCCTCACGATTCTTCTTCAGCATAAAGTTGAGGCACATTTGAAACTCAAAAATGTGCTTGTCCGAGTCTAAACCACACACCAGTGCTAGCATAGAAGCGATAGAGGAAGACCCACCTTTCAAAGCCTTTAGATTGAAAAGGAATAGGGGTGGCGCTGAACTACTCATTGGTTGATTAATCTCAGAGCGATAAAATAGTGGCCCCATTTGGATCCCTCCCCATTTTTGCTGCATTGTTTTTACTTCAAAAATATCAACCTCATAGGTCAAGGGAAGTGGGACACACAACATATCTTGAATAGATTTAGGGCTAATAACTACCTTGAAATCCTTGCCGCTGATTACCCCAGTGTCTGGATTGAAATGTGCTGCGCATGCTGCCACAATTTTTGGGCAAGGGTGTACCAAAGGAACCATGTACTATGCAAGCCCACAAAACCACAAATGTTTGTTAAATTGGTTTGTCATATGCTTCATTTTTTTGCATACGGCCTCCTTGAGACTCTTAGGATTGTGAGATAACTCAGGATCAAAGACGTTATCCCAATCCTCTACAACCACTGCTTGGTCTCTATGAGGGATTGCATTCAATAACCTTTGGTCCACCGGATGAGTGAAAGGATAGCAAGGCTTTGTGGGTATGCCTGGAGTGGCATAAGACTCCTGGTCGTAGAGCTGCATGTGGGGTGCTTTATTTATTTGCTCAATTATGGTTGCTGGGGCCAGGGTCTGTGATTGATTCTCTACAATTTTAGCCATATTTGCAAGAAAGTTTTTGCAAACCTTCATAAACAGCTTAACTTTTTGAAAAATTATTTCTTCTTGCGAATGCCTTAGTTGTTTAATCCTCGGTAACTTTTTGCAATAAATATGTTCTCTGCATGCCTTAACCTGTCTTTTCGATCCTTGAGAAAAGCAGCCGAAAAGGGTACGTGCCAGCTATTCATACCAAGTTGCCTTTATGTGTCGCTAGCTTTTATTCATGCGAAAGGATCGCCAACCAACCAAATTGCTCAAGCATTTAATAGACAACCTCTTGCGTGCGACGAAGCCTAATTTTTCTCGAAAGACAAACCAAGGCAACCCTGCGAAGCCCGCCTCACAAGCTATTTGCATTAATTGATTTCATTGTACGTACAGGGCACATCACCCAACAGTCTTTCCAAATGATTTTTCCTTGATTCGGATGGGACGACGACGCTTTGTGTTCACACTTGGCCTATCTTTGAATGGATGTGGCAACTCAGCAAAGCAAGTAGTAAATTGTACCTACACCTTCCCATCACCTTGCACACTGCAATACTGAAAATTTGAGGCAATGCAACACACTTTGTCTCAGTCGCAATTATGGATTTCCTCGATTGGCGAACCTTATCCAGTCCATAAATAAGAACCTTTTGCAACATTGTAGATCACAAAATCCTCAAGCCTTCCTAGCTTAGTAAGCTTTTCATCTTAGAAATTTCATTTTAGCTAGGAAAGTGAACGATATGGAAAAGCCAATGAGGTTTGTTTGCAAAAAGACTCAGGTTGCCTTTCTTGGAAAAATTAGATGTAGGCGCCTAAAGCGCATAACAGGTGTGAAGAACCTGTTGTATGTGAAGGAAATCAAGTGCATCCTTGGGAGAGATTGCGTGGAGTATGAAGAGCACTATCGGGTGAATACTAGCATTTGCTCCCACTTTGTAGCCTCGCTGCTGGACATTAGCGTTTCCAAACACAAAATCTTAAAGCTGAAAAAGCAGGTCTTCCCTAGACACTACCTCAGAGGCCTGGAGTAGATTGTGCGTGTGATTCAATTTGACCGTGGGATTCCCTCGATTCACAACATTCGCCTGCAACAACTGCATGGAGGCATTGTTCCAACCAGGCCCTTTCTTTTTGGGTTTGAGTTGGAGACTAATGAGGAGCATCGCGCCAAGGTCCACATCGGCTACTACTTCATTATGCGTGTGCACTACATTGAACCATTTCAAAATTTTCAGTGGTACGGAGATTTTGAAAGAATGGTGTTTCCTGATCTTGCGCCGCCTGCCAGCATGATTGCTGGTCCTTCCCACTGATGTCTTGAGAACAAAGATAATTCCAAATTTTGTTTTTCTCCTTACAAGCTCTGCTCTATAGCGGACATATGTAAATATTGATACCAGGCCTCCGACCCCCAAAATATAATGTAAATCTTCGGCTCTATAAATATAATATATATCTTTTCAGAAATCTTAGCCCATTTACAATATTTTGCATTTAGCACTATTGCTATTATTTCATTTCTTTTCTTGCACCGAGAAGATCCAAAACTTAAAGTAGGAAAGAATAATTACATATATACAATGTAAAAAAATATCACACAGGAAGAATTAATGAAATCTTTTAAGATGTATTCCATTGACTGGAATACTCAGAGCGTTACTTTCCATATCTTCCAACTCGAAAGAGTTGAATTGTTTACATTGAGAAATTTTGAATGGCCCTTGCCAAAAACTGTCAAATTTTCTGTGTTGTCTGGGCTTTGCTCCGTGCTCATTAAATTTAAGAACTGAATCTCTGCATTGTAACCCTTGATCTGAATCCTTTTTGTCGAACCATTTCTTTACCACTTGCTGGCGGCTATTCATTGCTTCTAGGGCATGCTCTCTTTCCTCTTGCACCTCAAGTAACTTGGAAAACCTCACCTCCATTGCTCTATTTTGTTCAATCTTCAGGGATTTAAGCAACTGCAGGGAAGGAATTTCTGTGGCAATAGGCAACAATGCCTCCTTCCCGTACACCATCTCATAAGGAGATGTCTTTAATATCTGCTTAGGCATGATTCGGTCTGCCCATAGCACTATCCAGAGGTTCCTATGCCACTCTTTCTGGTGTTCTGAGCCTATTTTCTTTATTAACATTACGAGGTTTTTGTTAGTAGACTCCGCGAGGCCATTTCCCTGGGGATAATAGTTAGAGGAGGTCTTCAGGAATACTCCATATTTTAGTATGAACTGGTTCATCTTCGAGCTGAGAAAAGCCTTAGCATTATCAGAGATGATTGTTTTAGGCGGGCCGAATCTGGCCACCAACTCTTCAAGGAAATTAACAATCTCCATTTCTGTTGCATTTTTTTATGGCATTGCCTCTGCCCACTTAGTAAAGTAGCCGGTTGCTCTTAATATCCATCTATGTCTAGTTAAAGAGACAGGGTTAATCATCCCAATGAAATATAAACCCCATTGAGAAAAAGGTTCTTCTACCACTATAGGCCTTAAAGGCATAGCAACATTCTGTCTCTTCCTGACATGGAACTGACATTCCTTGCAAGACTTAATTATTGAAAATGCATCATTAAAAGTGTTGGCCAAAAATAACCAGCACATATAATTTTAATTGTCATGGTTCTTGCAAAAAAATATCCTTCGGCTGGGCTATTATGGTATTGATCTAATATCTTCTTGGCTTTCTCCTCATTCACACATCTTAGCAGGACGCCATTAAAATTTCTTTGAAACAAGACACCCTCTAAGAGAACATAATTGTTATTCTATAGGCGATAGAAACGCCTTTTAAAAGATGGGAGATCGATCGGATACCTTCCCGTCTGCATGAAATTTATTCTATCGTCAAGCCAGTTGCTCTGAGAACTCTCTTTGTTTATTAACATAGGTTCCAAAACTTCAAACTCTGCCACTGGTTCACTATTTTCAGCGAAATATTCACACAGTCCCTTTCCTTTGACAATCTTGACAGGTCTGACTTCAATATCATATTCTAGGATCTAAGTGATCCAGTTAACTCTCTTTTCCATGATATACTCCTAGACACTAGGATGCAGTACACAAACAATCACCTTATTGTATGATATTAAATGCCAGAACTTCTTAAGCCCCTTAACAATGGCAAAGGCCTGTTTTTCTACAAAGTTTCACTTCACCTCATATTCCTTTAAAGTTAATGAGTAAAAGGCAATGGGAGACTCCCTTGTATCATCATCATCCTTTTGCATAAGCACTGTGGCAATACTATTTCCACCACCAAAAACATACATAATAAAATCCTTCGACAGGTCTGGGTTAACCAACACATGAGCGGAAGATATAGCTCCCTTTATAAGCTCAAAATCTTTTCTAGTGTCCGCCGTCCATTTGAAAGTTTGGTCCTTCTTCAACATTAAGGTAATAGGCCGAACGATTCCTACAAAATTTGTAATGAATCGGTTAATGAAATTGACCTTACCCAGGAAAGACTGCACACCCTTTTTGTTGACAGGTAACGGGAGTTCACGGATTGCATCAACTCTTTCCACATCAATAGCAATTCCTTCCTTAGAGACAACATATCTCAATAGCTTCCCCTGAGGAAATCCAAACACACATTTCTTTGGGTTTAAAGAAATCCTGAATTCCTGGCACTTCTAGAAAACAAGCTCCAAATGATTGAAGTGATCATCAATAGATTTTTAAAATACTGTAAAATCATCTAGGTAAATGAGTATAATCTTGTAGATCAAATCCTTAAAGGCAATATCCATAGCCCTTTGAAAAGTAGCTCCAACATTTGAGAGCCCAAAAAGCATTTTAGCATATGTATAAGTCCCCCACTTCATGGTGAACGCTGTCTTGTATTGGTCCTCCTCTTTTACTTGAATCTGGTTGTAGCCCAAAAAACTGTCCAACATTGAAAACATTTCGGAGCCAACAACAGTTTGCAAAATTACCTCCATTGAAGGTAGGGGGTAATGATCCTTTAAGGATTCTCTATTTAAATCTTAGAAGTCTATGCATAGGCGTATATCCCCATTTTTCTTTCGGAATTGTACCAGGTTTGACACCCAAGTGTTGTGTTTGATTGGGAACACTATTCAGGATGCAATCAACTTATTTAGCTCCTATGATATGAGAGACTCTATCTTTGGGTTAACGGGTCTCTGCCTTTGATGAATTGGTTTCGCCCCTTCCGACAATTCAATTTTATGCTCAATGATTCCAGGATCGTATTCCTTAAAATCATCATATGATGAGACAACTATGCTCGGGTATTCCTTGTAGAAGTGTCTTAGTCTATCTTTATTATTTTGTGACACTTCTTTCCCAAATTTGAGCCTCTTATATTCCCCGATATGCAAATCGGTGTAATCACCTTTTTCAGCCACAAGATTCGTTTTGTCTCTTGTTGCATCATCAAAATCAAACAGGCATTCCAGAGTGACTAGGCCCCTTGGGAGCTTATTGGATTTTAGCTGGATGATTTGATCTTTGTAAGCTTCGATGATTTTCGGTTGTAGCTGATCGGCAAATTCTCTAGGTGACTAGAGGAATGATGCAATATGAGCATCGCTATCAAACACTTTCCAATCTTGATTGTTATCTCAGACAGCGGGTCTTACAGGTACCTTCACCACATATTTATTTCTCAATAATTCAGAGGCCAGCTCGAACTGAGCCCCAATAGTCACTATCCTATCGGCTTCAGAATTCATATCCCTTGGAATAGCCTGAATATTGAATGCCTCAAAGTTGTCAATCAGATCCCAAACCCTATGTCGATAGGATGGCATACAAATATTCTTTGCAACAGAAGTTCTACGGATTTGGTTGACCACCAGCTCCAAATTTCAGAAGACACTTATCTGCTTTGCACCTATTTGTTCCACAAATCTTAAACCATGGACGAGACCTTCATATTTAGCTTGATTGTTGGAACACGTAAACTAGAAATGGTAAGACCTCAAAGTCTTTTTGTTGGATGGGGATATCAAACAAATCCCTGCTCTAGCTCCTACTCTACATCTAGCTCCATCAAATTATAACATCCATATTTCCGAAGATTCTTCACCTTCAGGTTCTTTAGTGACTTTGGGCATGATTTGCCTCTCTTCATGTATAATAGAGGTTCTTAGGCCAGTTGCATGGTGATTCCCAAAAGGGT
Source organism: Sequoiadendron giganteum (assembly GCA_007115665.2). Taxonomy (NCBI): domain Eukaryota; kingdom Viridiplantae; phylum Streptophyta; class Pinopsida; order Cupressales; family Cupressaceae; genus Sequoiadendron; species Sequoiadendron giganteum. The sequence goes on from CM021101.1 coordinate 97,085,989, forward strand.
CTGTATCAATGAACTCTTTCAACAATTTTTCTTCGTCTTCTATCCAGGAGCTAGTAGCCTCCTCTTCTTCAAGAAATTCTACATTGAACCTTTCTTCCTGAGAGATTGAAGTGTGTGTTACTTCAAAATTGAGCAGAGCCTCATCAACAACATGTTTGGAATGCAGAGTTTTTGACAATAGTTTCATCTTAGCCCCATCCTTGGTCCTTAGAATTAGGTGCCACCAGTCCAGTGCTAGATATCCTCCGACATTTGCTATGAACTCCCAGGATAAACAAATATCGAATAAAGGAGGGATATGAATGAGTATGGTATCCTGGTTTATAGTGATACTAGGGTAGGCAAACAAAGTCATAGGCAATCCCTTGATTACCCCAACAGTATCAACCTTATTTCCATCTAGCTACATGACTCATTTGTTTAGAGGCTCATATTTTAAACCCAAAGCATCAGCTACTTGCTTTGACATGACAGTGGTGCTAGCACCAGAGTGAATGATACAGTTATGTAACAACTTTTCACCAATAATCAGAGTTAAAAAGAAAGGCTTAGGTTTAGGCTTACTTTCCTGTTTGGACTCGAGCTTCTTCTCTGGTTGAATCATTAGCACTTTATCCAGGTCGGGCCTGGATATTTTCTCTTCATTAGATTGAGTAGGAACCTTCACATCCTCTTCTCTCGGTAATACCTTTTGTAGTAGCATCTTCTGCTCTGGAATAGCTAGGATGTCCCATAGAGAAGCGTTGGTAGATGACTTCTTCAGTTGTTCCACCACATTGAATTGTTCTTTCGACTGGTGAGTCACAATTTCTTGCTCTTTAGGTTTTGCAGTCGTCATTGGTTTTGCGGCCAATGCGTCTGGTAGTTTAGCAACAACAAGAGTGATCAATGGAGCCTTCACCTTATGTGGAAGTGGACTCGGAGAGCCGGGAATCACTATCTCAGAATATGGAGGGATGGGCAATAGGCCTGCTGCTAGGCTAGGCGTTAGTTGCGATGAAGCATTATTCGGCGAGGCTGAGAATTTTTTGGTGAATCTACACTTAGAACACATATTGTAGTTAGATTGCACTCGGGGTACTTTATCTATAGGGATGTCATTCGAAAACGCTAACTCTTGTCCTTCCGTCCAAGAAAAGAGAGCCTGATCTAGAACAATGTCCGACTCTTGCTAGATGGACATCCCCTGCATTTGAGTGGCGAGGACTGCATTGTCCATTTGTTGAGAGGCATATGGTAGGTTGCTGAAAATGGGTGGGCCGCCCTAGCCACATTGATCCATGATTTTTTTTTGCAAGTTTCCCCATGGAAAATTTCATGGCATATGTGCATCATTGCAAGGAAAACACCATGAGTTGGTGTCTTCAGCTAAATTGTTTTGTCCTACCACCAACTCTTTATTTGAATTAGGATGGACGGCCTGCATCGACAAGGTTACTGGAACCATCTAGTTACTTGGCTAAGTCAAGGTATTCCCACGTGACCTATCTTTCCATTGATTTGATTGGTACGAAGGTTTTCTACCTTGGTAATTTTGGTATGCTGGCTTTTGATAGCTATATTGTTGCCGCTTTAAAGTGGTTAATTGATTAGTCATGGCCCGCATTTGTTCTCTCATCTCGTTCATCTCGGTGGCCATGGAATTAGGCATAGGAGCTACCACAGGAGTTGCCATCAGGGCCATGCTCAAAACACTTCCAAGATACATCTAGATGTACATAGATTGGGGAGGAGCCATAGGCACGCTGGTGGAAGGAACTTTGGCCTCTGCAGTGTTGCACTCAGGAAACAATGGCATGATGGGTCTTAGTGCTAATTTTCCTATAGCGATCAGATTACTTTCTGTAGTGACAACCAAGGCATAAGCATCGGGAAGAGTTTCTATGCCCAGAGCTTGTAACATCATGGAGATATTGGCATTGATCGACTTTAGGTAGAACATAAAAGCTAGATCCGGAGGTGGTTTGCTGCCAACAGGTACTCTCTGCCAGGTCGAATGGAACCTTGCATTGAAATCAGGAAGAGCTTTATAAGGAGCTTGTTTTATGTTTGCCAGTTGATGGTATAGTGATGATCTATCACCAACATTGGAGAAACACTCGTAAAATGGGGTTTCAAGCTGGTCCCAAGTAGCAATAGTACTAGCTTGTAAAGTCCTGTACCAGTTTAGCACCTTTCTTTGGAAGGAGGCAACCAACAATCTGAGGGCTACATTTTCGTTCGATATGCCATGTACTAGACATACGTCTGCTACATCTTGTAGATGTTCCGTTGGTGTCTTTGATTCATTCCCATAATATTTAGGGATAGCTTTTAGAGCGAAAACAGGAATGGGGGCCCATACTGCAGGAGGCATAGGTGCTACTAATGGATTGCCGGAGTCCCACGCTACATAATTCCTAACAGCCATGGGTACAAGCAGAGCAGGTGATGGCGGAGAAGGAGGAGAAAGAGGAGGCAAAGGGCTACCTCGACGACCTCTCGGGTGCACAAAAACTAAAGGTGGTATGAGAAGGCCAAGAAATCTTGTAGTTTGGGACCTAGTTACAGGCTGATGGCTCATACACACTTATAAAAATTAGGCGAACGTGCTAACTCATTGTCCCACTGGGCGTGCCAGAAAAAGAACTGTTGACGCATAATTTTGCATGTAGCAGTAGTCTTATGAGAAACTTAGCTATTGGGGGACATTGTGCGCTAGCTAAGTGACCTCCGAGATTTTATCGAAGCCGACTCTTCGTTCAGTGGGGAGAAAAGGGTTAGAAAGATAGCGAGAATATAAAAACTATACTACAGGCGATGCACCAAGATCATAGATGAATTTCAATAGAGCACAGTGCAAAATGCAAAGGCCCAAACCACCAAAATGATGTTAACTAAGTTATTTTTCTCAAAAACATTTATCACGTAAAAATACCCTCTAATTTGCATAATATAATCAAGCATAACTTTATCTAACACAAAGGAGTCGAAGAAACATGATCTGTATTCATTGAGCTATGAGGTTACAAAAATTGAAGAATAGGCATTCATACAAAAAGAAGATAACAACACAGATCAATAGTTCTAACAAATGCTTGAAAACAGAAAGGCCAAATTTATTTGGCATAGTTTGAAGTCTTCAAATTGAATGAAACTATTACAAAAGGCTTTCTTCCCAATGCTCAGGAGTTTTTGCAAACTTAATCAACAACTAAATAAAAGAAACATGGTCATATTTATTGGCTAGTCCACCACCTGAAGATGCATCAAGAGGAGCAAACCATGCCTAGAGACTGACGACCCGGATCATCTCGAGCTGCCACAACAACCATCGATCGACCAATAACATGCCAATGAAGCCACGACATAGAATGGAAAACCACATAGCAGCAGGAGAGAACACGCGGCAGCAAGCAAACACAAAAGGTCCAACATAAATTCCAAGGTAACTGGTGCATAAAAAATCACCACGTGTCGCCTAGACGGAGCCTGACAAAAAGTCAAAAAGATGCCCAGCAGAAAACCTCGAGAGGGAGCCACATGGAGCGCTTCGAGAAAAATAAAGTACGAGGTGGGCCCTACTCAGAATAGCCAGAGCAAGCCACGTGACATGCAGATGGAGACTACCAAAAAGTGAAGTGAAAGGAAAATGAAAGGCTTCGCGAGGAAACCACGTGGAGCGCTCCAAGGGCAATGAGCATTTGTAAGCTAAGACGCAACCGCAAAGGTAAACATAAAACCGCAAAGGCTTTGGCAGTTTTTGTTGAACATTCACATTTGTGCTTTCAACCATTTTATGCAATCTCTTATTGAAATATATGTAGGTTTTACTCAAAAAGTATCCCAAAAATATTCCTTCATATGCCCAAGTTGCATTGAACTTCCCTAAATATTCTTCATCTCTTCTAATATAACATGAATTCCAAACACTTTGAAGTATTTCATGGATGTAGGTCTTCCCTTTCATAACTCATATGGTGTCTTGTTACCATTTATTCATATTTTGGCTTGGTTAAGGATATAAATTTCTATGTGCACCACATCTTTCCAAAACATGTTAGAAACCTTGGATTCCATCATCATGCATCTAGCCATAACTTGAACAATTTATTTTTTCCACAACTCCATTTTGTTGTGGAGTTCTTATTGGAGAGTATTGTCCTCGTGTTACCCCCCATCTCTTAGTTATTAGGTTACTTTTACCTTCATGACTAAAAATGATGATAAATATAAATCATGACCTTATTTTGTTTAATAGGTGAATGAAATATTAAATTATGCAATAAGATGTTATTGATTTTGAAGGAATGATTATGTCTTATACCGATGGAAGTGTGACAAGTGAATATGTATTGCAATGTGAATATTTTAATGCTTTGATGATGCAAACAATTTATGATGTAAATTAATTTCATGTGAATGACTCACTATCTTTGTGATGCACTAAGTTGGATGTAGGAAGGAGTCGAGCCCTTAGGTAAGAGAGGGGGAGTATCACTCAGGAGAAGAACTTGGTCTGGTAACCCTAATAAGCCTAATTGAGCATACACACACTCACATCTTAGTTGGTTAAGGTTGAGTCAAGTTAGTTTGGGAATTGGTAAGTAATCTTCAATTTTGGTTTGGGAATGTTTTATATTGATTTATGGTTTTAGTCTTTGGTTCTTGATTGTTTCTTCGTTTGGATTACAAGACTAAATCTCTGTATTGAGTAAATATTTCTTTGTGTATTTATATTTATGTCGACAATTATATATATATTGAGTGTATACATATACATATATCTATATCTATATCTATCTATCTATCTATATATATATATATATGAGTGGTAACTCATGCATGGGGATACTGTTGATGGTGTTTTTATACACTTCTCAACACAGGTAATGCATAGGTGCATTACCTCTCTTGAAAGACAATCTTCCACAATCAAATTACAAAACACTATCCCAAGGTCTCTCGCATGTTAGGTCTTGATAGTGCTTGAAATATATCAGTTGATTTATGTGATTTTTTGGAATCACAAGGTAGAATTAAAGATGAGTTACAAAGTGGGGAAGTTGGATCAACAAATGGAGTTCTTAAGATGGGAGAGTTGCTATGCATTTGCTGCAGGTTCAAACACTAGTCTATAACTCCATTTCAACATTGGATTTAGCTTTTATAATGTAAAATGAACCTTAGCACATGTTACTTATTAAAAAAAATTAAAAAAGGTAGGGAAGAGAGAAGGTTCCTGGATCTAAAAATACAAATGAACAGTGATCATGAAGGCTGCTACAGTAGACAAATTCCCTAAACTGGGTTTTGCTTGGCCAAGAGGATCCTATAGCTACACAAAACCAGTGCAATCTTCTAAGGACTACAAATTTTCAGTTTGCATACTCACATTATGAAAATGCAAGTGAACTAAGTTGTAGCAATCAAATAAAGAAGCCCAAGCTAACTTTGCACAACAACTTGTCATCAACAAGTGCCAAAAGTATGGGCTGAAAATTCATCAAATACTGAAACAACAATCACCGTTACCACTTACATTTAAGAAAATAACAACTAAAACTAACTTGGAAGGTAGAACCATGCACACATAATGAGAAAACTCAAAAGTAACACCCATAGATCATGCAATGCTTCTTTCTATTGTTGCAGAATATTTTTACAATAGCTCTCCAACCCTTTACAAATGAGGGGGAGACCCCTATTTATAGTTTTCCAAAGCCCAAATGAATGGCTATGATTGAGTTACATTGTGTGGCTTAGGTTAAATTACATTAGGGATTTACCTACCCCACAATATTCAGAAATTTAAAATACGTTTGTTGTCCTTTTCCTATTTTGTCTTGTAGTGGCCAGTCACTATAGTATTTTTGTCCTTTAGCTGATTTCCCCTTTACTATATCTGAAACTGCTTGAAAGCTGTCTCCTCTCGATGGAATTGCAACATTATTCATTGGATCAAATGGGTCAGTCAATGATTGGCATCAATGGATTGGTTTCCCTTGATTTAGGCAGACAACCCCTAGAGATCATTATCATCTGGTGAAAAGTAGGATAGCCACCCTTACATTTTGTCATTGACTTCCTTGGCATAGGCCTTCTTCTGATGCCAACTCTATTTATGTGCACTATGAGGAGAGGTGGGCATAAATGAATAGTGATAGGAGACACATGATTTTCCTTATTCATGTTTCTCAATGGGTCTCCCAACGGACCCGTGGTAGGCTTCTTGAAATCGGAATCGAGAGGTCGGAATGCTGTTTTTAGGAATTTTGTTTTGAAAAGGGCGAGCAGGGCATGGTGACCCAAATGGTTTCTACCAGCTGAAAATTTGGAATTTGAAAGGTCTAGAGAGGATAAGATCCAATTTTAGCATCTGGGTCGAAGTCTTTTTTCAAATTAGAGGAGCACTTGGACGTTCCAGAAACAAGAGGCCGAAATGCCGTTCTAGAAATGCTATTTTAAAAATGATGAACAGAGCATGGAACTTTGGATGGTATCTTCCTGCTGAAAATTTGAAGTTTGAAAGATCCAAGGAGGATAAAATCCAATTTTAGCATTTGGGTTGAAGTCTATTTTCAAATCGGAGGAGCGCTTGGACGTTCTGGAAACAAGAGGCCGAAATGCCGTTTTGGAAATTTTGTTTTGGAAATGGTGAACAAAGCATGGAACTCAGGATGGTATCTCCCAGTTAAAAATTTGGAATTTGAAAGGTCTAGGGAGGATAAGATCAAATTTTAGCATCTGTGTCAAAGTCCGTTTTCAAATCGTAGGAGCACTTGGACGTTCCAGAAACAAGAGGCTAGAATGCTGTTCTGGAAATGTTGTTTTTAAAATGGTGAACAGCATGAAACTTTAGATGGTATCTCCTAGATGAAAATTTGGAATTTGAAAGGTCCAGGGAGAATAAGATCCAATTTTAGCATCTGGGTCGAAGTCCGTTTTCAAATCGGAGGAGCGCTTGGATGTTCCGGAAATAAGAGACCGAAATGCCGTTCTGGAAATGTTGTTTTGAAAACGACGAACAAAGCATGAAACTCTAGATGGTATCTCTTAGCTTAAAATTTGGAATTTGAAAAATCTAGGGAGGATAAGATCCAATTTTAGCATCTGGGTCAAAGTTCATTTTGAAATTGGAGGAGCGCTTGGACAATCTGAAAATAAGAGGTCGGAATGTCGTTCTGGAAATGCTATTTTGAAAATGGTGAACAAAGCATGGAAATCTGGATGGTATCTCATACCTCAAAATTTGGAATTTAAAAGGTTCAAGGAGGATAAGATCCAATTTTAGCATCTGGGTCAAAGTCCATTTTCAAATTGGAGGAGTGCTTGGACATTCCAGAAACAAAAGCCCGAAATGCCGTTCTGGAAATGCTATTTTGAAAATGATGAATAGAGCATGGAACTATCGATGGTATCTCGTAGTTGAAAATTTGGAATTTGAAAGGTTCAAGGAGGATAAGATCCAATTTTAGCATCTGGGTGGAAGTCCGTTTTCAAATCGGAGGAGCGCTTGGATGTTCCGGAAACAAGATGCCAAAATGCCGTTCTGAAAATGCTGTTGCAAGAATGTTGTTTTGAAATTTTTGCAACTTCTTAAAACTTAATGAAACCTTGGAAACTCACTTGGGCACCACAAAACATCCCAAATCTATAGGAAACCTATCTAAAAAGGGAAAAATGAAGGAAAAATAAGAACTAAGCGAGCGGGAAGACAAAGCCCGAAAAACCCAAGACTTAGCCATTTTTAAAATTTAGGGGCAAAATATGGTCAGCCAAAAATGAGACTTTGAAGGGCACGTTGACCAACTAGGACACCAAAATGAGGGGCGCACAAAATAAGGTGGGAGCATAGAAGTCCATTGGGAGAAAAAAAAGAGGGTCCCTGTCTACGACGGGGCATGTGTGCAAAATATGCACAACAAACGATGACTCACTAGGGGACATGCTCTAGAGCATTTCGATGACAAACTGGAATCACGAACCTAGAATCTCATATTTCGACCTTCATTCTAGGGAAAACAAGCCAGACGCTCAACCAAAGGATCAAAACCACTAGTTAACCCAACCTTCAGTATGTTGAAAATCCAAGTGTGTGCAATTGTGTTAATTCCCATCCTTCAATTGCTACAAGAACCCAAACTCCATCAAGTTAAGGTACGTAGTTTATTCTAACTCCAAAAGAATCCAGGAGATTTCCTCGCTGCCAGTCAGACGTCTATAGCCTTGATGAGGTTGTCACTGTGATTCTCCCAAACATTGCTCTACTACTGGTCGAGCGTCCATAGCCCCAATAGAGTTGCTCATATACCCCTGAAAAGCTGAATTTCTCTTCTTTTGATTTTCAATATTTTTCTTTCTTTCTTTTCTTTCTTTTCTCTTTTCAGTTCTTTTATTTCAACTTGCAAGCAATGAAGCTCGCACTTAGGGCTGAGAATCACAGTGGCACTGGAGTAGAATTTTAGATTGTTCACTTAAATAGACTTCACAAAGGACCTATAGTGACCTTCAAATCCTTAAAATATGTGAGAGATATAAGATTCCATAGTACTTCAGAATTAGACCAACCAACGACTTATCCACTTTTAATCAAACATCTAGATTACTTGATACTAACATAAGATCCTCAACATCCACTCTAAAAACTTGATTAAAGTTTGACAAAGAAATACATAGAACAACTCTAGGAGATAAGAATGGTTGTTGTGCACACAAATGTGCCAAGCCAAAAGCATAGGGACCCTGAGCAAAGCAACAACAAAGCGAGAGAAAACAAAAGAAAACAAAAGTAAATGAAAATAAAACACCAAAACCAACTAAAGCGGGACAACAAAAGAAAACAATGAAGAAACTACTATAAAGAAAGAAACCTACAAAAAATAAACTAACCTAACAAAGCAGGAAAAAAAGTATTTACAGGAAACCTATACTACTCAAAACGAGTTATGTACAAATATATTTACAAAGAAATATGTTCAGGCAAGGCCAACTGACACTTACACCCATTGGATTTTGCACTGTGTGCACAAGCAAACAGACAATTTTTATAGTTCTCAACCATGCAGATTTATCCTTATATTCAAAAAAATAAATTCAATATTACAACATTCAAATTCTACCCCAACATCAGAAAGAATTAGCAATTGAGGAGGCTCACAAAACCCATGGTTAATCCATAAACATGTCCATTTTTCCTCATTCCCATAATCAAAATGATAAGTGTAACTATGAAAATTAATAGGAGCAAGGAATGACAGAACTTGGATTTCATCACATGGAGGTGGCAACATTTGATAATCAAGAGCAAGCACTGCATCGTCAGTCTTTGCATCAGCAACCTCGGGCGGGCAAGGTGGAGGGCGAAACACTTCAGATATTAAGCTTGCATAAGGTTGGGAGAACGGGGCAAAAAAAACCTCTTTTGATCTACGTGTGGGATCCATAGGCTCCACTGAGAGTTCTTCAAAAAGAAGTACTTCTCCACATTGATCATTCACAAACTTGGGATCCACTTGATTGTTGTCTCAAAAAGGTAGCACGCTATCCCTTCTCCTTTCCCAAGTGTCGACCTTATCTTCATGATGCTCAATGTCATGGGATGATGACATGTATGAATCTTTCCTATTGCAGCCATCTGAATATAAAGGAGGATCAACAATGATCATGGTAGAAGGACTCCAAGTTGCATCTTGTAGTCGACCGGGTGCATCATCTCTATTGGTAGATATCTCAGCACCCCCACCTTTGTCTTCTTCTCTTTGTTGTTCATGCAACTCATCATGAAGTTCACTGATTTCCCCTTGCTCACTATCACCATAAATGGAGAAGGAACCCCTCTCCCAATCCGGAAACTCTAGTGCATCACCATTCAAAGGCTCAAGGAGTATGTCTTCATTGCTACCGTCTTCTGGGATGTGCTCTTCCTCGGCATGAGCATACCTCTGCGGTGAAACTGCCAATGGAAAGAAGTCATCAATTGATGAAACCTCATCAAGGGGACCAAAATCCACTATGCAATCTCCCTCTAAGGACTTGTCATAAAGCCTATCATCCATGGTGCTCAAATGCTCTTGAAGAGGGAGAAATTATTAATGATTGGTGGACAACATTCCTGTTTGATCTACTACATTGCTTGAAAGCTCGAGACTGTATTATTGTCCTTCTATTGGTGTCCCAACATCCTCTTCAGGACCGCCTTCAACTAAGTTTTTACTTGGCTCAGGCCCTTGATCTTCACATTCCATCCTTGAAGCAACTATAAGAAGTGGTGTGCTCAGTTGCCTCGATTGTTCCTTGACTTGCTTGATGGCTTCTTGGCATAGTCCACATGTGAACTCCGAGTGCGATGAATCATGAATTCTACACCAATTTGGTTGCAGAAATACCTCCAAATCCACTTGACATTTTAGCTCTAACCAATCCTTCGCTAATCTAGAGACGAGCTGGTCATATATTTCCGCCACTGGGTCCTCATCATTACTTGAAAAAGAAGCTTGATGGTAGACACCCATGGTGAGTGGTTGTTCCCACTCCTCCAATCTTTCATTTTCAGATTCTCAATCACTATCATTTATGAAGGAGAGGTCTTCCAGTATGATTTTGGTTGTGCCTTCATCATCATTTTTTGCTGTCCGAAGGGTGTCAACCTCTTCCTCTTGCTACTTTTCAGCATCTTCATTGGCTGCCCCAGCATACACTACTGCAAACTTCATTTATTCATCCTCAACTGCCAATGGCTCCTCTTCCTGAGTGGAGGACTGCCCCTTACTAGCGAAGGAGAGTATTTTCAACTCTATTCTTAGTGAACCTTCACCAAAGCTTCTTGCTATCCCCAGGAAATCAACTTCTCCTTCTTGATTTTCAGCTTCAGTGCTTACTGTCCCAACACTAGTTCATGGCAGATTTCCTGGTTTATCTTGAAGGTTTTGTCCTCTAGATGCTGATAGCTTTTTTGCCTCATGGGATGACTTGTTCTCCTAGACAATTGGCTGCTCCAACTCGTTCAAACAAAACTATGTTTGAGTGATGATGTTTGCACATGATGGACAAGTAAATTCTGAATGTGGTGCATTGTGAAATCTGCACCAAGTAGACATCAACACCTCCTCCAATCTTGGTCCATCTTTGCTGCCCAAATATTCTTGGATCACCTCTTCAAATGCCTTGGCTACCATATTAGCCATTTCCTCTTCTCGATTTTTGAGAGCCAAGGGTTGGTATATTTCCCAAAAGGGAATTTCTCCTTGCAAGACTTTCAATTCTGCTCAAGAAGGTTAGACACTCCAATTCATTGTGCCTGTGAGTGCCATGAATCCAACATCTATCTACCAATGCAAATTTCAGCAATGGTCTCTTCAATCTTCTATTCAAATTTGTATGTAGTTGAGCAATGCTGATTTGCACATGCTACTCCATTTTGACTCAGCTTCTGTTTGCTCTCAAAATTTTTTGATTTAAAGTTTCAGAATTAAAAGAGATCTCCTTATCTCTGATTTATTCTTTGAAAATTCTCTTATTGATTTCCAACTTTCAGCTTTGTAGCCTCAACATGTCAAGCCCTCCTTCTAGCGCCAGTTCTGTTGATGGTGTTTTTATGCACTTCTCAACACAGGTAATGTGCAGGTGCATTACCTCTCTTGAAAGACAATCTTCTACAGTCAAATTGCAGAACACTATCCCAAGGTCTCTCGGATTTCAGGTATTGGCAGTGCTTGGAATATATTAGTTGATCTATATGATTTTCTGGAATCACAAGGCAGACTTACATATGAGTTACAAAGTGGGAAAGCTGGATATGCAAATGGAGTTCTTAAGATGGGAGAGTTGTTGAGCATTTGCTGTAGGTTCAAACAGTAGTCTAGAACTCCATTTCAACATTAGATTTAGCTTTATAGTGTGCAATGAACCTTAACACAGGTTACTTATTAAAAAAAGAAGGAAAAAAGGTAGGGAAGAGAGAAGGTTCCTGGATCTGAAACTATGAATGAACAGTGATCATGGAGGCTGCTACAGTAGACAAATTCCCTAATCTGGGTTTTGCTTGGTCAAGAGGATCCTACAGTTACACACAACCAGTGCAATCTTCTAAGGACTGCAGATTTTCAGTTTGCATACACAAATCATGAACATGCAAGTGAACTAAGTTGCAACAATCAAATAAAGAAGCCCAGACTAACTTTGCACAACAACTTATCATCAACAAGTGCCAAAAGTATGGGCTGAAAATTCATCAAATACTGAAGCAACAATCACCATTATCACTTACATTCAAGAAACTAACAACTAAAACTAACTTGGAAGGTAGAACCATGCACACATAATGAGAAAACTCAAAAGTAACACCCATAGATCACATAATGCTGCTTTCTATTGCTGCAATTTTTTTTTTCAATAGCTCTCCAACCCTTTACAAATGAAGGGGAGACCCCTATTTATAGTTTTCCAAAGCCAAATGAATGGCTATGATTGAGTTACATTGTGTGGCTCAGATTAAATTACATTAGGGCTTCACCTACCCCACAATATTCAGAAATTTAAAATACATCTGTTGTCCTTTTCCTATTTTGTCTTGTAGTGGCCAGTCACTGTAGTAGTTTTATCTTCTAGCTGATTTCCTCTTTATTGTAGCTCAAACTGCCTGAAAGCTCCCTCCTCCCGATTTGCAACATTCTTTATTGGATCAAATGGGTCAGTCAATGATTGGCATCAATGGATTAGTTGCCCCTGATTCAGGCAGACAACCCCTAGAGATTATCATCATCTGGTGAAAAGTAGGATAGCCACCCTTGCATTTTGTCATTGACTTCCTTGGCATAGGCCTTCTTTTGATGCTAGCTCTATTGATGTGCACCACAAGGAGAGGTGGCCATAAAATGAATGGTGATAGGAGACACATGATTTTCCTTATTCATCTTTTTCAATGGGTCTCCCGACGGACCCGCAGTAGGCTTTTTGAAACCGGAATTGAGAGGCCAAAATGTTATTTTTAGGAATGTTGTTTTGAAAAGGGCGAACAGGGCATGGTGACCCAGATGGTTTCTCTCAGCTATAAATTTGGAATTTGAAAGGTCTAAGGAGGATAAGATCCAATTTTAGCATCTGGGTCGAAGTCCTTTTTCAAATCGGAAGAGCGCTTGGATGTTCCAGAAATAAGAGGCCGAAATGCCGTTCTGGAAATGTTGTTTTGAAAACGACAAACGAAACATGGAACTCCAAATGGTATCTCCAGCTGAAAATTTGGAATTTGAAAGGTCCAAGGAAGATAAGATCCAATGTTAGCATCTGGGTCGAAGTCCGTTTTCAAATTAGACGAGCACTTGGATGTTCCAAAAATAAGTGGCCGAAATGCCGTTTTGGAAATGTTGTTTTGAAAACGACAAACAGAGTGTGGAAATCCAGATGGTACCTCCCAGCTGAAAATTTGAAATTTGAAAAGCCTAGGGAGGATAAGATCCAATTTTAGCATTTGGGTCGAAGTCCGTTTTTCAAATTGGAAGAGTGCTTAGACGTTCCAAAAATAAGAGACTGAAATGCCGTTCTGGAAATGTTGTTTTGAAAACGACGAACAAAGCATGGAACTCCAGATGTTATCTCTCGGCTGAAAATTTGGAATTTGAAAGGTCTAGGGAGAATAAGATCAATTTTAGCATCTAGGTCAAATTTAGTTTTCAAATCGGAGGAGCGCTTGGACGTTCTAGAAACAAGAGGTTGAAATGCCATTCTGGAAATGCTATTTTGAAAACGACAAACAGAGCATGGAACTCCGGATGGTATCTCCCGGCCATAAATTTGGAATTTGAAAGGTCCAAGGAGGATAAGATCTAATTTTAGTATCTGGGTCAAAGTCCATTTTCAAATTGGAGGAGCACTTGGACGTTTTAGAAACAAGAGGCCAGAATGCCATTCTAGAAATGCTGTTTTGAAAATGACGAATAGAGCATGGAACTCCGGATGGTATCTCTCGGCTGAAAATTTGGAATTTGAAAGGTCTAGGGAGGATAAGATCCAATTTTAGCATCTGGGCCAAAGTCCTTTTTGAAATCAGAGGAGCGCTTGGATATTCCGAAAATAAGAGGCCAGAATGCCGTTCTAGAAATGCTGTTTTGAAAACAACGAACAAAGCATGGAACTCCAGATGGTATCTCCTGGCTGCAAATTTGGAATTTGAAATATCCAAGGAGGATAAGATACAATTTTAGCATCTGTGTGGAAGTACTTTTTGAAATCAAATGAGCGCTTGAACGTTCCGGAAACAAGAGGCTAGAATGTCATTCTGGAAATGCTGTTGCAAGAATGTCGTTTTGAAATTTTTGCAACTTCCTGAAACTTAATGAAACCTTGGCAGTTCACTTGGGAACTACAAAACATTCCAAATCCACAGGAAACCTATCTCCAAAATCAAAAATGAAGGAAAAAGAAGAACCAAGCGAGTGGGAAGGCGAAGCTCGAAAAACCCAAGACTTAGACATTTTTAAAATTTAGGGACGAAATATGGTCAGCCAAAAATGATACTTTTAAGGACGCGTTGACCAAATAAGACTCCAAAATGAGGAGCACACAAAACAAGGCAGGAGAAAAGCAGCTTGCCGAGAGAAAAAAAAAGAGGGTCCCTGCCTATGACGGAACGTGTGTGCAAAATATGCAAAACAGATACCAATTGTTCGTTTATGATATATATATATATATGTACACATTTTGTGTATATACTCATTGATGAAGATGAATATATATATATATATATATATTCATCTTCATCAATGAGTATATACACATTATATATACATGCGATTATTATACATAAAAAAAATGATATTATATATATAAATATATATGTAGTAATTGATAGAATATATATACATATGTATATATATGCATGTATATGTATATATTATCTATATTAATTAATATACTTATAAATGTCAATTATTTATTTTAATATACACATATGTTAATATATATATTATAGTGGTTGAGCACTATATAATATATACACCTTAATATATAATGATATATATAAAAAAATTGTTATAAATTAACCCTAGTGCATATATATTATATGACGCACATTCATTGAATTAAGCAAGATTTGTTTACGTGTGGCATATATATTATATACTGCTCTTAAAGTAATGAAGAGGCATATGTTATATGCAACACATATATATATACATAGCACATTAAGAACTACACGCTTTTAAACACAATATGATACTCTTAAGAAAAGAGTCAATATGCAACACAAAATTAGAGCGCATAAAAAGGGAGTTTAGGTATAACAAATAGATTACAAGGAAGTGTTTTAAATGAAATATAAATAAAATTAAGTGGAATATGTAAAGTACATGAGTTGAGCGCATGAGATAAGAATAGGTCAGTGCTCAAGTTAATAGTGTAAACCATATGCTAAGTAAACAATATTGAATGCAGTATTTTAAAGCACAGATGTAAAGGAGGCAATGCAATACATATGGCATGAGGAGATTAAGTCAAATGCATTTAAACAACACATAGAAAAGAGACATTTAAGAAACACATAAGAGAGGAAGTGAATGCAAATCACATAGTTTATGAAATGAAGTGGGATTGAATGCAAAGTAAACGATGATAAAAGGAGAATTTAGGACTCTTCAAATCCACATTGTCAAAGAGAAGCAATGCATTGTTAAATGTTGCCTTATATATATTAAAAAAAATGCATAAAAGGGCATGTATTGTGGGTGGCGCCATAATAGGAAGGTGGAATCAATTAGAAGTCTATTAATTTGCTGATAAAACAACCCACCCATAATGCTGAAACCAACGTACAACATAAGGATGTGTAAATGTGCAACACTAGAATAGTGGAGTAAGTAATCAGAAGTCTAAATCCAACATAGCATGAGACTTTGTCTTTAGAATGAGATGGCTGAGGTAGTCGACTTAGTTTTGCAATAAGAAAATTTGTAGCTTGCATTTATGAGTATAAATAATTGCGTTCACCAAGATATAGTGAATCATTCTTAACTGAGAAGCTAGACAATATATGTGTTTGTAAACAAGTAGTTTAACCAATCACCTCTCACCTTTTGAGCCGAGTCGATGGATTTGGAATAAGAAGGTGGAAAATTTGTTAGCTTGTTTATAGCATTAAGATGCTTATATTTTAGTATATATAGAAGTTATCTCTCTACCATTTGTTACAAACTTTCCATTCTAATTTCTTCATTGTTATTCTACTGTATTTTTTGTGCAAGAGTATTTTTGAGAGCCTTTTTGAGATAGAGTTGTTTTGTGATTTTACAATTGTTGAGAGAATTGGTAAGAGGCTAGAGGTTGAATATAGGTTGAGCGTAGGAGTAGCAAGCGGGCTTGTGGAAGTTGAGGAATTAATATTGGTTGGATTTTTATACAAGCATGCTGATTTTTATACCTCTATTATTTTATGATTGAAATGTTATTTATTTATGAATGCCTTTGTTTGAGAAAGATTGATTTTAATGGCGTATTAAGCTTACGTTTATGAACTTGGTTTATTTATTAGTTTGATTAAAGCTTGCATGATTCTTGGTAGAGTCTTGTTGTAGAGAAACCCTAGTTATTTAGAATATATATACTATTTATTGGAATTTGAGTCGTTATTATGAACTATTCTTAGTTGTTAATACTATACATAAGTTGCATAAGTTGTGAAGTATGTGAATTAATAATACATTGAAGTGTTATCTTAAATTTGTTTGCCTATGATGCCAAGTAAACCTTTGTGGATAATGAGGGTAATTATACGTGATTGTTGGCATGATAGGAATGCCATCATTGATAGGTTGTGATGTTATGCAAACCATTTTGATAGCCTATACTTGATTGATTACTGATATATCTCCATGAAAGTAGGAAGAGAGTCTTTCCCTACGGTTAGGGTGTATACTTGATTGTTATATCAATATTCAATAGTAGGGTTGAGGAATGTATTTTTTGGTTATTCTATTTTCCTATTTCTAATCATGATTCTATTCTATTCATGGAATTTTAGAAGAGGACACATGTTTCGGTAACCCAAAGCCATATTGAGAAGAGGATTTGAAGGTACAAAAGCACAAAAATCCTCTCAGGTTAATATCCTCTAGATTATATACAAATATAGTGAACTTTGTAAACACGTGAATATTTGAGTCATATTGAATGTAGAGGTTTTAAGATTGTTTATGATCACTTGATCATTGATTATTCTCTTGAATGGAGTCATTTATTGTTGAGATCATACTTTTTATCGGAGTCAAATATTGTTGAGATTATACATTTGATTGGAGTCCTTTATTGTTGAGATTATAATGTTGAATGGAGACATTTATTGTTGAGATTATAATTTTGAAATAGAGTCATTTAATGTTGTGAGGTTATATTTATCTGTGTGGTTAGTTTGGTTATTCATTGGGTTAGGATAACCCATGGGAAAGGGAGTAACCTAGTTAATTTTTTTAATTTCATTACCTTAGAAAAAGAATGCATGTTATGATTGTAAAGAGTCTGAAAGGTCAAAAACCAAATTGAGCTAAAAAGGTGGGTGAGCATGTGACCTCCACTCAAAGTACTGGGTGATGAGTATCTTGACCAAAGTAGTGCAAGTAGCCATTGTTTAAACTATTAGTTCACTATAATCCAAGATTGCATACTAAGAAAGGAAATCATATATGTAGGTTGTAGCCAACGTATGGTAGCCCTAGATATGTAGGACACAACACCATGCTTAGGAGGGCCAATATTATGAGGTTATCAAACTAATCTATTCATTGAAGGGTAGGGCCATCTTACTAGTTAGGTAGATGTGCGAGGGACTGCAGTAAGTTTGTGGTTGGTGGAAAAACACTTGAGTGATGTTGTCCCTCATATAGTTGGCAACCAAGATTTGGGGATGTGCGTGCTAGTATTGGGGACAAATATAATGTATGCACTAGTAATGGGGACATATAGAATGTATGCACCAATATTGGGGACATCTAAGATGCATGCCGATGTAGGGAAATATGGACCATTTGTATCTCTATTTCAGTAAGCTTGTAGAAGCTATGCATGTAATCATGTATCCATCTCTATAGAAATTGTAAATGTGAAATGTTATTATGAAATTATGTAATATGAAATCATTACTTGGGTTTTTGTAATGTTTTGTTGTAATGCAATGGGAAAGTTTGGAATGAGGTTATTTCAAATGTGCATATTGTTATTGAGTTAGAAAAGAATTTTTTTATTGCTAAGTGTTGGCTTCTTAAACTATTCACTTGTGGGAAATTTTTTTTGGTAGAACAATGGGCATGTTACACTTTGTATCCCATGTTGCTCACAAAAAAAATCAAATTCATTTGAAGTTAATTCACCTCCTCTATCTGATCTAAGGAATTTAATCCTCATGCCTATCTAATTTTCCACTAAGGCTTTAAATATCTTAAACTTTTCTAATGCTTCATATTTTCCTTTAAAAAGGTAACCCATGTAATTTTAGAAAAATAATCAATTAATAACATGATGTATCTTTCAACTTGTATAATCATTGTCTTAGTGGGCTCACACAAGTCCATGCGAATAAGATCTAGGGGTTGTGATGAAAACTACTCTTGATTTAAAACTTGCTTTGGTTTTCTTACCCAACTGATATTGCTTGCACATGATATTTACAAGTTTTGACATCGTAGTCATATCTCTCATATCTTCCCTTCAATTGATTTTAACAAGGTTTTCAAAATTTGTATGCCCCATTATTTTTTTCCACAACCAACTCTTACTTTCCATTCCTATAAAAAAAAATTTCACCTTGGATGTCACTTAGAACATGTTTCCTATTCAGTTGGCTTCAACGATTTTCTTTCCTTCCTTATCTCAAAATCTTCAGCATGAATTGTGAGGATGTGCCCTTGGTCACATAACTAACTCACACTTAATAGGTTGTGTTTTAATCCTTCCACATATAGCACAT
The DNA here is from genome assembly GCA_007115665.2 of Sequoiadendron giganteum. Classification (NCBI taxonomy): domain Eukaryota; kingdom Viridiplantae; phylum Streptophyta; class Pinopsida; order Cupressales; family Cupressaceae; genus Sequoiadendron; species Sequoiadendron giganteum. The sequence continues at coordinate 97,104,917 of CM021101.1, forward strand.
TCTCTATTCTTGTTCTCCCATTATCCAAACTAAGAGATCCTCTATTTGAAATTCTTGTCGACACATTGTCATCAAATCTTACAGTTCCACCATTGACTCTTTTTTAAGTGATAAAATTTATTTGATCACCTATCATATGTCTTGAACATCCACTTCCTATATACCAATGATCACTTTCATTTCTGGCATGTAGGTCTATTTGAGCTATCATGGATTTTTCTCTTCTTTCATACTTTTCAACTTTCTTCTTTCTTTTGTTCTACCTCTTTGTTTTTCTTAGGAGTTCCCAAGAAACTATTTTTGAAAAACTTTGTTGGATGTCCAAAGTTATTGTACTTATGGAATATCATATTAGGATTCAAGAGAAGAGTGAATGAGTTAATATTTATATTCATCATCCCAAACCTTCCAATCCTTTTTCTGTGATCAGGAAATTAGATTTTAAGATTATTAAGCAAAATAAATAAACCTAAAAATCCTAATCTAATAATGGAGAACAAGAGTTTTCATAAATATGAAATACAAGAAATGATATTACCATAACCTTTACACCTCCATTGCATCACCCCCATTATCCTTCTCCATTCCACTTCTAAGTAATTAATGCCCTCAAAATTATCAGTATGCACTAACAAGCCTATGACTAAGATAAAACAAAATATCGAAGCTTATTCTTAATAACACAACAAAATATATATTCTAGATGTGAAAATGATAAATAAAAACACTATTTATAGAGAGCCAAATGTGAAATGGATGGCCGAGATTAGATAATTTTTATTTTGATCAATGGATGAAATTAAATGAGACGAGATAAGATAGAAATGAGACTCATAAAAGAATGTGGAAATTGACTGATTTTTATAAAAATCACTTCAGTTTGAGAGGGAAATTGCATTTTCAAATAATGGAAACATTATTTAAATGCAAGGGGAAAAGGAAAATTAAATTTTTGATTAAATAGAAATTTAATTCAAAAAGTGAGAGAAAAGATGTGTCATTTAATTAAATAAAATTTAATTAACTTGTGATAGAAAAGCTAAAAGTGAAAAATTAAATAATTAAGATAATTATTTAATTATAGTGGAAAATGACAAATAATTAAATAAATATAAATTTATTTAATTATAGAAATAGGAGATATTAGTGATGCAATTAAATAAATAACAATTTATTTAATTAATCAAAAGAGGACATAGAAGGATAAAATAAATAAATTAATAATTTAGATTATTTAATTAATAGAAGACTTTATGACATTAGATAATAATTAAATAATTAAGAATATTTAATTGTCAAGAATGAAAGAGGAGTTTTAATAAATTCATAGGCCTAGTGATAATTTTCAGTGTCTACATTTGCCCCTCTTTGATACAATGTAGTTTATCGCGTTGTGTCAAAGAAATTTAGTTCAAAATATGCCCCAGTGTAAACATGATGAGGAGGTAATAGCATACCTCCTCGAGAGGACATGCATGTTCAAAGGACATGAGTGTGCTCTCAAAATGGATAAGAGGAAGAAATGATAAGGAGAATAAAATAAATGTTAGCATGGGAGACATGGATGTGGAGATAGTGCTAGTTGAGGTAATTTGTAGATATATATTTTGCTATGCCAGGATTTGCGTTTAGTCATCATTGGGTGGTAAAATATGACAAATAGACAACAAACACCATGGTATGATATAGATCAAGTTATGCAAGATCATCCATTTGTAAAACAAACAGTCACAGACAAGGAATGTCCTAACTCATACTAAGGGCATGTTTCCCCAGTCTTTTTGTCAATACAAACGACATACAACAATAAAATAAAAGACAAGTTATGAGACATCATCACTCCTCTAAATCCTTCGCGTGACATCCTCGAGGTGGCTGGTAACATGACTAAAGAAAATACAAAATATAAGACAAAATAGATTGACAAGGTCAACAACCATTTAGATTGTTTTCCAATAAGTGTTTGCCAGTGTGTTAAGGGATTAAGTGAGTGACAGGTGGATTGTTTTGACAAGGCCTAGTTTTAGGAGAAGAAACATGTTGTATAAGATGTCAAGTTTGGTTTCGATCATGTAACTACTTATATAAGACAAATAAAAAAGTGTGATAGTGAAAAGGTCTGGTTTTAGGCAAGACACATCCTATATAAGACCATTAGTTTGGATCGATTTGATTGGTTTGATTGATTTGAAAAATGACTGATTTGACCTAGAGACTTGTTGGCTTACTTGTCTTGTTGATTCAGGATTGTGTTTGAAGTTCAAATGATTATTTCATGTTTGAATTGACAGTGTCCCATTTATTTTGATTAGCCTGATGAACCCTAAAAGACTGACCTAGGGGGCCTCAGGGGCTCATTGACAAACGGCCTTGCCTATGTAGCAATGCGTAGAGATCTCGTAGTTCGACATGACCCTTGAATTTATTTCAATTACAAATGACCAAATCATGATTTTATTTGACAACACCTAAAGGACTAACCTAATGCCTCAAGGGCACAGATGGCCTTACTTACGTCCAGTCGTAGAGATAATGTAGTTCGATAATGATAAAGATTAACATGACTAACTTTGACTCTATTTTTGAGATTTTTTGAAAGTTATTTGAATGTTTTTGGGTTTTTTGCATGTTTTTATTTTTTTGGATTTTGAAGTTTTATGATTTTTTTTCTTTTTTGAATATTTGATTTTTTTGTCTTTTTATGGATATTTGATTTTTTTTGTCTTTTTGAAATGTTTTGATTTTTGTTTTGAATGTTTTAATTTTTTTGCTAGGTTTTAGGAAATTTACCATAGTCAGGTATAGAACTAACCATTAGGGATAGGATGTGACATAGGTTTATTATGGAAAAAAGATAAAGGAGAAAGGATGCAAGACATCAACTACTGGGAAGTCATGATAAAGATGACAAGGCCTTATGATGGATGTCAAATGAGAGATAATGGAAGGTAAAGGCATTATTATGGATTACAGTGGAAGACTAGATAAAGTGATAGTATATGGTGGAGCAAAGACTCTCTACACATGGCACTTGTTTGTCAGGTTTTCACCATGGTACTTATCCAAAGTGCCACTAACGTGGTTTTCACTATTGGACGAATTGTTTTCTCTAATATTTTTATGATTTTATGATTTTTTTGTTGTCACTAAGATGCTTGTTTATCAGGTTTTCATCAAGGTAACTATTTTTTGTATTTTTATGGTTTTAGCTTGGCTCTCTTGAGCTAGGTATAGAACTTGCGTAGGTGCAAGCTATTGATAGGCTCAAACAAAGGTTCCCCTTTAGGCATGGAAAATTGATAGGCGCTAGAACCAAAGGATGCTATTATGACATATGGACTCAACCAATTGGGTTCAAATTTTTTGAGTTTCTCACATTCTACTTATTTTTTGGATTTTGCATCAACACTAACTCACCAATGTCAAAATGTCTGACCAAAACCATTTTGTTATAACTACAAAAAAGATAGTTTTTGTATGCCTGTAGATGATTCAAGGCATTTTTTTTGTGTTCATTGAGCAACTCTAACTCATGCAATCAAGATATACAATATTTCTCATAATCAATTAGACCTTTTATTAAAACCCGTAGGGAGGGGAATTCAACCTCTATAGGAAGGATAGCCTTTGAAAAAAATACTAGGGTGAATGGAGTGGCATTTGTGGTTGTGTGGATGCTCATGTGATATGACCATAGGGTGGGGTTAAGCTGAAGGTGCTAGTCATGACCAACATCATTGGCAGTCTTTTGAAGAATTTTGATTATGGTCTTATTGGATGCCTTAACTTGGCCATTACCTTGTGGGTAATATGGTGTGGAAAAGTGGTGCTAGATGTGGAATTTATCACATAACTCATGGACATACTGATTTTTGAAGGGATGACCATTGTCAGTGATGATGGATTGTGGGATAACATACTGACATATGATGTAATTGAGGATGAAATTGGAGATTTTTTACTAGTTATGTATGTCAGGGGAATAGATTGAATCCATTTCATGAAATATTCAGTTACAGTGATAATAAATTTGTGGCCATTAGATGAGATAGGATGAATTTTGCCTATGAGGTTGAGTCCCCATTGAGTGAAGGGCCATGGAAAAGTGATCAGCTATAACTCCTTTGCAGGTGCGTGGATGAGGTCGCTGTGTATTTGGCACTATTGACATTTCTTCACAAAGTGATAGGGATATTGCTCCATAGTAGGCCAGTAATATCCTAGTCACATGTTATTTTTAGCTAGAGTCGAACCACTAGAATGGGCTCAACATATACTTTTGTGTACTTCACGTAAGGTAGTTTGTGCTTTGTTAGTGTTAAGACATCTAAATAAGGTATTGTCTAGGCCACATCTATATAGGGTATCATTGATGATAGCGTAGTGAGTGGATTTATGGAGGAAGGACTTGCATTGATTATTGGATAGGTCAGGTGGTAATGTATGAGAAAGTAAATAATCATAAATGTTTTGGTACCATTGGGAATTGGGACCAAAAATTTCACACACCATCTTAGATTGGGGGACATCAAAAGCATGGACCAACAACTATTCAACTAAGAACTCATAGCGTGACATATTTTTTGGAATAGCTAAGATAGATCCAATGGTGTCCATGGAATCAACTGCTTTGTTATGAATCCGTGGGATCTGGAAAAAAGTAATATCTACAAAATACAGTTTAAAACTATCAACCATTCTTTTTTATGGGGTCAATTTCTCATCTTTAGTGTCATAGTCATCATTGACCTATCAAATGACAAATTTTGAATCACCAAAGACTTGCAGACTTGTAATTTTCGATTTTATAGCCATGCACAATCTTGTTAGTAAGGCCTCATATTCTGCAATGTTGTTTGTACACGAGAAGGATATTCTGAATGATTTGGATATAGTATCACCTTGAGGGGTGACAAATAGTATTCCAACACCTGATCGATGACTAGTGTATGGGCCATCAAAGTATAACTTCCATGTTGCACCGGTGTCTAATGCAAATATTCTCATATGGGAAATCGGAAATCAAAGGGTGATCAAATTTTGTGGGTGAATTGATAAGTTGGTCTATGGTAAACTATCCTTTTATTGCTTTTTATTCCACATATTTTATGTCATCCTCACTGAGTATCATGACCCACTTATCCAACCATCTTGTCAATGTTGCCTTACTGAGTAGGTATTTGAGAGGATCTATCTAAGCCACTAGTCTTGTTTGATGATTTAGCATATAATGTCTTGGTTTCTAAGTGGAAAAAACCATGGCGAGATAATCATGTTCAATAGGACTATAGGTTAGCTCATACCCATCTAGTGTGTGGATAATGTGATAGATCTCTCATTCTTTCGCATCATGATAATATTGTGCAAGTATTTCCCCCAATGTAGAAGTGGTAGGTGATATGTAAAGGATTAGGGGCTTGCCATCTATTGATGGCATCAAAATAGGAGGCATCAAGAGGTAATCTTTAATTTGTTGAAAAGTTTCTTCACACTTGTCTATCCATATAAAAGGAACTCCCCTACATAACAAATACTGAAAAGGATGACATTTATCGATAATCTATGTAATGAAGCATCTGATGGAATGGAGTCAGCCTTGCAATGTTTTGAGTCGACTGATTCTTGTTGGGGGAGGCATATCTAATATAGCTTTTACTTTTTTTAGGTCCACTTCAATGCCTCTATGGAAAACTATGTATCCTAAGAGCTTTCCCTATGTCACATCAAAGACACATTTCTTAGGATTTAGATAGACTTTATATTCTTTAAGCCTTTTGAAAATTTTGTCCAGGACTCTCAAATGATCACCATGTATCAAGGATTTCACCAAAAGGTCAACATAGTATTCCATTAATGTGTGCATGATATCATAAAATATGGTGTTCATGTTGAATAAGAAAACTAAGAGGGGGGTATATTAGTTGCAATAAATTTAAACCTTTAAATCATCCACCAGAACAAATTCTTAACACTCCTTAAAATGATAAAACATTAAGTATAATTGTAGAAACTAAAAACCATCACATAAACACAACAACACCAAATTTACATGGAAAACCAAATGAGGGAAAAACCACGGTGAGGATTAACTCGCACTATAGATAATATAAAAACCAATTACAAAGGCTCACTGCCTAAACAAGGCTCACTACCATACAAAGACTCACTATCCAAATCAGGACTCACTGTCTAATAGGGCTAACCACTTGGAGGGCTCGCTGCCACAAAGATACAAAGAATATAAAAGAGATATTTTATAGAGAGAAGAAAATATCAATGAAACAAATGTTTCCACCACAACTTCTCAATCACTTTCAGAAATGCATGAATGATAGAGTACACGTTCATCTCACTACATCCGAAAACTCAACATTTAGACTTCACACTGATCTTCCACACTCACATCATACACACACTAATTCACATCTATTTCACATCTATCTAATATATTTATTTTCACTTATCTATCTTCACCCATATTCACCACTAACTCATCCTATATTTATACCATCTTCAACTTTGAAACATATCAAAAGTCATCCATCCATCAATAAAATCAAATTAGGTTTGTGCCAAAACATCCTAGGGTGGAATTAGAATGAGGGAAACCCAAACACATGCTTTATGAGTACCCAAATAGGTTCAACATGCTTCATCACCTTTGAAGATAGTGTTTAACATAAGGTCAACCAAACTAGTGTAAAAAAAAAAAGAACAATTAAGCACGATCCTTCCAGATACCAAAATTGTCTTCAACATGATCATAACAACTTAACTCTAGAATCACAAGTCATAAGAATTTACCAAAGCAAAATATGGACCAACAATAATTCTTCGAGACCTCAACCACATACACATAAAACCATAGTTCACACCTAGTGAACACAACTCATATTGTACAATGAATCAGAAGCCAAAATTTTTGATATAGCAACTTCCAACAAACATGACCAACATATCTAAACCAAAAAACCATAGGAGAAAATCCCAGAGTGAAACCCAAAGAAACCACTTAAAACTTGCAACCTTCTACAATACAATTTTCTCAATATCCTCGACATATAAAACCAATAACTTGTATCCATGACATTAATGACAACATCAAATAGTTGATAATTATTTGACTAGTTGGAATCAATGACAACACCTTCATTCTTGCAAAAATATCCCCATTTGTCATTGATGACAATACATGATGTGAAAAACCATCAAAGACAACATACTAGCTCTGAATACACTTCTCAAGATTTTTATTTTTGTTTCTACCCCTTAGTAGATAATATTTTTCACATTCTTCCTCTTCTCTTTTTCACATTCTTCCTCTCCCCTTTTGACATCAATTGCAAAGTAAAAATATATTGTACATTGAATTCTCCTTTGAAATTAAAAACAAAATACTCATACAATGACAACACATGACACTACCTTCTCCCCCTAAGAGGTAGCCACCAAAACATCAGTCCAAAAGAAAGATAGATCCATAGATCCAATAGACCGATGCATCTCCATATGCATCTAGTTCAAGAAAGTAGAGGAAATGACCCCTAACTTCTCTTAGAGATATTTAAAAGTATATTTAGGAAGAGCCTTCATAAATATATCAGTAATCTGATCCTTCATCAAAACATACTCAAGATTTACTTCATTCTCCACAATCTTCTCTCTCAAGAAATGATACCTGATAGATATATGTTTTATCCTCGAGTGTAGCACTGTATTCTTTGAAATGTTGATTGCACTTGTGTTATCACAAAATATAGAAATAGGATCATCATACATAACTATGATATCTTTTAATGTATGTTTCATCCACAAAATTTTGTACAATGGGATGCAACAATAATATACTCAACTTCAACAATAGACAAGGAAACTGAATCTTTATTTTTACTCAACCATGCCACCAATCTGTAACCAAGAAAGAATGAACCACCACTTGTAATCTTTGTATAATCTACACATCCAACCTAATCTATATCTATATCACTTAGTGTAAAGTTAGTATCCCTAGGATACCATAATCCATAATCCGAAGTGCCATTCAAATATCTATTCACATTATTTTAACAACAAAAACATGTGTTTCCTTAGGATCTTCTTGAAATCTAGCCACAAGACAGACAACATGCATAATATCCAGTCTAGTAGTAGTCAAATGCAATAGTCCACCAATCATAGATCTATATTTTCTCTAATCAGCCTTAGGTGAATCATCATCTTTACCTAATTTGCAGCTAGTCACCATAGGAGTGCATATCGGTTTGGAACCATCCATCCAAAACTTCTTCAACATCTCTTTCACATACTTAGACTATGAAATAAAGATTCATTTCTCTGTTTGATTAATTTGTAGCCTAAGAAATAAATTCATCTCGCCAAACATAGACATCTCAAACTCTTTTTGCATTTCTTTCACAAAAATCTTGCACATGATTTAATTTCCTTTAGAAATAATGGAATTAACATATACAACCACAATCAATATTTTTTCATTTTCAATTTTAAAATATAGATTACTATTTTTTCATACCTTCGTTGAAACCTTGTTGAATCAAATACCTGTCTAGTCTCGCATACCAAGCTCTAGGAGCTTGCTTCAATCTACACACCATATCCAACTGATTTGACAACTGAAATCCTTTTGGTTGTTCCATGTAGAATTATTCTTTTAGCTCACCATTCAAAAATGTAGACTTGACATCCATCTGATAGACCTTGAAATCTTTATGAGCAAAAAATGCTAAGAACATCCTTATAGCTTCCATTCTTTCCACTAGAGAAAAAGTCTCCTAAAAAATTTATGCCTTCTATTTGTGAGTAACCTTTACAAATAAGCCTTTCTTTGTTACTAAACACTTTTCCATTCTCATTCAACTTATTTCTAAATACCCACTTTGATCCAATAATGTTTTTATTTTTTGGTCTTGAGACCAATTTCCAAGTTTTTTTCTTCTCAATCTGCATAAGTTCTTCCTTCATAGCTTCCATCCAATACTCATCTTTACATGCTTCACTTTTAGTCTTTGGTTCAATCTCAGAAAGTAAACAAAAATTTACCTCGACAGTAGCAATTTTTCTTCTTGTCAATACTCCTTTTGTCTTGTCTCCAATGATACGACTTTTTGAATGATTCTTCTGGACATATCTAGGTGTCTTAGGGGACACCACCAAAGCTTCTTCTTGTTTTTATTTTTCCTCATTCAACTTCTCTTTCTCATCCTTTTCTTGTTCTTCCACAATTTCTTCAATTCTTATGCAATTAGGTTCATCAGATACATAACCATCAACATCAATTGAATTCTTCATTGCTTCATCAACCTTGAAATTTGCACTTCCTACAATATTTCTCAATCTTCTATTGAAACATCTACAAGCTTTTATTTTAGTAGAATATCCAAGAACTATTCCTTCATCACTTCTCCCATCAAACTTTCCTAAAGTTTCTTCATCTCGTCTGATATAACATTTACTTCCAAATACCTTGAAATACTTAACATTAGGAATTATTCCACACCATAGCTCATAGGGGGTCTTTGTACTATTTTATCTTGCTTGAATTGGATTGGTTACATAAAAAATAGTGTGAATAACTTCTCTCTAGTAAAATTATGGTAAAACAACCTCAATAATTATTGATCTAGCAACCTCTTGAATTGTTTTGTTCTTTCTTTCAACAACTCTATTCTGTTGAGGAGTTCTTAGAGTAGATAAATGTACTTTTATTCCATGCACTTCACAAAACATATTAAATCATGGGGGGTGAATTCTCCACCTCTATCAAACCTTAAGAATTTTATCCTTTAATTCACTTCATTTTCAACCATAGCTTTGAATTTATTGAATCTATCTAATGCATTAGACTTATCTCTAAGAAATGTAACCAATGTATATATAAAATAATCATCAATCAAAAGCATAAAGTACCTTTCACCTTGTATAATTCTCACTCTTGTAGGACCACAAAAATCTATATGAATTAAATCTAGCAGTCTAATAGTATATTTTTCCTTTGATCTGTAATGACTTATTGCTTACTTTCCAAACTGACAACTTCTATAAATAGCATTAACTGACTTTGTAATCCTTGGTAAATCTCTCACATCCTAAACTGCACTAGTCCTCACCAAGTTATCAAAATTCATGTGACACATTCTCTAGTGCCATGACCAACTGTCATTGATCTATGTCATAAAACATCATCCATTAACACCCTTAAGTTGATAGATATGTCCTTTAGATTTCTTTCCCGCAAAAATCATTATTCTAGATCCTTTCTTGATCTCACATCTCTCATCTTGAAATACAAGATTATATCCTTTACTGCACATGTTTCCAACACTCAAGAGGTTATTCCTTAAACCCTTAACATAGTAGACATCATCAATATTATGCTTGCCTTCAAAAATTACTAAACCTATCATACAAATTTTAGCACTACTATCATCTCCAAACATAACTAAGCCTCCATAATATTTTTCAAGTTTAAAAAACTTACTCTTATCACCAGTCATGTGATGTGAAAAACCACTATCAACAACCCAATAGTTCTTTTCTTGTTTAGCATGTACGGTAGAGATTACAATACCTTTATTTTTCTCCTTCTCCGGAGGGTATTCCTTACCCATTTTTCAAAGTTATTATAAGTAAGTTCATCTTTAATAACGAAGAAAAAATATTCATTGTCATCAGGATTTTCATAATCATATTCCTCATTCACATAATATGCTCTATTGATATTCTTACCTTTCCTTTCTTTTTCATGTCTTTGTTTATTCCTCTTAGCTCTTTTCAGACACTTTGCAACATAGTGACCTATTCCTCCACAACTAAAGAATTTAAAGGGAAACTTAACTTTATAATTTACAGAGCCTTTCCTCATCCTTATCACAAATTTAGCTTCTACTTCATCAATATTTTCCTCATCCAGATCTTCAAATTTTGTATCTTTAAAAATAGTCTATGATTTGGATCCATTTCTCAAATTCAACTTTCTCATCTCATAAGATGTCAGAGTTCCCAACAACTGATATTTAGTGTAAGTCTTGTAATCTATGTTCTTCAATAGCACACACCTTTTCAGTGTAAGCATAAGGGAGAGTTCTAAGAATCTTCTTTAAAATCCTAGTTTCATCTATAGTAGCACCAAGTCCTCACATTCCAACTACTACCTTATCCAATATCTTTACATAAGTTTTGACATTCTCATCTTCTAACAATATGTAGGAGCTCAAAATGTGTCTCCAAACCCTACAAATTTTCCTCTTTGACCCTTTCATCACCTTCATGCACCTTTTCCAAAACATCTTAGACTTCCTAAGCAGTCTTCAAATTCTGAACTTTAATAAAATCGAAATGGATAAGACTATTCTTAAAAATTCACTTCGCCTTATTATTCGCTTCATGTGCCTGGATCTCATCATTCGTACTCAGACCATTAGCAGGAGGAGTGTAAGGATTCTTGTAAGTTTTTTCCACATCATATCCACAATACTCCAGATATTCTTCTATCAATATTTTCTAGATAGCATAACTAGTTCCATCAAACCTCAAATAATCATGAGTAACTTTTCCAGCCATCCCAAACCTTCCTTAAGCGGCTAGGCTCTTCTCCAAGGAACCAATCTCTTATACCAATTGTTGAATAAGAAAACTAACATGGGGTTGAATTAGTTGCAACAAATGTAAACCTTTAAATCATCCACCGAAACAAATCCTTAATACTATTTAAAATGATAAAAAATTGTGCAAGTGCAAAAACAAAAAACCATCACATAAACACAACACCAGATTTACGTGGAAAACCCAATGCATGAAAAAATATGATGAGGATTAAATCACACTATAGATAATATCAAAACTGATTACAAAGGCTCACTGCCTGAACAAGGTTCACTGCCATACAACGACTCACTATCCAATAGGGCTAACAACTTGGTGGGCTCACAACCATAGAGATACAAAGAAGATAGAAGAGATATGTTATAGAGAGAAGATAATCTCAATGAAACAAATATTTACACCACAATTTCTCAACCACTTGTAGACATGCATGAATGATAGAGTATTCATTCAGCTCACTGCATCAAAAAAATCAACATTTAGACTTTGAACTGATCTTCCACACTCACATCACACACACACACACACACACTAATTAACATCTATTTCACATCTATCTGCTCTATTTCTTGCACTTATCTCTCTTCACCCATAATCACCACTAAATCATCCTACATTTATACCATCTTCAACTTTGAAACATATCCAAATTTGGCCATCCATCAATAAAATCAAATTAGGTTGACGCCAAAATATCGTAGGGTGGAATTAGAAAGAGGGAAACCCAAACACATGATTGATGAGGACCCAAATAGGTCCAAAACACTTCATCACCTTTGAAGATAATGTTTAACACAATATCGACCAAACCAGTGTAAAAAAAATAGAATAATTAAGCATGAGACTTCTAGATATCAAAATCATCTTCAACATGATCATAACAACTTGACTCTAGAACCACAAGTCATAGGGATTTACCAAAGAGAAATTCAAACCAACAATAATTCTCCTAGACCTTAGCTAGATACATAGAAAACCATAGTTCACAATTGGTGAGCACAACTCATACTGTACAATGAATCAAAATCCAAAAATATGGATTTAACAACTTCCAACAAACATGATCAAAATATCTAAACCACACAATCATACGAGGAAATATTAGGGTAAAACTCAGATCAACCACTGAACATCTGCAACCTTCTACAATACAATTTTTCTTTATATAATCGACATATAAAACCCATAACTTGTATCCATGACATTAATGACAACATAAACCATTTGATAACCAAATGAAAAATTGACATCAATGACAACACCTTCATTCTTACAATAGGTCATAGCTCTTTTATAGGTTGCGCCTACATTTTTTAGTTTGAAGGGCATAATATTCCAACAGTATGTATCCCATGAGAAAGTGAATGCCATATTTTGTTGATCTTCAAGAGTGATAGATATCTGATTATACCTCGAGAATCCATCCATGAGGGACAACATATCATAGCCTACCATTAGATCAGCTATGATGTCTATCATAGAAAGTGGAAAGTCATCCTTTGGACATGCTTTGTTCAAGTCATAAAAAATTGTGTAGATACAAATTTCCTTTGCAATGATTTCTGGCTTTGATTGTGTGAGAATTTTTGCAAAGATTTCTGGCTTTGATTGTGTGAGAATTTTTGCAAAAATTCTCACACAATCAAAGCCATAAATCATTGCAAAGAACATTATGGATTGTGGAAACTTGATATCTTTAATAGATACAAATTTTTCCATTCATTTTGGTTACTGGTACAAGGTTTGAAATCTAGTCTGCATAGTCAATAGGTATTATGAAACAAACATCCAATAATTTCTTGAGTTCACCTTTGACTACTAGAGCTATCTGAGGATGCTTTTTTCTAAGATTTTTTTTGACCGACTTTGCATTTGGAAGCAATAGTAAATGATGCAGAACCAATGCAGGGTCCAACCTAGGAATATCAACATAAGACTAGAAAAATTGACTTGATGTTCTATGAAAAAGTCTTGAAATTTTGGTTTTTCGTCTTCTATCAGGGAGATTGCAAGGAGAACAATATTGGGATTCTATGTTGAACCTATATTGAATTCCATTACTTCTTCAATCAACATCGGGGATCTCTATTAATTGATAGGGAGAAATTATAACCCTCCATACTTGGGTGCCTTAGAGAGGTTTTCACCCTTGCATACATCTTTTATTTTCACTTTTTTCTGGTCAAAAGGTGCTTTGTGGTTTCACCTAAAGACTGTTCATTTTTTAATTTTATTTTTATCATTTTTGTGACTAGAGGGTGGGATAGTCTCATTGAAATATATCACAACGTCAAGATCTATAGTGAAATTAATCTTATTGTCCCCATGTGGTATGCCTTCCGTAGTCCCATGAACTTAGCAACAACTTCATTGTTTTCAAATATGTCTAAGGTGGGCAGACCTTGCTAGTCCCAACCAATCAATTACAAGTAAACAAGGGAAATTCCATCATCGGTGTTACTCAAGGATGGGGAAGTAGTGGATAGGGTAAAGATAGAGGTATTATCGAGGTCCCAAAATTATTCTATCCATTCTCTTTCTTTGGTGGTCTTTGGTGGATTAGGTTTGTGAAAGGAATCAACACAGATATTAATATCCATGAGGTTGGTAAAGGATGGAAAAGATGTATTAGACTCATGAAAGATATGATTGAGCCCATAGTCACTAGTGGTACATGAATCCCACTCACATTCATTAGAGTCGGTATCGCTATAATAGATTTCGGTAGGATTTTAAGATGTCTTAATGTATTTCGAAGCACTCACATCCTTATTTGAAAGCACCTTAGTCCTTGAAGCACCAATCCTTATTGTTATAAACCCTAGCCCTAAGTTCTTTGGCCAGTTAAGAGGAATCAAGGATTCTCTCATTCCATTTTTATATATGCCTACTCCATTGATTCCATCATAACCCTTTTGTTTCATGAGCTCAAAGCCTTTAACATATTGTTCTATTGGTAGTGGTTTTAGATCTTCCTCATCTATGTAAATCCAATATGAAATATCATCAATGTCTTCTTTTTTTAACTCTCCCCAGTTTGTGAAGGTGGTGGTGAGAGGAATTTTAATGACAACTTTAGGTTCCATATTATAGATGGGTTTTCCATAGGACTTTGGAGAATTTGGTAACTTAGTGATGTAGTAGGAAGTGTTCATATGATAATCCACACACCCCTTGTCTTGGATCTGAATCTTGGGATCAATGGATGGAATGTAGGATGTGGAGGATTTAGTTAGAGTGGATGGGTCAACGTAATTGGATGGAGTTGATGCTATATCTTCTTGGTTTATAGGCACTTGGTGTTCAAGTACCCCCTCAAATTGGTGCAATATTGAAAGGGGTCAGGGTCACTGATGATTGTGATTTTGGTGCCATTGTAAGGAAACTTCAAAAATTGATGGTATGTGGATGGAATAAATTTTATGGCATGGATCCATGGTCGATCAAGGATTAGGTTGTATGGTAGTTCAAGATCTAGGAATTGGAATGTGGTATCTAGTACTGCAGGTCCAACTTTGATGGGTAGTGTGATAACGCCCTCGAAAGAACATTATTCATTGTCATATGCTTTGATAACAATACTCTTAGTTGTATCCACACATGCTTCAGAGAGGCCCAGTTCCTTCATCATTTTTAAAGTGAAAATGTTCAATCTAGCTTTGCCATCTATGAGGACTTGTCTGGCCTTGTGTTTGTTGATGAAGAACTCAAGGTATGGTTTGACTTAGGTGTAGATTAATCTTGGTCAGAAAAGGAGACATGGTGGGAGTTGGCCAAATATCCAACCATGGCTTCAAATTGGTTAACCTCCAAGTCAGTAGGGACATAGGTTTCTTACAAAGCCTTATCGAGGATAGATTTGTGTTTAGGTGATATGCACAAAAGCTCAAGGATGGAAATCTATGTGGGTGTCTTGCCCAATTGGTCAACAAGATTGTATTGAGCTTTGGATTGCGGTTTCTTTGGAGGAGGAACAAATATAGTAACCTTAGTCATGTGGGTAGTGATTAGACATTCAATCTTCTTCTTAATGGTGTTTGTGTTAACATGATCGTCAATAGCTTAGATGTGGTTAATATTTGTGTAGTCAAAAGAGGAATTGGTATAATTGGCATGGTTTTCTATCTTTTAACCCGAATTGGAGGGTTTTTTGAAACCATGGTCTTGCAATGGATTCTTGAAAATCATATGATATTTATTGGAACTTTGTTATTGTCCCTCGACCTCTATGGTATCATTTTCAATTAGGTCTTGAATCGCGTTCTTCAACTGATGACATGATGAGGTCTTATGCCCTTTGATACGGTGGTAGTCACAAAAGGCATTTTTTCATCCCACCAAGAGGGTTTGAATTGTCGTGGGTCGTATAGTTTGGGTTCTTTGAGTTGTATAAAATTTAATTGTACTAGCTTCTTTGTGAAATATTTAATTGATTATGGGAAAGGAGTGTATTGTCTCCATGGGTATTGCCTTGGTTGTCTTGGGGGTCCCCGCCCTTGCTTATTTTGGACCATGTTAGCTGCTTGGTTGGAAACATATGGTGTTTTATTTTTTGTGTTGGGTGCTTTGAGAGTCAATGTGGGACCTATTATATTAACAAATTTGGCGTCTACGACTCCATCATTTGTTACATTCTTGTTATGGGACCAAAATTTGTTTTAATCATTTGACGTCCCTTAAATTTTTTATGTTTTGGTATAAGTTTTAATTTCCCCTTTAGCGATAAGGGTTTTCTCAAGGATGGACATTTTTTCAACAAGGTCGACGAATGTGGAACAACAATATGTGTCCAAAGCATACCTTAAGTTTGTGTTTAGGTTTTGCATGAACATGATATTTTTTTTGTTTTTCAGGAATTTCAATAGGACATCGGCTAGCTAGGCTTCTCCATCTCTAGAAGAATGTTATGAAAGATTCATCCTCTTCTTGTTTAGTTTGACAGATGGTGGAAATAGTGATGTCATTTTTTATATTGAAGGAAAAGTGGGTGATAAATTTGTCAACAAGTTTGTCCCATGATCATATGCTTGCCATTAGGTGGGAAAACCATTCTAAAGCATGTCCTATGAGACTTTTAGGAAATAGTCTCACTAACCATGTTTGTTCTGAAGCAATATAAATCAAGGCCATATGAAATTCACTCACATTCTTGATGGGGTTTCCTCTTCCTTTATATTTTGGTAAAGTTGGTACAACATAATGTGGAGGAGGAGGAGGCATGTATAATGTCCTATAAAATGGGTAAGGATATAACTCTTGGATAGAGTAAGTCTTCTTGTTTGACAATTTAAAGGTTTCTATTTTATTTTGCAAGGCTAACATGTGATTTCCTAGGACATCATATGGTGTGAGTGTTGTGCCTATGATGTTTACAACTATATTTTGGTAAGGTCCTAAACTCATGTTTTACGATCCAACATTTGCATGGGATGGTATGTTGGTGTTGATATGAGGTATGAATGTTTGAGTTGGGTTTGGAATTTGGATTTGTGATGTGAATGTTTGGGCGGGAATTGGAATTTAGATTTGTGGTGTGATGTAAGACGTTTTGGTATTGGATTACATTTGGAGAGGATTGGAAGTGTTTGGACCTCGTCTATATTGGCTATTGACTTGGAAGGAACCTTGTGTAATTACTTGTTGGGGAACCTTTATGCTAGGACCTTGTAGCATATTGGTGATTTTGTTAGTTCCATGAATATGAACTCTAGTCCTTTTATTTTTGAAAAAAATATTTGATAACATGGTGTTCAAGGCCCTAGATGTTCCAAATGGATTTGATGATGTGGTGTTTGTGACACTTGATGCTCCAAATGGATTTGAAGATACGTTCATGGTACTAAATGGATTAGATGTAGAACCAAGAGGTTGTGACGTGGATTGTGTTAGGGACTGTGTCATTGGTTGTGTTGCAGATTGTGTCATTGATGTTAGAGTAATTGGACATTTACTTTATTAATTAAACAATATTTGTTTAATTACGTAAAGTTCTTTTTTACCTCTTTTTCACTTAAGCTAACATTAGGTGCATAATAATTAATTACTTTATTAATTATTTGTGCAAGCCCAGGGTTTTCCTTTTTAGGGTTTTCATCTATATGTAGTTGAAAACTATCTTTTGTATCATTATTCATTTTACATTTTTAGGTGAATACATTGCAACACATTCTTGAGCATTTCCTTTGTTGCTTCTCTTTGCTTCTCCTTGTTACAGGTTATTTACTTGCAAAGATCTTTGAGCTCCTATGAAGTTGTATCTTCTCAACTCCAACATGGTATCAGAGCTTCAGATTTGCAGCTGCTTGTTCTTGTTTTGAAGATTTTTGGAACTATAAGGGTTTGTTGCAAGCCATTTTTTATTGGAGCCGTCATCATTTTTGTTTCAAAAATTTAGTTTTCACTCATTTGCAGGAAAAATGATTTCTGGGTTTTGTAGCCAACGTCGAAATCTGAATTGGGTATCTTTTAGATTTTGCATATCTTGCACAGATCTAGAGAAAATCACCGTTGAAAAAATGGTGCGTGTCATTTTTCTCCTGGTTGAAAGTAAAAAAAAAATCATTTTCTCGTATTCTGCTTGTTGAATCAAGAAACGATTTCTGGATTTTGTTTCTAGCATCAAAATATTTTTGGGTTTTTATTTTTGTTTACAAACAGTGAGTAGATTTTCCAGAAATCAAGTTAGAAATAAACGTTTTTTGCTAGAAAATTCGTTTCCTGCAAGCTAAATTAAGTTTTTGAAAAATTCATAACGTTTGGCCACGATGTCTGTTTTGTGCAAACGAATAGGCGTTGGAAAGGTGTTACAGTGCTCTTTCCAGATCTATAGTCTATTTTATCAGAATATTGACCAGGTATTTTTTATTCAGCTTTGTGTATTTTTACACTTTGCTCAATTACTTGGTCATTCTGTCTCCTTCATGGGTTTTGTTTGCGTGGAATGAGTTATATTAATTTGATCTAAATGCTGTAAGGTTAGATTTCTCAATTTTTTTTTTATTTGAAGAGTTATCATGGGTTTTTCTATTCACCCTTCAGTTGTAATTTTGGAACGGGGTAATTATGAGTCATGGGCAAAGGGTATACTTACACATTGTAGGTGGCTTAATATTTTGCCTTATTTGTATGATCTCATACCTGAACCAGCAACTTTAGAGGGAAAAATAACATGGGATATCATTAGAAATCACATAGTAGGACTTATATTGTCTAGTGTTGATCATGACACTGTGTTGGCTATATTGGACATTGATTGTCCTCACCCACTTTGGACACGTCTTTGGGAGATCTATGGAGACCCAATTCTATCTCCATTCCCAGAGGATCCTGCTTTAGACTGTCTCTTACCCATTGATTGGAGAGAGAATACACCATTTGATCATGATACTTTAGAGGAACTTGCGTATTTAAACACCCTTACATGTTTCGATGGATTAGAGGTTTGTCTCACAGTTCCTACTCTTCAGACTGAGACTTCATCAACATCTCCTGTTGTTCTTGATTCAGTGCAACAAGGAATCATACATCTTCCAGACATAGCTACTTTGGACTCTTATGTTGCAGACATATCTTTCTTGTTTGTGGAGTCCTATATTGTAGATTTGGAGGATTATTTTGAAGACATTCATCTCCTCTACTTTGACAGTCAGGTTATCATTGTTCACCCACCATTATCCGTGCATTCAAAGGTTGCATTTCAGTATTCTCCACATCAGTTTGGATTTGGCATCATTTGTTTCAGTTCAGATAGTGAGATTCTTCAGCATCCTATCATGACACACATCTTGAGATAGATTGGTTCATCATTCTTCACAGGGTTTCTTCAACATCGTCATTTGAATCTGTTTCTTTCCAAAGGGAGGAATATCATTTTCCGCTTCAGGATCTCCTTTTGATTCTACATCAGGCATCTACCATTGTGACAGGAGTTTCTTCATTGTGGAGGGGCTTTCTTCTCTCTTTCTATCTCTCCTATGGAGACCATTGTACATGTACTTATATGATAGAAGTTGTCTATGGGGGTATAATGTTATCCACCTCCTATCCTTCTTTCATTAGTGCATTGCATTCATTCCTTGTATTCTATTTTGGGGAGGAGTTTTGTTCTCGCTGGGTTTTCTCCTTTACCCCATTTCATTTAGTTTGCATTGATTTTGTACATGGGTACCTGATCTGGCCTTGTTGTCGGGACCCATTGCTTTTGCTTTCAGTAGCTTCTTCTAGGTTTTAGCTTCTCCCTAAGTCTAGCTTAAGGGGGGGTGTTAGAGTAATTGGGTATTTACTTTATTAATTAAACAATATTTGTTTAATTACGTAAAATTCCCTTTTTACCTCTTTTCACTTAAGCTAACATTAGGTGCATAATAATTAATTACTTTATTAATTATTATTGTGCAAGCCTAGGGTTTTTTTTTTAAGGTTTTCATCTATATATGGTTGAAAACTATCTTTTGTAATATCAATTCATTTTACATTTTCAGGTGAATACATTGCTCCACATTTTTGAGCATTTCCTTTCTTGCTTCTCTTTGCTTTTCCTTTTAATAGGTTACTAAAAAATCAGACCTTACAACATTTAGATCAAATTAATATAACCCATTCCACGTAAACAAAACCCATGAAGGAGCTAGAATGACCAAGTAATTGAGCAAAGTGTAAAAACACACAAAGATGAATAAAAAATACCTGGTAAATATTATGATAAAATAGATTGTAGATCTGGAAAGAGCATTGTAACACCTTTCCAACGACTATTCGTTTGAGCAAAACGGCCACCGTGGCCTAAAGTTATGAATTTTTCAAAAACTGAATTTAGCTTGTAGGAAACAAATTTTCTAGCAAAAAACGTTTATTTCTAACTTGATTTCTGGAAAATCTACTCACTGTTTGTAGACAAAAATAAAAACCTAGAAATATTTTGATGCTAGAAACAAAACCCAGAAATCGTTTTTTGATCCAAAAAACAAAATACGAGAAAATGATTGTTCTACTTTCAGCTAGGAGAAAAATGACACGCGCCATTTTTTCAACAGTGATTTTCTCTAGATTTGTGCAAGATATGCAAAATCTAAAAGATACCCAGTTCAAATTTCAACGCTGGCTATAAAACTCAAAAATCATTTTTCCTGCAAATGAGTGAAAACTTAATTTTTGAAGCAAAAATGATGATGACTCCAATAAAAAATGGCTTGCAACAAACCCTTGTAGCTCCAAAAATCTTGAAAACAAGAACAAGCAGCTGCAACTTTGAAGCTCTGATACCATGTTGGAGTTGAGAAGATACAACTTCATAGGAGCCCAAAGATCTCTGCAAACAAATAACCTATTACAAGGAGAAACAAAGAGAAGTAACAAAGGAAATGCTCAAGAATGTGGAGCAATGTATTTACCTGAAAATGTAAAATAAAATAATGATACAAAAGATAGTTTTCAACCATATGTAGATGAAAAGCTTAAAAAAGAAAACCCTAGGCTTGCACAATAATAATTAATAAAGTATATAATTATTATCCACCTAAAATTAGCTTAAGTGAAAAATAAAGTAAATACCCAATTACTCTAACCCCCCCCCCCCTTAAGCTAGACTTAGGGAGAAGCTAAAACTTAGAAGAAGCTACTGAAAGCAAAAGTAATGGGTCTCGACAACAAGACCAGATTAGGTACCCATGTACAAAATCAATGCAAACTAAATGAAATGGGGTAAAGGAGAAAACCTAGTGAGAACAAAACTCTTCCCCAAAATAGAATGCAAGGAATGAATGCAATGCACTAATGAAAGAAGGATAGGAGGTGGATAACATTATACCCCCCATAGACAACTTCTATCATATAAGTACATGTACAATGGTCTCCATAGGAGACATAGAAAGAGAGAAGAAGGCCCCTCCAGAATGAAGAAACTCTTGTCACAATGGTAGATGCCTAATGTAGAATCCAAAAGAAGATCCTGAAGCAGCAAATGATATTCCTCCCCTTGGAAAGAAATGGATCCAAAGGACAATGTCGAAGAAACCCTGTGAAGAATGATGAACCAATTTGTCTCAAGATGTGTGCCATGATAGGATGCTGAAAAGTCTCACTGTCTAAATGGAAATAAATAATGCCAAATCCAAATTGATGTGGAGAATACTGAAATGCAACCTCTGAATGCACGGATAATGGTGGGTGAACAGTGATAACCTGACTGTCAAAGTAGAGGAGATGAATGTCCTCAAAATAATCCTCCAAATCTACAACATAAGACTCCACAAACAAGAAAGATAAGTCTGCAACATAAGAGTCCAAAGTAGCTATGTCTGGAAGATGTATGATTCTCTGCTGCACTGAATCAAGAACAACAAGAGATGCTGATGAAGTCTCAGTCTGAAGAGTAGCAACTATGAGACAAACCTCTGATCCATCGGAATATGTAAGGGTGTCTAAATACTCAAGTTCCTCTAAAGTATCATGATCAAAGGGTGTATTGTCTCTCCAAGCAATGGGTAAAAGACAATCTGAAGCAGGATCCTCTGGAAATGGAGAGAGAATTGGGTCTCCATAGATCTCCCAAAGACGTGTCCAAAGTGGGTGAGGACAATCAATGTCCAATATAGCCAACACAGTGTCATGATCAACACTAGAAAATATAAGTCCCACTATGTGATTTCTAATTATATTCCATGCTAATTTTCCCTCTAAAGTGGCTAGTTCAGGTATGAGATCATACAAATAAGGCAAAATATTAAGCCACCTACAATGTGTAACTATACCCTTTGCCCATGACTCATAATTACCCCGTTCCAGAAGAACAACTGAAGAGTGAATAGAAAAACCCATAATAACTCTTCAAATGAAAAAAAAACTGAGAAATCTGACCTTACAGCATTTAGATCAAATTAATATAACCCATTCCACACAAACAAAACCCATGAAAGAGCCAGAATGACCAAGTAATTGAGCAAAGTGTAAAAATACACAAAGCTGAATAAAAAATACTTAGTAAATATTCTGATAAAATAGACTGTAGATCTGGAAAAAACACTGTAACACCTTTCCAATGCCTATTCGTTTGCGCAAAACACACACCGTGGCCAAAAGTTATAAATTTTTCAAAAACTGAATTTAGTTTGCAGGAAACGAATTTTCTCGCAAAAAATGTTTATTTCTAACTTGATTTTTGGAAAATCTACTCACTATTTGTAGACAAAAATAAAAACCCATAAATATTTTGATGCTAGAAACAAAACCCAGAAATTGTTTCTTGATCCAACAAGCAAAATATGAGAAAATGATTTTTTTTAACTTTCAGCCAAGAGAAAAATGACACGCGCCATTTTTTCAACAGTGATTTTCTCCAGATTTGTGCAAGATATGCAAAATCTAAACAATACCCATTTTAGATTTCGACGCTGGCTACAAAACCCAGAAATCATTTTTCTTGCAAATGAGTGAAAACTGAATTTTTGAAGCAAAAATGATGACAGCTCCAATAAAAAATGGCTTGCAACAAACCCTTGTAGTTCCAAAAATTTTTAAAACAAGAACAAACAGCTGCAGATCTGAAGCTCTGATACCATGTTGGAGTTGAGAAGATACAACTTCATAGGAGCCCAAAGATCTTTGCAAGCAAATAACCTGTTACAAGGAGAAGCAAAGAGAAACAACAAAGGAAATGCTCAAGAATGTGGAGCAATGTATTCACCTGAAAATGTAAAATGAATAATGATACAAAAGATAGTTTTCAACTACATATAGATGAAAACCCTAAAAAGGAAAACCCTAGACTTGCACAATAATAATTAATAAAGTAATTATTTTTTCTCAACTCCAACAATTGATTGCGTTCCAAATAAGGGTGCAAGAAGTGGGGTGGAAGTTTGAGTTGGATCCCCTTGTGGCATAGACACATTTATTTGTAAGGTCTTGGAACCACTATATATATACATGTTGAGTCCTTGGTTTTTTGGTTTGGGATGCATGCAACTTGAAGTGTGTTCACGTCGAAGCCATGAGGTAGTTTGGCACCACTAGGAAATTTTTTGGCCAAGAACCTTTGGGGGTCCAATAGCACTATCTCATCCATAAGTGATGCAACCTCTAGGTCTTGGGTAGCTGCTTCAACTTCATCTATAAATACTTGTCCATGTTGGTCTCTTGTGAGGAATTTCTCAAAAGGATTGGTAGATGTCTTGGGTGGTTCACTAGAAGAGGTACCAAAGTTTAAGTTGCTTGTGTGGTTATAAAGGTTATTAGACTCAAATGAGTCATTTTTGTAGAGATCCGTTTCTTTCCTTTTCCTTTGTGATCTTGTTTCTACATAAAAGGACTTGCAAGGGGAAGGCATATGATGTGATGAACTATGAAGCCTAAGGTAATGACAATGCAAGGGTATGACTTAAGCCTAAGATATGCAACCTAAGTGATATTTTTTATTTTATTTTTGAAGATATAAGGATGCCTAATAATGATACCAGGACTAAGGGTCAAGGTGAAAATAGTCAAGGTGTGAATAAGGTAATGCCACAATGATCAAAATCAAAAGTATGTCTATGAATAGGGTATGCAAGATGTGAGACGAAGGGATGGAGTACTATGACTGAGTATGAAGGTTTAAACCTCTGGAAAACCTAAGTTACAGTTGATAATCAAACTAAGATAGGTATAAAAACTAATCTAATTATCAATGACCTTGGGTATAGTAAAGAATGATAGGATATGTTGATAAGGTGGTCTCAAATTGGACTGATGAGTTGAGGAACCAATCTAAATGATAAATGATTAGGATGGTTGTTTTTTGAAAGATAAGGTCAAGTGAATATAAATTTGGAGCTATGGGTTAGTCTAAGTTTGATGGGCTTTCTAACATGAGACAAGTACAAGAGGTTTATGCAAGATAAAATAAGATGACTTGAAAATTAGACCAAAGGGGAATATCTAATGCAAAAAGATGAGGTGAAAAATGAATGGATAATGGTAAAAATGAGGTGAAAAAATCCTTGGTCTAAATAAATTTAAAGGTCAATCTTGTTTTGGATGTGTAGGCCTAGTTCGTTTCAAGGTTAAGCCGTTGTAAGTTTTGGGTGTGGTGTTTGATTTGTATTGGAAATGTTTGTTTGGACACACACACAAAACACAACAAACATATTTTTTTGAGTGACTCTAATATAAAATCAGAATTTTTTTGAGTAGAAGCTTATGTTAGTCCAAAAATTGTTTCACTAGTATTGACAAATTTTGAGAATACTTGTAAGCAAGCACGACCTAGGCTAGAAAGTGGATACTACTTTTTGAGTCCCTACTTGGATTTCTCCAAACACTTAAACAAAGTGGATAGCTAGAGATCTTGGTGACATTGGCTCCCCCTTACACAACACAGGCACACCAAGTTCTCTTACCCCCTAAAATATGAAGACCTTGAGGGATTTTCTATCTTTACAATGAGTAGTGGAACATAGGGTGGCTTCAGAATGACCATTCCTACACCATAAAGTAAAAGGGTTTTGGGCTACTACAACAAATGGTTCTTATTTTGTGTTTCAGGGAAATATTGGTGCTTATACATGCAACAAGATTAGCTCAATTAAGAGGAATCCTAGTCCCTTCCTAAGAAAGGATTTTGATGTATCTCATGATACTAGGGGTGGCACTTATCATCATAGGAAATCCTCACCAAGTGATCAAATACATTCCCAACAATCACAATAATTTATATAGCAGACCAAAACAAAGCACCACTTGGGTCGTTCCCTCTCACAAGTTGGGAGGAAGGCCCTCTAAGGGATTAACACAACAAAAATGATGGGTTTGGTTTCTGATCACTGAGTTTGCACAAGGTGAGAGTATACATCTACCACCTCAAAGTGAAATTAAACCCCCCTTAATTATCCCATGTGAAAACAAACACTTAAAATAAAGGAAATTAAGGAGAGCCCCGCAAAACCACTTATTTGTAATTTAAGCCTCTGTTCTTTGAAAAACAAAAAGTTTAAGTTTTCATTTAAGTCTTTGACATATGAAGCTAAAAAAGCCAAATCAAAAAATATTAGCCATAACATCAAAATTAAACTAAAAGGAAAAATGATATTAATCTAACTAACAAAAGTTAAAATTTAATCTAAACCTAACTAAATTAATCCAACTAACCAAAAATTAATCTAAATTAATTACTAAAATTAATCTACATTGATCAAGATTAATGTTAATCTAAACTAGCAAAATTAAAAACTAACAAAAATAATCTAATTTAAAAAATATAAATTAAAAAAATCTAAATTAAAAAATCTAAATCTAAATTAAAAAAATCTAAATCTAAAAAATCTAAATTAAAAAAAATAAAATCTAAAAAATCTAAATCTATATCTAAAATCTATGACTAAATCTAAACTTAATCTAATTCTTCTAAATTACTCTAAATCTAAACTAAATTAAAAATATGCACACATGACGTTTGATCTCAAAATAAATAATATGCTTTTAGATGTGTCTAAAGAAAAAATATTCTTCGCTTCCAGGACACAAGAACTTGTAGATTTTTCCTTATTCGTTGCGTGTATTCTTGCCTACAATTCAAAAGTAAAAACACAAAAATCAAAATTCTCTCAAAATGAAGAACTTGTAGATTTTTCCTTATTCGCTGCGTGTATTCTTGCCTACAATTCAAAAGTAGAAACACAAAAATCAAAATTCTCTCAAAATGAAAGCAGATTTTTCCTTATTTGTTGCCTGTAATTTTTCCCGCAATTCACATCGGGTTCACCATATGTGATCAAGAAATCAGATTTTAAGATTATTAAGCACCATAAATATACCTGAAAATTCTAATCTAATAATGGAGAACAAGAGAATGCGTAAATACAAAATACAAGAAATGATATTACTGTAACCTTTACACCTCCATTATTCTTCTCCATTCTACTTATAAGTAACTAACCTCATGTCCCCATGCGACTGCTTAACTCTATTTTCTACTTAAATTAAAGCAGTAGGGGTGTTCCCATGCATAAATTTTATTTTTGGGAAAGGATAATTTGGAATCTTTTCCTATTTTAATGGAGCAACTATTATTTAGGAATTGAAAATAAGCTGTGAAAAAAGAGGGGGACTAGAAATAAGCATCGACTGCATATTTCTAAAAATCCACGTGGGTCCACAAATTTCTTTCCCTCTTTTCTAATATTTGATTTTGTTTTTTTTTTCTAATTTTTTGTTGTATAAATTATTATTAATACTATTAATACATATTTAAGCTGGCTGCTTAAAAATAAGCAGAAAAACTAAGCATTCATGGGGCCATCAACTCCACAAATAACTCCTAAATAAGTTGAGCAGTGGCTGCTAGCCAAAATAAGCTAAGCAGCCCGCATGGGGACATGAGGTAATTCCCTTAGAATGATCACTATGCACTAACAAGCCTATGACTAAGACAAAGCAAAATATCAAAGCTTATTCTCAATAGTATAGCATCATATATATTCTAGGTGCGAAAATGATAAATAACAATGCTATTTATAGAGCCGAATGTGAAATTGACAGTTGAGATTAGATAATTTTTATTTCGATCAATGAATGAAATTAAATGAGACGAGATAAGATAGAAATGAGACTAACAAAAGAATGAAGAAATTGACTGATTTTTACAAAAAACACTTCAGTTTGAGAGGGAAATTGCATTTTCAAATAATGGAAACATTATTTAAATAGAAGAGGAAAAGACAGATTAATTTTTTGTTTAAATAGAAATTTAATTCAAAAAGTGAGAGAAAATATGAGTCATTTAATTAAATAAATTTTTATTAACTTGTGACAGAAAAGTTAGAAGTGAATAATTAAATAATTAACATAACTATTTAACTATAGTAGAAAATGACAAATAATTAAATAAATATAAATTTATTTAATCATAGAAATCAATGATATTAGAGATGCAATTAAAGAAATAACAATTTATATAATTAATCAACAGAGGACATAGAAGGATAAAATGAATTAATTTAATAATTTAGATTATTTAATTAATAGAATACTTTACGATATTAGATTATAATTAAATAATTAAGATTATTTAATTATCAAGGATGAAAAAGGGGTTTAAATAAAGTCACGTGCCTAGTGATAATTTTTAGTGTCTACAATTTCTTGTAGGGTTAGCTCTAACATGTGCTCCATAATTCGTAGTTCTATGTCTATACTTATTTCTAGCTTTGAATCTACAATTTATTTCAAGTTATGCCCAAATTGATTGTAAGAAAAACAATAGCCTTGGAAAGAAGGATAAAACCTATTTGTATGCACTTCTCTCCATGCTTTTCCATTGATTTTTTAATGATCCTCTTATGGTTTTCCAATGATTCTCTTCCCTTTTGTAGGTTTTCTTATTTTCTTTATTTGTCTCTTTAGATTATTGATTCATTTTTAAAATTTTCCCTTCTTCAAATCCAACCCTACTCTTGTCACATGTGGGATTTTGGGCATTTAAGATCTTATCAATTTTTTTTGAAGTTTTTACATTCTTCAATTCTCGATTCAATTGTACCATGGTCTTTTCCAAATCCTTTCTTAGTGATAAATCTTGGATTCTAACTTTTTACAACTTTCTTCCCTTTCTTTAGCTTGATTTTTATTCCATCCTCGATTATTTTTGCCTCTTCGTACTTGTTTTTTCAGATCTAGGATGATTTTCTTGGAGTCTTCTTCATCCCTTTTTGCTTCTTCATATTATATTTTTATATCCATGATTGTCTTCTCAGGTTCTTCAAGATCTTTTGATACCTTTCCTTTAGATTCCATTTCCTCTTGAATTTTTTATTTTAACATGCATTTATTCTTTTAAGTGAACAATTCTCATTATATGCAAGATAAATTTCTTCCTCAAGATCAAATTCTTCATCAACCTCATTCTTTTTATCTTTCATTTCCTTTTTATCCTCCTTATGATTCTCAATGTTATCCTTGATCTCTATAGCCATGAATAATATCTCTTCTTGATCACCATAAAATTCATCACTTTTTTTGGATCCATCAACATAATCATTGGAGTAAAGGCTTATCTTTTTCCTTTGAAAGTCATTGTTTCTCTTAAATTGATTTTGATAGTATCTCTTCCTTGGTTGTTGGTATCCTCTTCCTTTATACATATTTTAGTCTTCTTCATTGTCACTATTTTCCATCTTCCCCTACAAACATTTAGAAGAAAAATGTCCCATTCTATCGTGCAATTATAACATACAATATAAGACTTACTTAGATACTTACTTGTTCCCTTCTTTTTCATCCTTACAAAGTGATCTTATTTGTCTATCTCACTAAATTCATCATTAGGTTCATATATTTTGGCCTTTCCTCTTTGAGCTACCTTGAAAGCTACCTATGTTTTTAATGGTTTATCTTCAATCCTTATTTTATATGTAGTTAGAGTGCCATGCAACTAATCCTTTGTCAAATTATCCATCTTTCATTTCTTCAATTGTGGAGATTTTAGAATCAAATCTCATGGGTAAAGATCTCATTATATTTCTTATAATAGTTGCTTCTTTGATTGTTTCACCAAGTCCCACCATGGTATTAACAATTTCATTGACTTGAAGAAAATATTCAGCTATGTTATCTTCTTCTCTCATTTTGAGGTTTTCAAATCTTTCCTTGCGAGTTTTAAGCTTAGCATTTTTCACTTTATCATCACCTTCATAAATTCATTTTATCTTATCCCATATTTCCTTTGCAGTTTTGCAATGCATCACCTTTATCAATTCAATTTTTGATAATCCACACAATATGATGTTCATATCTTTTGATTTTTTTTCACTTTCTCTTTTAGCATCTTTGTTTGTAAGCCAAGTTGTAGGTATAGTGTATCCATCTTCCAAAGATTTTAAAATGTCATATCCCAAAGCACTAAGATATGTTTTCATCTTAAAGCTCTAGAAAGCATAACTAGTTTCATCAAACAATGGTGCCCTATTTGATGAGAATCCATAAAATTCTTGTTTGTCCATTAGTTCTCTTCTCAAATATACCTTCTAATGGCTAGGCTATATTCAAAGGAACTTGTTTTGATACCAATTTTTGAGCACATGATGATACAAAGAGGGAGGGGTGAATCAATATCTAGCAATCTCTTACTTTTTAAAAATTAAATAATTACATCAACTACACATATGCAAGATTTAGCAATAAAGTACATAATGAGACACACGTTTTATGTGGAAACCCTTTTGAGAGAAAAACCATGACACGATTTTTATTATATAAATGGCTTATTTTTCTTGTAGGATCCAACCTACTAGAGACTCCAATCTCTACTTGAAAAAATTATAGGCTCCAACCTATTGGAGGTTTCAACCTCCCAACACAAATTTCATCTTTTCCTCACAAACTGATCTCCAACCCAACAAGAGGCTGCAACCTCTTATTTGATAGGAACTATTACTTCTTCAAATTCTGATGTGATATTCTTCTTCTTACAAATCTGATAAACCTCTAAATCATTTAAAAATATTCACAATTCTAAAAACTCTAAATCTTTGCAATATTCAAAATTCTGATTCAAGTTCTAAATATTTTATGATTCTCACAAATCTGATTCAATTTCACATATATTCCTTCTTAAACCTTAAAATTAGTAATCCATCTCACTAGCATAATTCATTTATTTCACATGTAAATATCTTCGCTATACATCTGATTTGTTCTTCATATTTTTGCACTTATTCTTTTTTGATCTAATTTTTATTTCAAAAAATATTAATTGAAGTTGTTTTTGATTTCCCTTTCAAAATTTATACCATTTTATTATGTCAAAGGATGTGTCTTTTATGAGGGGTATGTATTTTTGAATAGATGTGTCCTTTTAAAAACATTCGATGCCTTTCCTTAATGAATTTTATCTTTTTAAATGTTACCTTTTAATGGATCACTGCCTTTATAGAATCACACCTTCTGTTAGCATTTAATCATATTTTATATCATCGCTACCTTTTGAAATAATTCGTTGCCTTTTTATATTAGTCATCTTGGGAAATTTTACTTGTGGTTGACTCAAGATAGTTTAAATTTGATTTCCTTTGTCTTGGGCACCAAAAGAGTTATGGGTTGACCCATGTTATATGTATAATCAATGATATTAAATGCATATTTTCAAATTTAAATTATATATTAAATGAATATTTTCAAATTTATATTATATATTAAAGGCATATTTTCAAATGCAAATTATTCTTACCAAAGGAATTTTCAAAAAATATTTATTTAAACATGGAATGGTATAAATAACTTTAAATTATTTTGACATCAATGACATCATATTCTAATAGGACCTTGGAACCCAAATTAAATAATTCCAAACCCAAACCTATTCAATCTCACACCCTTCACTCTAGTATGAGGTTGAGAGATAGATTTGTGAAAACCTTTCTTTCATGTTTGTACAAAAGTACATGAATATTATCATCCAAATCCACATAACAAGGAGAAGTTGGTGGGGATTCCTTCATAGAGGGTCCATCAATTTTTGTAGAAGGAACAATTAAATGACAAGGTGAAGAAACTAAACATCAATTTCCAATTGCATAAGTAGGATGAAGTTGAACTTAAGTTGAATTCATATTAGAGTGTGACTAGAGCAAGAGGTGGATGTGACTCTCCAATGCGAGTTGATGGAGTAGTAGGGGTATAATTTTCTCGAGTTGCACCAAGCTCCTAAGAACCAACACCTTGAGAAGACATGTCTTGAGAGGGGTCATTGACCAAATAGGCAGAGGCATGAATAGCCAAGTGATATCTATGAGTGTTTTTACACCAAATCACCACACCCTTATGTTCAAAGAGTGGATAATTAGTAGCTAGGTGACCAATGGTAAAATATTTTCTACATCAAAAGTGGAGATCCTCATATTGAAGTGGTTGATCCAAAGGCCTAACTCTTGTCATCAAAACCATATCCCCATGATGAGGCTTGGAGACACCAACATCCACTAAAATACAAGGTAGAGTGACCCATGTAAGAAGTGGAAGAGTCAACCTTAAGGAAATATCCAATAAAGATGCTTATGGACTCTTAGCAAGAATCTTCCCAAAATTAGAGATAAATATTCAATAAGAAAATCCACATAGGGTTGAAGGATGGAGACCAATTTTGACCAAAAAAGAATTTTCTCCCCACAACCCACCATCAAGCACCAACTAATTGTCCTTTAAATAATCAAAAGATACAATAAAAAAACCCTTGGTACAAGGGAATAGCTCAATATTTCCTTCAACGATAGGCCTCTAAGATCGAAGGATCAAATTGTGAAGATTGGGAAGGGAAGACCAAAAATTGCTAAATCTTCAAACCAAACCCCTGCATAGATTAAAATCTTTATTTTCTAGAACATCTTGACTACAAATCACAAGGGAGGATTGTGCACAAGTGGGTATAATTTATCTCACTAAGGATGAGGAAGAAACCCTAAACCAATAATGTTAGCATGTGAACATTAGCAATTAGACCTTGAAGGAATATCCTTCTTGTTAGAAATAATACAATGACCAAGAGAACCAACAACCACTTCATTGAAAACCTGCAAGGACTTGGCCAAATCAAAACTAGTCCAAATACCATCCCTAGAATATTTAGAGGGCATTAGTGTAAGTTTTTACTTTCTTATGTTTGGGGATATTTATTTTTCCTACACATTATTAAGCTTTCTTAGGTTAATTAGGTATGGATATTATACATACATGGCATAATTCATCAACTTTATGTGCTACTTGGTTAGTGGATTCTCACACCTTTTGGATTTACTTTGTAATGTATGAAAATTGACTCTAGAAAAAGGGAAGCAAAGTTCCTTTGAGAGTGTTTTAACCACTCACACTAGGAAGAATTGAAAACTTTAATCCTAATTAAATTTGAATTGATTATTTTTCTTAGAGTTTAATTCTAAACAAATAAATAAAAAAAACTAACATGAAGGCATACAAATAATAAATTGGTGAAACAATCTTATAACAAAAGAACAATTACAATTTTTTATAAATTGAAATAGAAAATAAAGATCAAAGAGAACCTAGGGTTGAAATCTGCAAGCCTTTTTCTAGGACACCAATGCGTTGCATGGATGTCTTCGTGTTGTGTTGTTGTCCATTCTAGACATAAAACCAAAAGTATGACCAGGTACATAAATGCTTCCCATACACACAAAATACACAAATGAATAATTTTCAAGCAAAGAAATATTTTAATGACAAGAATAATAGTGATAAAAACTGTTTGAATAAACTAAACCAAAGAGGAAGATTTGGAAAAGAGATCATCAAAGGGAGTTGCTTCTTCAACAAAAATTGCAAACAAAGAATTTTTTATTAATTTTATGGCTATTGAGGGGCTCACCTAAGTCAAATCCTCATTTTAGTATTTCTACCTCCATGGATAGCCTATATTTTTGATATGATTTTAACTAAGAAGTAGAATTATTGAATTGAAAAATAATAATGGTTGAGATAGAAGTAATCCTAAATACCCTATGCTAGAACTTGGGATTTACAAATGAAAATGAAAAATGCAAGTACATGAGAAAGGAAATAATATCACAAGAACAAAATCACTTGGAGTATTTTGGAAAACCTCCAAGAAGATTGTTGTTTCTTTGCCACAATCCCACAAATATTTTTTCTTAAAAATAATGTATAAATTGCATGCAAAAGTTTGGTATAGTTGTGTAGCTTGTTGGTTTCTTCTTTGAGGTGATAGATCTTTTTTTCTAAAAAAATTCCAAGATGATAGAACAATAATGAAAATAAAATTTGGAAGCCAAAAGGGGAAGGTAGATGCTAGATTGTTATTTCAATTCATTTGTAAAGTTGTTCCTTGACTGCTAGTGAGATCGGGAGAAAGCAATGCTCTAATGACCACTAGATTCACAATTTTTTGTGGGTCGCTAGTGCGTCGTGGACATATGAGAATTGTAGTCCCATTTAGGAAAACTCAAATTCAAAATGCCCAAATTTTCACAAAAATATGAGAAACACATAATCAAAGTGGTAACATTTTATATTTAAGATACTCTATATCAAGATGTTGAAGTTGGGACATGATTTAATGTGAAATTGCAAGGGTATGGAATTTTTGAATTTGCATACAATATACATTAAATATGCATGTTAAAGTAAATATAAATCATAAGATTTACCCAAGGATATTGTAGAGGATGCAAAGTCTTAAAAAATAAGGTAAAAATTTCTTGAGGATGAAGACCTGCAAAATAACCAAAATATCTTGCACACAACACAAACATTATGCAAAATTTTCAAAAAATAAACATGTTAGCTAAATATATACACTAAAAAACATCACATACAAAATAAAAACATACTACAAACACTCATACACAAGAAGCATACAAAGATAAACACATAGGAAGACAAAAGAGAAAATAAACATTTAGAAGATTTATAAAGGGCTATTTTCCAATGATATATTTCTAGAAGGGATACTAAGTATGGCTAGCAAGCTATGTTATATTAGAGTCCATAAAATTATTTTGATAAAAAATGGAAACTATAAGTTGTGTAATAGGACTAAAATTAAAAGAGATAGGGCATATGAAGATCCATAGGCTAGAAAATTACATTATGCTAGGTTGCTCATATACTACTAACACTGTAGAGAGTGCAAAGATGACCAATGTTTTAGAAATCACAAAAATGAGGTGTGTAGTGAGAGGCCCCCCTTAAAGTAATTGCATGATTCAAACATTGCAAGTTAATTGAAGGAAAAAGAGGGGAAGTATAGAGATTATTAAACACAATAGGATTGTTGGCAAAACAAGGGTAGACAATTGAGAGGGGGGGGGGGGAGGGTGAATCAGTTGTCACAAAATTTCAAAATTATTAAACTTATTAACCTTTATTCTCAGATCTGATTAATCAACAACACATCAAAGACACACATAACACCAATATTTTTGCATGGAAACCCTATTAGGGGAAAAACCATGGTGGAGGTTAATCCACAAGTTATACCCTGTTAAAAGTATAAGAATAATATATGAGGAATGCACACGCATTCAGGCACACTGCTTAGAGCTCACTACTCAAAGGAAGACTCACTGTCTTACATAAAACATTCAGATTAAATCTGTACACATCTAAAAATGGTCATGGTTAATCAAACCTTTTAATTAATTAAATATGAATTATTTATTTAATATTTTAAGGTCATCTACATATAAATAAATTTAATTATTTATTTATATTGTTCATTTTTCTAATTCTTCATGTTTAATTAAATAAATAAGTTGATTTAATTATTTCTATTATTCCTCTTAATTAAATTAAATCAATTACATAATTTATTTATTTAATTATCATTCTATTTTTAAGTTTGAATGTTTAAATTCAAATTTAAGGAATATTCTTCTAATTTATCCAAGCACCTCACATAATTAAATATTGTAAATATTTAATTACTTATCTTTTTCACCTCTCACATAATTAAATATTAATTATTTAATTATGGAAGTTTCCAAAATACATTTCACATATAATTATAATTGAAGAAATTTATTTATTTAATTAGAATTTATCCTCAATTTTCAACTAACTTTTCAATTAATGAAAAGACAAATGCCATGTTTGTCTCGATTTTTCAATGAAAGTTTCGTGGGTTGAAAATATTCTCCATCATTCTCTCAACCTTCCATCTTTCTCTCAACTTCCAGAATCTCACACCGTTCATCTTGAAAGGTTTGAAACTCAACCATTGATCTTTGCCAACTAGATTTTTGCCTTTTGAAAATCTATAAATACAACCATTTGGTAAGTAGATTTCATCCTAGATTTCATGCATAGTTACTATAGTTGCATTTGAATCAACATATCAAAATTTTTAGCCATATCATAGTATTTTAGTTCTTCAATTTCATAGCTTAAATCATTAGCAATGGACATGCATTTTGCACCAATCTTGTTCTCCTAAGTTGTCATTTCAACAAGATGCTGCTTACACAACTTAGAGCCAGTAAATTTAATCAAATCCTTGGAGATAAAGAACAATGAGATGAATTCGAAGAAGCTGTTGTTATTTAGAGTTTGCATTTGCCTTTTCTAAATTAGTTTCTTTCAATCTAATGTTTCATTGGTGTGTTAGTTTACTTTATAATTAATCCACATATTCTAACAACATATTTTTGGCACCCACCGTGGGGCCTTGCCCCATTTTGAATATTTTTATTGCAGAGTTTTTTGACAGGTGACAGATCAGAGTTGCGTTTTAGCGCATACAAGCCTTGGTTTAGCTCATCCATGGACTATTTTAGCACATCCATGAGTTGTTTCAGCACATCCATGGACTATTTCAGCGCATCCATGGACTGTTTTAGCACATAGATGACCTATTTTAGTGCATTGTTGTTTATTCATTTAGCGCATTGGTGGCCTATTTTAGCACATAAGAGGTTGTAAAAATTAAATTCTAATTCTGACGCCAATCTTCAGAAAAGATTTTTCAATTGGGTTTTAAAGTAAAATGAAGCAATCCTAGGATAGTCACCAAACTTTATGTTATGTTGGTTAAAATGAATCCATTGTTTGTTGTGAAGAAAAATCTTCACTTAGCATAGAAAATCGTCATTTGGATTTAAAATTGAACCATTTGTTTGCTCGATTGCTGGGTAATAGGTATATGCTCTCCTCTTTACTAGGTGATCAGAAAACCAGACTTACCTTTTTCATTTTATGCAATTCATGTTTTATTACATCCTTTAGAAGGCCCATCGTAGTGGGAAAAAGTACTCACCCTATAGGAATGACCTAAATGGGAACAACCAAAGCCAGGTTTTCCAACCCACTGTAATCAAAAGTGAATTTTGGGGAAACCCATATTCAACGGAAGTGAGCAAGATAACCATCCCCAAAATCTTTGTTGTAAAGATTGGGAGGTCTCCTGAGGGATTTTATCTATTGCCATGCCAAACATAAACCTTTACTACAAACCATAGTGTAGAAAGCTAACCATGTCAGTATCCGAACATCATTTCAATCACAGTGCAAGGGGAGGGATTATTTGCCCCCAAGACACTCACCATATAATCACCACAGATTGTTTGCTCAAGGGATCGATAAATCTAACCTTGAGTACGCACCTAGAAAAGACAAAAACATAGGCGTCGTCTATGGGGTGACATGGCTATGTGAGTTGACGTGATTTTAAGTTGTGGGTTGTGATTCCTATGATGACCTACTTGACAACTAAGAGTGAGTCTGTCTGAAATGCTTATTTTGTTCAATACTAGTGAAAATCTCCAGAACATACACTCTTTGTGTAGATTTTAGGATTTACAAAACAACTGTCTGCTACTGTATGCCATGTTTTTCACATTTAAATCAGATTAAGATCATCCAAAAACATCAAACTGCCAAAACATGTCTTTCTCAGAAAAATAATTGGATAGTTTAGCGCATCCCTAGTCTGTTTAGGCGCATCTATGCTCTATTTCAGCGCATCTGTGCTCTGTTTTGGTGCATCTGTGCTCTATTTTAGCGCATCTGTGCTTTGTTTTGGCACATTCATGCTCTATTCGATGCATTCATGCTCTATTTTAGTGCATCTGTGCTCTGTTTTGGCGCATTCATGCTCTGTTTTGGTGCATTCATGCTCTATTTTGGCGCATTCATGCTCTGTTTTGGTGCATTCATGCTCTGTTTTGGTGCATTCATTCTCTGTTTTGGTGCATTTGTGCTATGTTTTAGCATATACCTGCAACAATCTAGCACATAGGTTGGATCTTTTGGCACATCTACTGAAAGTTTAGCGCATCAGTGTTCCGAGTCTGAGTAATTTTTCTGACATTCAGAAATCAATCATCTTAGTCTAGTTTCTTTTCCTATGCTCAAGGTTTGGAAGTCTACAATTGTTGCCAAGAAGTCCCTAGAGAGGAAGATTAGAAAGCCAAAGAAATATCTCAGTTATAAGAAGTTTTTGAAAAAGAAGAAATTTTAATACCAAAGTTGAAAGGTCTTGCTTGAACACAAAACCTTTATTCATCGATATCACGACTTTGTTAGAGGTTTCATTGACTATTATGCTATAGAACCATTATATTCATGAGATTTCTTTCAAAGAAGAGCCCTTTCTCAAAGGCATAATCATAGTCAATGTATTTGTTCCTCTTACATACCCCAACCTGCAATTGTATACTCTACTCATCCTAATCAATTTCTGCAATAGATAAACTCAAGTACATTAGGCATTTATCAAAAATCCTTATTTTTACACAACTACGATCAAACCTCACAAAGTGAAAAATCATCTTTATTTTTTGATCTTTGGTTTAATTACCACCAACAAGATTATCATCCTTTCAATTAGGGAATCGTGAGCTAAAGATTAAATATCTCATAAGTCATAAAATCTTTATTCTATCCTAACTTTCATATCCATCAAAATTGCACTATTTCATTCTTTTGATCAAAGTTAGTAGAAATTTGGCAAAAGCTTATGCTTGTTGTCACAAGATCTTGAAAGCACATAGAAAGAGATGAAAGGGAAAGTAAAATAAGTAAAATGGGTGATAATAGTGATAGGGAGGAGAATTCCTTTCATAATTAAAATACTGAAGAGATAACATAAGAGAAGCTCCAAGAAGTAGAACAGGATCTCCAATTCCATACTCTTATGGAGTGGATTTTAGAACGAAACAAGGAAAGATATTTCCTTTCATTAGATAATCAAGCATCTAAGTTACTTGCCAATTTTGGCATGGAAGGGATTAATGAGAATATTGAAACTCCTCTTAATGATTTTAATGCCCTTACTCAACAGATAAAAGCATTACAAGGGAAAATAAAGGAAATACAAGGGGGTACAACAAAGAAGTATGTTTTGGATGACATATGTCCATATTCATTTGACAGGAGTCTTCAAATAATTCCTTTTATAAAACATTGCGAAATCCATAAATTTGATAGGTATAATGGGAAAACAAACCCCATTTAACATGTAAGGTATTTTCGAAATATGAGCTTAGAATTCGCTCATGAAGATACCTACTTAATGCGATTGTTTCCATGAAGTCTGGGTGGAAAATCCATGGAGTGGCTTTCAAAGATCACTCCCCCCATCAGAAAATTTGATGAGTTAATAAATAAATTCATATTGCAATAAACCTAAAACATCCAACACCAGATAACCATGCTTGATCTGTGTAAAGTGAAAAAAAGGTAGGGGAATCCTTCACCATATTTTTACAAAGGTGGAGAAGGGTGTTTTCTAGATACTCCCGTCTTGTTCCTGAAACATAAAATATGGAGATCTTTATCGATAGTCTGAATCAAGAGATGAGTTATAGACTAAACCTTCACTGTCCTCAATCATTTGAAAAATTGATTGAAAATGTGATTACAATTGAAGGTGCCTTGGTCAAGCGTGGAGTTCTGAAACTCGATAAAGAAGGTCCAAATTTGTACAATAACAATAACAAAAACAATGGTAACAACAATGAAAAGTCACAATTTTGGACTTGAAATAAAAATGTTGTGAATGATGGGATAGTAGATGCTAACAACGTGAATGTGAAGCCTACCATTCTTAATGTATCAGGTGTTCAACATAGCAATAATACTGAAAATTATAGTACCCAAGGCAATGTTTCCAATCAAGTGAATGTGACCAATAATCGTGGAAATAATTTTAGCAATAATCAAAATTCAAATGCGCCCAGATCTTCATATTTTTCAAATTGACAGAGTTTTACTCCCTTGGGCTAGTCTTTAGAATCCATTCTTAAAGAACTGTTGAATCAAAACACTATTGCATTGCCACCATAAAGAGATTATGAGCCTTGAGTTAAACCACCATCATGGAATGACTCACACTTTTGTGAATATCATAGGTGTAAGGGTCATAAGACAAATAATTTTCAAGTGTTAAAGAATATTGTTTAGGATTTTATTGATAATCGTACCATCATGGTTGAAGGACATAATGCCAATGGTGACCATCAGGCATTCAAGGATCCTCTCCCCAATTATCAAAAAAGGGAATCTTTGGGTGACAAGGGAAAGAATGTTAATTATTTCCACGACACCATTATCAATCATATTTATATTGACGATCAACAAATCAATGCTATCAGAATCAAAGATAAGCAAGAATATTAAGAAGTCAATGCTATGACAAGGGGACAAGATAAAAACATTGTAAAAGGAATCTCATCTAAAGCATAAATTCCCCCTCCAAGTCAATACAATTTGGTTGATCGAATACGAAAAACATTGGCCCAAATTTCTATCTTGGAGCTCTTAAAATTATCGCCCGCACATAAGGACATTCTGGAAAAAGAACTTGTTGACACAACTGTGTCTCCTGATTTGGATATCAATAAATTTCAAGCCATGGTGGGACACTTGTCCTCATCCACATGTTTATACTTTATTGAGAAGGATGAATCATCCATGATCCATTCGCATAATTCATCACTCTATCTAGAGGTTATGGTTACAAAGCCCAAATTAGATGTGTCCTAATAGATGGGGGAGCCAGATTAAACATTTGTACTTTGAAATTGGTCCTTGCTTTGGGATACTTAGAAGAATCTATAGATCCACGAAGGAAAATTACAATTAAGGCATACGATGATGAGGAAAGAGCTTCAAAAGGCCTCATCATGCTACCAATCAGAGTGGGACCTATTCTAAAGAATACCTTTTGTCAGGTTCTAGATCAGGATTTATCCTATAAAATACTCCTGGGTCATCCATGGATCCATGAAATGTAAGTTGTTCCATCTACTTATCATCAATTCTTGAAGTTTCCATATGATGGACATGAAGTAACAATACCTACTAATCACATTAGTAGTCAAAAATTTTCTAATCTAAGAGATACTTAGGACACATTCGTCCCACATAATAGAGAGGCTTTAGCCATCTCTACCTCCAAATACAATGAGAAAGCATGAGAAATGATAAGTAATTTTGGCACCAAGCTAAAATTGAAAGATAATGGGGTGGGAGAATATTCCTTATCTCTCTCCAATCTACCCATATCTCCAAGATCCCATGAACAACCATCACTATCCATACAGTAGGCTACAACAACTTTAGCCTCAACTTCAGTTCCCATCACCAAGTTTAATGGAGTATTTATCAAAGAAAATGAAATGGAAGATAGAGCTATCCTTGATTGGCTCTATAAAGATGAAGAAGAATTAGTACATGTCAAGTTACCCAAAAAGCAATATGGAAAAGGTTATGCAATAATGCAGAAAATGGGTTATGAAAGAAAATGGCCCTATCAAAAAGAGAAAGGAGGGTATTGTTGAACCTATCCAATTGAAAACAATGCACCCAAAGGATAAGTTCGGGTTAGGATATGGTGAAGATACAAAGGAAGAAATAGTACAAAGAATGTCTAATGAGGATTTAGCTAAAACAATTCTGCAAATTCAAGAAAATAATTATGACACTAACTCCAATGAATATGAATGGGATGAAATATTTGATGATACATTCTGGAGGGATAAAGGGGTGGATGTCATACACAAATTTACACCCACATTCTTACAAGGGAAAATATCAAGGCCTCCACTTGATTACATTCTACAAAGCGATATTGACTCAAGTGAGACCGATTTGATTCAAAGTGAGAAAGATCATCCACAGGAGGATACCATCCTAGATCTTTCCCATAATGAAGTTAATAATTGCATCATGACCTTAACAACTAGTGACCTTACTCATCCTAATGATCCATTTACTTTGGTCCATCCTGAACTCATTGATTGGGAACAAATTGCACCAATTGATATCCCAAATTTTTCGAATGACGAAACCATCATAAAATTCCTTTGTTCATCCCAACCATAAAAAAGTTCCACCAAGGAATCACAAGATCAGAGTTTTTGACAGGAAAGTGCCAAGTTTATTAGCTATGAAGTACATAACATAAAATAAAGATCTAATGGTGAAAACCTAACAAAGGCAGTATTAGATCAAGAAAAGAGAAAAATAAAAAGTGTATCCAATAGTGAAAACCTTTCAAAGGCACTAGAGGATAGGAAACTTGACACTCTTCCCAAGCACTATCAAGAATGGTCTTCTATTCTAATAGAACCAATGGAGGCACTCAATAGAGGTACTATGGAACAACTCAAAGTCTTGCAACTTGCTGCATCTCTAACAAAAGAGGAAATACCAGAGTTCACAGAATTTCTTAAGAATAATCAAATCAATTTTACATGGTCCTACATAGATATGCTTGGATTGGATCTAGATCTCATCATGCATCATCTATCTATTAGGCTAGGGGAAAAACTCGTGAAGCAGAAAATCAGGAAAATGCATCCACATGTTGCATTATTGGTTAAAGAGGAGTTAAAGAAGCTTTTAGATGTTGGATTCATTTGGTCTATCGATTATGCAGAATGGATCTCCAATATCGTACTTGTTTCAAAGCCAGATGGAAGAATCAAAATTTGTACAAATTTTAGGGATTTGAACAAGGCATGCCCTAAAGATGATTTTCCTCTTCCAAACATAGATATGATCATTTATTTGACTGCTAGCCATGCAATGTATTCATTAATGGATGGATCTTCTTGATACAACCAGATAAATATTTCACTTGAAGATCAGGATAAAACAATGTTCACCTGTCCTTGGGGTACCTATTGTTGGAACATAATGCCATTTGGGTTGAAAAATGCAGGAGCTATCTATCAACGTGCAATGACTATGATTTTTCATGATATTATGTACACATTCATGGAGGATTATGTCGATTATATCCTTGCCAAATCTAATACCAAGGAAGGACACATAGCTATCTTATCTAAATTTTTTTAAAGAATGGAGCAATTCAAAGTAAGACTTAATCCAGAGAAATGTGTCTTTGAAGTGAAATATGGAAAGATGTTGGGTTATATTGTGTCAGAAAAGGGAATTGAGGTGGATCCAGTTAAGGTACAAGAAATTCTTGATATGCCACCACCAAGGAACATTAGTCAACTACACTCTTTATAGGGACGTTTACAATCCATCAGAAGATTCATTTAGCAACTAGTAGATAAAAGTCTACCATTTACTCATCTCTTACACAAAAAAGTTCCATTTAAATGGAAAGACAAGTGTGAAGTAGCGTTTGATCAAATAAAGCAGTATCTAATGAATCCACTATTGTAAGGTGCACCACTCATATTATATATTTATGCCATAGAAGTGTCCCTAGGAGAATTATTGGCACAGAAAGACAACTCAGGAAAGGAGCGAGCAATCTATTACATCAGTTGAAATTTGACAAGTCATGAGCTAAATTACGCCTTCATTTAAAAATCTTGCTTAGCAGTAGTGTTCACTTCTCAAAAGTTACGACACTACATGCTAGCTCATATAATAAAGCTTGTGGCTAAGATTGATCCACTCAAATATCTTCTAAGTAAGGTGACCTTAACTGGCAGGTTGGCTAAATGGGTCATGATCCTGAGTGAGTTTGACATTCATTATGTGGATCAAAAAGCTATAAAAGGACAAGTAATCATAGATCAGTTAGCAGAAGCACCAATGCCAACATAACACCCAATACACATTGATTTTCCTGATGCCGATGTATTCACAAAAACTATTAAATAGTCATGGGCACTCTACTTTGATGGTTCCTACACTCAACATGGTTCAGGAGTAGGGATTATTTTCATTACTCCTCAAGGACATACAATTCCAAAATATTATCGGCTAATTTTTCCTTTCACAAAAAACATAGTTGAGTATGAGGCACTGTTAAT
Source organism: Sequoiadendron giganteum (assembly GCA_007115665.2). Lineage (NCBI taxonomy): Eukaryota > Viridiplantae > Streptophyta > Pinopsida > Cupressales > Cupressaceae > Sequoiadendron > Sequoiadendron giganteum. Next base: position 97,148,269 of record CM021101.1, read on the forward strand.
TGGCATGAGAATTGCAGTAGACTAGAAAATCACAGAAATTCAAGTTTTTGGTGATTCACAACTTGTTATAAATCAAATTAATGATGAATATCACACTAAGGATGACAAGTTGATACCTTAAAAAAGGATGGTGGATGATTTCAATAAATAATTTGTTGATATCAAGTTCATACAAATTCCACGTATTGATAATAAAGTTGCAGATGCTATGGCTACAATCTCATCTTTACTCCAGTTTTTAGAGAATCAAGCATGGTACGATTTCCTGGTGGAACAACTGTTTTCTCCCACCTATGACAATCCAAAAACTCAAATCATTTTCCACTTAACCAGTGCTGATTCTCCCTTGTATGGCCAAATCTATAGTTACCTAAAGGATACTATTTTACCTTTAGACTTGTCTAGAAATCAGAAAAGGAATTTCATTCGTTTATCCTCCCGTTACACCTTAATTGCTGACGTCTTATACTGACGTGGTTTGGATGGTACCCTCCTTAGATATCTCAAACACGATGAATTCAAAAAGGCCTTACAAGAGGTACATGGTGGAATTTGTGGGACACACTCAAGTGGACTAACCTTAGCAAATAAAATTGTTAGATTGGGTTACTACTGGCCGACCATGGAGAAGGAATCATTCATTTTTATAAGAAGTGTGCAAAATGTAAAATTCATGGGAATATCATTCATTCTCGTGCTCAGGTATTACAACCTTTCACCACAACATGGCCTTTCACTCAGTGGGGATTGAATCTAGTTGGCAAGATACACCCATCATCTTCAAATGGACACAAATTTATCATTAAAACCACTAAGTATTTTACTAAGTGGATTGAAGCTGCTCCCCTAACAACTGTTACTGGCAAACAAATCTCTTCATTCATTTTGATCTATATCATCCGTCGATATGGTATTCCCAGCTCCATTATAACGAACAATGGAAGACCCTTTAAAAATTAGGATGTTGATGAACTATGTGAAAGGTTTCACATCCAACATAGGTTCTCTACACCTTACTATCCACAAGGGAATGGTCAAGCTGAAGCTTCAAACAAAATGATTTTGAAGATTTTGAAGAAAATAGTGAATGAGGCAGGCCATGATTGGCATGTCCAATTGAATCCAACATTGTGGGCATATAGAACAAGTATTCACACACCAATAGGTGCTACTCCCTATGCTTTGTTCTATGGAGCAGAAGCTATTTTACCACTAAAGTTGATATTCCCTCACTTCGAGTATCACTAAAGGGGCTAATCAATGAATAAGACTACAAAGTATCAAGGTTGCAAGAGCTGGAACTGCTTGATGAACGACGTCAAACTACAGTTAATCATTTAAAGGGATATCAACAAGTTATGTCCCGCAGCTACAATCACATAGTCAAACCATAAAATTTTCAAGTGGGTGACTTGGTTCTCAAAGAAAACCCTCATAATTAGAAGGATTGGGAAAAGAAAGGCAAGTTCGAATCTAATTGGTTGGGCCTGTTCATTATCATTGCAACATATGGATCAGGGGCATATCAGTTGTCAATATTAGAAGGGGAGCTGTTTGAAGATCCAACCAACAACATTTATCGGAAGAATTTTTATGCATTAAAAATATCAAAAACAATATAAAAAGTCCTGAACAAATATAAAAAACAATGAAAAAAATCAAAAATACAAAATAAATAAATAAAAAAGAGCAAAAATACAAAAAAATCAAAAATAGCAAAAATACAAAAAAAAAAAAATCGTTGCCTTGATGAAAACCTAGCAAACATGCGTCTTGGTAACAACAAAAAAAATAAAAAATAAGGAAAAAGTGCAATAAAAACAAATGGTGAAAACCTAGCAAACATGCATTGTTTGTGATTTTGTTTGGCTTTCTCATCTATTGGGATACATTCTGCATATTCATTTTTCATCGGCATCACCTATATGCCTGACCATCGCATCCACATCATGCATATTAATATCTCCTTGAAATGACAAGGATCTCATCATGGCTTGATGATTAAGGTTATTCTTAGCAGTAATTGTGTTTGGCAGGAGTCAGAGTCCAAGGTCATTAGGGGGGCAATTTGCTTCTTGGAGATTTGTAGTAGGAAAATGGAAACATGTGTCAATAATCAAAATATCAGAAACAACAAACTTGTCCATTTAAACTGAGTCTACACGACTGTTTGATAGACAACTGAAACAAATTGGATGATCTTAATCTGAATAAAATGAATGACAAACTTAAAGCATAAGTTGATTTGTTGTTTTGACATTTGATGACATGATGTATTTGGAGTGGTTCAATGATGTACTAAACTAGAATCACAAGGAAGGAGTATGATTTTTCTTTGCTTGCTGTCTGTAAGCTAATCATTAGTATTGTGCAATTTTTTTGTGGGACATGCTCTAGAACTTATCATTGGTGACATTTTAGAATTTGCATAAGAAAATGGTTAACTTTTGTCTGTTTATGAAAACAATACTCAGGTCATCTTGGTTCAATTATACCTCGATGCTTGTATTAACTTTCTATATCAAACATCATGAAAGCAGTACTCAGGTCATCATTGGTGTTAATATCCCCTTTGATGCTTGCACTGACTTTCAACATATCAAAATGCTCAATGATGAAAATAAAGCGCAACATGGAATGACAAATAGGAGAGAGGTTCATTACTACATTCTAGGACTGCATGATTCCTTTACATTTGCATTTTAGAGGCTATCTAGTAGATTTTTGAAGGTTGGCAAAATTCTCGTATATCTTTTCAGACAACAATTGAGTACACTTGGACATTTATTGCATCTCATCGCATTATCATTCATTGCATATCATTTCACCATGACTATTCCCATTTTCACATCATTTCATTATCATTATTATTCAATCTTATTTAGTTCATCATGATCATTATCCATATTTAAATATCATATCATTTTCATCTTATAAAAACATATCATTCGTTGATCATTCATTTCATATTCAGAACATTTGAATTTGTTTCACATCATAAAAGAAAAATTGTATACATTTCATATCATCATTTATTTATCATTATCATTATTATTGTCACTATGATCATTACTCATTTTAGTTCATATATATACCATTTTCATATCATGTGCATAGCATTCATTAGTACATTCCATTACATATTCATTTATATTATTTTGCATCATTTTTCACATTACATCTCATTTCATCATAAATTTTCATTTAGGTCATCATTATTGCATTACCTATTACCATTATAATTTCATTTCATATCCACCAATTCATTTTCATCATTATTAGGTCTCATTCATATTAATCATTACTCATTAAGTTTCCATCATATCATTTTCATATCATAGGCATATCATTTTTAGGACATATCATCTCATTCCAATCATTAATCATTACATCTTACATCTTGAATTCATTACATACATCATAAAAGAAAATCATTTAGATTGCATCATATATCATCATGTTAGAAATCATTTCATCATAACACATATTACATCATATTATCATTGAATCATCATACATAAAATAAAAGCATCATCATTTACATTTCATCATCATTGCATCATCATAAAAGTCATAAACATTATAACATATAGAAATAAACATGCATACATAATCATTCATCACAAACTATCAATAACACATGCATATCAAATCACCACTGCATATCATTGATCTCATAAAAAAAAATGTCCAGGTGTACAAGGATATCAAACGTTTCAACAAGACATATAAAATACAATGGCTAAGGGTATAAATAATCATCACTAAGGGGTGTCTGGATGTGGGTCATGACTGCTGCTGCCTCTAGAGGTGGTCAGTCTCTAATGATATCTGCTGCCTAAAGCCCCAATCTCTCATCTAATAGGCTGTAACACACCCCTGGTAGCACTCCTGGTGTGATTGTGTGAGTGGGTCCGTGACCGAGTGCCTGACTGCGTGTATACTATCCTCTACTCAGGTGACACTACCTCAAAATATCTCATCCGATAGTACTCTTCCTATTGAGTATTTTCTAGTCCCTCTGCCACAACCTCTCCAATGTAGGTGCTCTCAACTGACTTGAGGAGTATCTCTAATACTCCTTCTTCCTGTATGCATCATTCTCTGAATCTATCTCGCTCTACTATGAGATGAGCTATCTATGGGTTAGGAAGTGGTGGTTGTGCTACCTGTGCCTATAACTAACTAAAAGTAGCCTGAGCCTGTGCCAACTGACTCCAAAGAGTCTGAACCTCTACCTGCAAGGTATCCATATGTCCCTATGAAGGATCCCTAATAGTGATTTGTGGAGCCAAAGTACTCAACTAGTCCACCACTCTAGCTGTGTGAGGCCTCATCCTGAATGGGACGTCGAAAAAGAATCTCTGTCCACTCCCACCACCTCCGTCATCCCCATCATCACCATTGTCCTTTGAACTATTTGACTCCTCCTCCTCATCTACCTCCATCGCCACCCCACTTATATCCTCGGCCTGTGGCTGTCCTACCTGTGCCTGACCTACCTCTGACTATGCATGTGGCTTCCATCGTGCTCATCATATAAATGACCCACCTAATAGTGGGGCAGGCTCATCTGGACTGGTAAACCTCGAAAAGGTATGTGAATAGAAGTAAGAAGAATACTCATCCATCATATGTGCATCTATAACCTCAAGATGAATGGCCCAAAACTCTAGCTACAAATCCAAATACTCAGCCCTGGCTGCCTCAAAAGTGATAAATGGACCCCACTCTGGTATATCCTCCTAGCACTGGGCATAATGTGCCACACCTTGTGGCATCATCTATACTCTTCTGTACTGTCTCAATACTCTCATGACCATAAACTGCTCGATGATGATGGGAGTCCTGCCAATCATGAACTCGACTATCTCATGGTAAGGAAGCTCTATGTCATCCTCATCCCAGGCCTTAGAGTCAAGATATGGTCTCCTGATGACGGAATCCATATCATCTAACACTCTCCACCAATACTCTAACTTGCCCAACATCGGCTGGACAAGGGGACTTGTGTAAGCATATAAATAAGATTGGCCCAACGAGCAATCTCTCCAAACAATGGGGCAAGAAATAGTGAAGTGCTCCCATGCCCATATCTGTAAAAGAGTAACTCCTACCGAGAGACTCTTCCCATCCATGTACACCACCTAATGAAGATCATGGTACATGTGGGAAAGAATGCATGATACCCATGCATATCTTGTCTAATGGAAAAGAATGTCCTCAGAATTTGACCCCAGCCTACTGATAGTCCCATTGAACTACGATCAAGACAAAGGAATCCACCGATGAAGCCTGCTAGAACTGATGGAAGTGGGGCATAAATATCTACCATATCTCTCCAAGCAATATCATATCCGCCCATATGAGGATCCTGAAAGACTCTCCACAAGGCATCTGTCCCCCCAATCTCCTTGTGATCATAGATCACAAGCTCACCAACTATAGGTATACCCAAAATCTTGTACATATCCTCAGGTGTGACAGTAATCTCTCCGGTCGGCATGTGAAAGGTATTATGCTCAATATGCCATCTCTTAGCTAATGCGATCAGCAGTGCCCTATTGACCCTATACTATGGGATCCTAAGCAGAGACCCCAACCCACATCTTGCAATAAACCCTATCTCTGCCTGAGATAGTCTAGGAATCATGTCCCATGTCTAGGGAAATCGCTCTCTAATCTGGAGGATATTAAAATCCTCCTATAAAATCAACATCAAATCAATCAGCAAGGAATTAAGAAAGCATCAAGAAAATCATGCAAACATCAACTGAAGTAAATCAATATAAAATATATCATTACTATTTGTCTTTCAATCGGGAAAGAAAATATATCAACATTTCTACTATTTGTCTTTCAATCGTGAAAGCAAATTTATCATCTATCTTTCCTATTTGTTCTTCAAGCAGGAAGGGAAATTTATCATTATCTACTATTTTGTTTTTCATTCACACATGGAAACAAATTTAATAGTCAATTGACTTAACATCTATCATTACTATTTGTCTTTCAATCGATAAATGCAAATTTATCAGTCATCTCTACTATTTGTTTTTCAAATAGGATTTTTTTTTTATCAAACTTACTATTTGATCTTCAAACACGAAGACAAATTTATCAAACTAGGCTAATCTATCTTGATGTTATTCAAATGCATAAAATCAGTTGACTAATCTAGCAACAATCATCAAGCACATATCAATTTCACTTATCAAAATTCAAAAATCAAAAAAATCCCATGGATGCACTAAAATAGTCCATCAAGGCACTAAATCATAAATGTGCCACTTTAATCCATGGATGCGCTAAAATAGAGGTTCAATACGTTATTCCATCAAAGCACTACTCTATCAATTCTATGCGTTACTCTATTCCATCTATGAGCTATTCTATCTGATGCGCTATTCTATCAGGTCTGGTGTGCCATTTTGACCAATGCTCTAATCTACACATGAATGCGCTAATTCAGGATTTTATGCGCTAAATCAGAACAAATTCTATGCAGGCATCAATGCACTAAAATACCATCCTATGCGCTAAACTACAGGCTCGTGTGCGCTAAAGTTCACACCAATGCACTAAAGCAGTATTGCGAAAATCTAAAAAATTCAAAAAAAACTTCAAAAAGTCTTCAAAATACAACTTCAAGTTCATGGCAAAGGATCAGATCATCTTACCAGAGGTCCATACACCAACTAGTCTCTGATACCGATGGGCTCACTCGAACCGATGATGCTCATAATGGATCGGCATTGTGAAAATCTCTCTCGGAGCTCTGAAAATTACAAATGGCTAATGTTCAAATGACAATTACTTTTCACTTTTCCACCTTTTAAGGGGGTAAAAATGGGAAATTATTATTATTTTTACTATGCAACATGCTATTTCGAGAGATATATCAACGTTTCTCTCCAAAAATCATTCTAAATCTTTCAATTATTGTCAAATCATCTGAATCACATGATTTATCTCTCAAGGGGGCATATAGCATCATCGGTAAATTTTCAAAATCAGGGGGAATTTTTTGAATTCTGAATTTTTCTTTGAAGTAATGCATAAAACACATCACTTGAAAGAAGGGAAAAATATACATCTAAAAATGGTCATGGTTAATCAAACCTGTTAATTAATTAAATATGAATTATTTAATTAATATTCTAAAGTCATCTACATATAAATAAATTTAATTATCATTTTATTTCTAAGTTTGAATTAATTTATCCAAACACTTCACATAATTATTACTTATATTTTTCACCCCTCACATAATTAAATATTAATTATTTAATTATGGAAGTTTCCAAAATACATGTTACATATAATTAGCATTTATCCTCAATTTTCAACTAACTTTTCAATTAATGAAAAGAAAAATGCCATGTTTGTCTCCATTTTTGAATGAAAATAGTTTCATGGGTTGAAAACATTCTCCATCATTCTCTCAACCTTCCATCTTTCTCTCAACTTCCAGAATCTCACACCATTCATCTTGGCAAGTTTGAAACTCAACTGTTGATCTTCACCAACTAGATTTTTGCTTTCCGAAAATCTATAAATACAACCATTTGGTAAGTAGATTTCATCCTAGATTTCATGCATAGTTACTATAGTTGCATTCAAATCAACATATCAAAATTTTTAGCCATATCATAGTATTTTAGTTCTTCAATTTCATAGCTTAAATCATTAGCAATGGACATGCATTTTGCATCAATCTTGTTCTCCTAAGTTGTCATTTCAACAGGCTGCTACTTACACAACTTAGAGCCAGTAACTTTAATCAAATCCTTGGAGATAAAGAACAATGAGACGAATTTGAAGAAGCTGTTGTTATTTAGAGTTTGCATTTTCCTTTTCTAAATTAGTTTCTTTCAATCTAATGTTTCATTGGTGTGTTAGTTTACTTTATAATTAATCCATATATTCTAACAACATATTTTTGGCGCCCACCATGGGGCCTTGCCCCATTTTGAATATTTTTATTGCAGAGTTTTTGAATAAACATTACTCAGATTCGGAACACAGATGCACTAAAGTTTCAGTAGATGCACCAAAAGATCCAACCTATGTGTTAGACTGTTACAGGAATGCACTAAAAAATAACACAAATGCGCCAAAACAAAGCATGAATGCGTCGAAACAGAGCACAAATGCGCTAAAATAGAGCATGAATGCACCGAAATAGAGCATGAATGCACCGAAATAGAGAACAGATGCACTGAAACAAAGCACAGATGCGCCAAATCAGACCAGGGATGCACTAAACTGTCCAATTATTTTTCTAAGAAAAACATGTTTTGACAGTTTGATGTTTTCGGATGATCTTAATTTGATTTTTAAATGTGAAAAACATAGCATACAGTAGCAGAGAGTTGTTTTGTAAATCCTAAAATCTAAACAAAGAGTGTATTCTCTTGAGATTTTCACTGGTATTGAACAAAATAAGTATTTCAGATAGACTCACTTTTAGTTGTCAAATAGGTCATCATAGGAATCACAACCCACAACTTAAAATTTCGTCGACTCACACAACTGTGTCACCCACTAGAGGGTGCCCATTTTTTTGTTCTTTGCTTGCTATCTGTAAGCTAATCATTAGTATTGTTTCATTTTTATAATTCTTCATGTTTAATTAAATAAATAAGTTTATTTAATTATTGCTATTATTCCTCTTAATTAAGTTAAATCAATTACATAATTTATTTATTTAATTATCATTCTATTTCTAAGTTTGAATGTTTAAATTCAAATTTATGGAATATTCTTCTAATTTATCCAAACACCTCACATAATTAAATATTAATTATTTAATTATGGAAGTTTCCAAAATACATGTCACATATAATTAAATAAATTTATTTATTTAATTAGCATTTATTCTCAATTTTCAACTAACTTTTCAATTAATGAAAAGAAAAATGCCATGTTTGTTTCCATTTTTGAATATAGATAGTTTCATGGGTTGAAAAAATTCTCCATCATTCTATCAACCTTCCAATAAATGCCAGGTTTGTCTCCATTTTTTGAATGAATGAAGATAGTAATTCACAAATTTTAGCATTTGATTATGTAGGTAGAGTTGAACTCGGCCATCACTATTCACTCACGAGATAAAACGACTATAGTAAAATACCAGTTTATTTTTAAATACGAGTCATTGATCAATCACAACGTTGGCCAGGAGAATGGCTCAGATTTAGTCAAAAAAGTTTGAAAATGCCACGTTCTCCCTCTAGTCACCAAACGAATGGGATATTAACCTACCGGGCACCACATCAGCACGGAAATGGGCCCTACCTTTGTTGCCAATGCACATCATCAGAGTCCATGCATCACCAAATCGCACACCTCGCAGCATTATTGATACTGTAGTTTTAATTGTGCGAGGTCAGCGAGGAACGACCATGATGTGTCAGTACGGAAACAACTGTCGGCATCAGCCTTCATCATTGATCAGTGAGAAAAACTGGTCCCCACCATCAAATGTGATAGATGGCAGCATCTCACATGCCTCCCACCATATTTGTGACATTAGCAGAAACCTTGCGAGGTTTATGAGCAATGGTCAAGATTGAAATCACTTCATCCGACGGCCGCACAATTTGCACATGCAAAAAGGTTATTTTTCCTGATTTTATTATTTCTTAAGTGTGGGTTGGTCCATGCCCCTTGCTTTAAGAACAAATTTGGGCCATCATTTGTCATTGTCCTAGGTGATGTCCCATTCTCCCTTTTAATAGTTTTTTTATTTTGCAGGGGGTGTTTTTAATGACCGTCTATCTTCCTACGATTGATCCTGACCGCTCCCCGTGATCTTGCGATGACATCATCACTGGTTGTTTGGTCATTGAGATATCATGGGTGAGCGCCACGTGTTCCAAGCTGTTGATGTTAAAAAGGGATTAATAAAGCGTTTAATATTTGTGTCGGACTTAAATATGTTATAAAGTGGGTTACTAAAACAACTATGAGATGCACGTGCTCGAGATCGATGGTGATGTTATAATCTTGGTAAAAAGTTGCTCGACAGTTATGTTTGGTGCTGCTGACTGCTATGTTTTTAATGACCATTGATCTTCCTATGATTGATCCTGACCGCTCCCCATGATCTCGCGATGACATCACTGTTGGTTGTTTGGTGATTGTGATATCATGGGTGAGCGCCACGTGTCCCAAGCTGCTGATGCTGAAAAGGGATTAATAAAGCGTTTAATATTTGTGTCAGAATTAAATATGTTGTAAAGTGGGCTACTAAAATAGCTGCGAGATGCACGTGCTCGAGATCGATGGTGATGTTATAATCTTGGTAAAATATTTCTCGATGGTTATGTTTGGTGCTGCTGACTGTTGTGAGTGAACACGATCGTCGATGGTAGGAATCAATGGTTGCCTGCCATCGCATGATCCAAACATGCAGGATGTTTAGTGATCATGATATCACGGGTGGGCACCATGTGTATTCCTTTTGTGCTACCTTCTGTGGTGGGACCTCGATGTTGACATGGAGATTTCGTCAACCCTTTTGAAGATGACTGTTCGATGATCTGACAGAAATAAAAGATCAACGACTGAATTTTAAATTCGCATCAAATGCGATTGGAGTCATTGGCACGGCATGCAAATGAGCTTTAATGGCGGATGAGATGTCTACTGGCTCAATTCAATCAACATAAAGTATCTTCTCTTTTTCTATCTTCATCACAAATCATTCAAGTATTTTCCAAGCAGTTCAGAGCCAGAGATAAAGTTTTTTGAGCGAACACCGTGAAATTTGGTTCTCTGCAAGGCACGAAATCCTGTAAGTTATTTTCTAAACTGTTAGATTAATTTGATTGTGTCTTTGTGAAGGGTTCTATTGTGCTAGTCAAGGGGTTTAGTTAATTATTGTCGTAGGGTTATTGGTTTGTTTGAATTATTGGACTTGCACAGTTGTGTTATATTTTTGTGTTCTGGGTACCCCTAGTTTCTTTGAGGATTTGATTTTTTAAAAGAAGCCCTAGTTGTTTAAGATGGCACCATCGAAGCAACACTCTAGCCATGTTGATTATTTGAAGAGGAATTTGTATGATGACTTCCTGGATCAACTCACATTGTCAAAAAATGACAGGAAGAGTGGTTTGGTTTTAATGAATGGAAAGACCCTAGGCGAAGGTCTACTATGCAGAAATTATAACATTGTGGATTCCAGGATTCCTATGACTAGTCTTGAAATGTTTAGGCTATGGTATGGACAACAAAAATTACCTCATCCCTTCTCTAATGCCTGGAGATACGACTTGGGGAAACTAACATTTCAAAATGTGTCCCCTGATGTTGACTTGCTCAGAGCAGTGGAAACACGGTATGATCCTGTGACAAGGGTCATAAGGGATAATGATGGTGGAATTATGCTAAGCATAAATGCAGATGAGATTCGACAATTTTTTTATTTGACTGAGTATAGCCTTTTCTTAGTCCAAATAGATTTTGAGGAGATGAAGGAGGAGTATAAAAGTTTAAAGCCTCTTTTCAGATTGAGATTGCTTCCTCCTCACCTGGCTAGGGAAGCTAGTTCAACAATTCTTATTAGCCCAAATGACCAGGAGCCTTTTAGGTTGAGTTGTTATGCTAGTCACTTCCTGGCAACATTTTATTCATTGTGCTAGATTTTAGGGTTCAACCCTAATACTATGATGTCAGTTGCGTACATGTTTATGGGAGCCCAGATTCAACATCCCAACTTCTTTGTGGTATATGAATTTGCATCATTCCTGTCAAAGAAGATGCATGAGGGTTTGATGAAGCTACATGTGGGGGATACTGGCACTCCTTTTTTTTGGCACTCCCTATTGATGCATATGTTCTTGTACAAGAATGTTGTTTTCTTCTCAGAAAAATGGAGTTGAGGTAGGAGGTGAATGGAGAAAGGTTACCAGTATAGGTGTGGAGTGCATATTTGTCTTACAACAGGGGAGGTGCCAGATTTATGCAATTTGATAACTACTTTTCCTCCAGACTCAGGGCTCAGTTGGTGGTAAATGTGCCAAGATTCCTTGAAGATTTGCATGAATTCCTTCGATCGAAGGTGAAGAAACCTAATTTAAAAGTGTGCCGCAATTGGGGTGATATCATCTTGTACCCTGTAAGCACTATCTTGAGGGTGTATGATTTCCAAGGAACCCCTCATATTCTCCCCTTTAATGTATGATGAAGGATGGGGTTTGCCGAAGCTATGTGGCAACTAGGTTGTATTCATGAGGACAACCTAACAAATAAAGAAAAAGGGACTTTGTTCCCTAACTACACTGTTGTTTCTGATTTTGTGTGTTCCAAGGGAGGATGGGTCCACTTTGAAAGGTTTTTTGATGACTTCAATTTAAGGAATGGTCCTAGGAGATAGCATGACCTTGAGGGATTCTTTGCATTATTCAGACAATGAATTAAAGGTGGCAAATTTTCACATGAATTCAACTTTCTTGAGGACCTAATAAAAAATGAGTTTGATTTGAATAGGCAGGAGTTGAATAAAGAAATATGGATTGCTTATGAAAAGTTGCTGGCTATAATACATAAAATGGATCCAAAATATGATCCATTAATGGAGTTCACTCCATTTCATAAGAGAATAGACTTATTGATGGCTAATTTCAAATATATCATCGACACCTTGATGACCATGAGGGTCAGTTTGGAATTAGATTTTTCTATAGAAAGATCTTTAGTGTGAGGCCTAAAGAAATAAGGCCAACTTATTAGCCACCAGTTGACAGGCCTCTATACAAGAGAAAGAGGAATGTGAGCAGTGATGAGGATGAAGGGGATAAGAAGGGAAAACAAGTCATGCAAGCATCATCATAGCTAGGTCCAAGGATCAGAGCACTTGGAGGGATAAGGAATGTGGATCTAGATTCACCACCAAGAGGTAATCTTGCAGTGTTACCATCAGATCCAAGCCCTAAGAGGCAGAGAGTTGAGGAAACACAGGAAAATCTAATGGATGAGATAATTGTGACTGATCAAGACATATAGGTTGGTATCCCTTCCCCTCCTAGATCAACACAATTGGTGCTTTCTGACATGGATGTAAAGGGGCAATGTGTACAAGATGCCAGGATGGAGGCTTGCAAGTCATTCTTGGAAGATGATGCATTTGTAAAGACTCTTGTATTCTTGCAACTAGTTTGGAGGATGAAACTAGAAAAGTACCAGAACAAATGCAAGAGTAGGAGAGAATCGGGACCTGATAGGTCTGAGCAAGAGAATGATGATGAGGTCAAGGCTGAATTAATGGAATAATTCAAAGGCATCACTCCTAAGGAGGGAAGAAGACTTGTGACTCAGGCTGGTGTCTTACTTTTTCCTAAATGAGACATAGTTGATGCAGTTGCATTCAATTCTACTCTTACAGTCTAAGCACCCTATACAAAATAGTGAAGAAGAGGTTAAGGCAGCTCTACAGGACTCTTCCTTCAGTGAGGAGTATGAAACTTTGGCCTTATGGGCATTGGCACCCTAGGGAAGAAAGCCAAATGTAACTGATATTAGCCCACACCTAAGGGGAGGACTAATCATCAAGAGAGATTCTGAAACTTCAACAATAGAAGCTACAAGCCTGATAGTAAATGTGGCCAAATTGGCCCAAAAGATAACTGAGAGAGAAGAGGCTGAAAATAAGAGTCTGATGGAGAAATAAAATATGATAATTGCATAATATAGTAAGATGCAACAAAGGAATGTTGAGCTGCAATCTGAAGTAGATAGGTTGAAATATGGGCAGGTGGGAGAATCCTCTAGTGCTCCTAGTATCAGAGCATTACCTTCTATTGCATGATTGGTCCCCCCTACTACTCCAATTGTTTCAACTCTGGGGTCCCCCATCTAGGCACCCGCTCTCAGTCCTACACCAGGGCCAGTTGAAGAAGAAGTTGAATATTCTGTGGATCCCACCAAGAAGAAAATGTTGAATAGGATCACAAAATTGTAAGCTACCTTAAAGGCAAGTGAGGTGGTTGACACAGTTTTGAGGCATCTTAATGAAAAGGTTCATGGTAAATTACCATCTGTACATTCTTCGTATTCTTTATTCTTGGATGGAATAAAAATATCAATAGGGATCGGGAAATAGTTTTGCCTTTTGCTGAGAAATGGATCCCTAGGGCCAATGATCTGGATATTATGTACAAAGCTTCTAGGTTTGATGTGGACAATAGGCCCTAGTCATTGAAGCCTACTCAAATATTTGTAAAATCATTGAACGGATTCCAGGCCCTACTTGATGATTTGAGTAGAAGAATTAGGGAGATGATAAAGAGCTTTGATGATTGGAATGATAAATTTTTTCTAGACATTATTGATGCACAAGGAAATGTTAAGACAATGCAACAATGGCAGGATGGGGTAGAATAAGTTATCAATGTACAAATCAAATCGATTTGTGATGATTCAAACTATGATTTGTTGGTAAATAGTATGGATAAAATAATTAACACCAACACATTCTTAGATTTTTTTGAAAGGGAAGCCAATCAGGTTGCAGTGAAGTACACACCTTACAATACTAAGTTGAATGAGGTGGTGAATTTTGGCTAGCCAATGGATGAAGAGTATCAGAGTTGGGTGGATAAGTACTTAAATAGAGAGGAGTAAAACGGTGTCTATTACCATAGGATGGATGAAGGAATGCAAGACGCTGATGCAAAAAATTCTAGAGACAACCACAGGAAATGATTTAACAATGGACAGGGCATGTGAACAGAATGAGAAGATTTTTGAAATGGAGATAGCCATAAGGAATGCATTGGAGGATGCTGATACACACAAGTGGCCAACTTACTGAGATTATCTGTCAAACATCTATTTATGGCTTAATAGAGCATAATTTCTAGTTTGTTATTGTTGTTAAGAAAAAGGCATTTCTCAAAGGATGCACCCTTTCACAATTTTGATATATTTATATTTATTTCATAATGTAAAACAGATATAGGTGGATAGGAGAAAGATACAGTAGATAGTTTGCAATGAAACTTTCCTTTAAAAGAATCAGATGCATCTATGAATTTTGATGAAGTTAATGAAGATGTCTGAACTTGTGGCTTAATCTTGGTATCAACTGTTTATGGAATTATATAGTTATCTGGTTGTCTCCATTTTGATGCTTTTCTATTGTTTAAATTGATATATCAAGCATATATATAGTTAGTTTACCGATACACATTTGTTGTATTTGTGTGATGTGATTATTTGGTTCTTTCAAGTAAAGATTAAACCCTTCTAGTCAATCACAGTAACTAAAGAGTATTAATTTGATCAATAAGAAGAATCACATAACTAGGATTGTCATTCTATCTCAAGTAGAGTTTGTCAGTCATTTACTTGCACATTTATACAAGTTATAAACTACATCTATGTGCCAAAAAATTTGAATTATTTCCATCATAGATTACACTTTTATAGATCTTCATTAGACTCCATACACCCAACAAGGCAGTGGTCTCACATTTTCATCTTTTGGTTTATCCATTTTATTTTTTACATTTGTTAACTGAACATATTCTAATATAATTCAAATATAATTAAAATTAAAAACATCATAAATTAATTATGTAACCACATAAGTCAAATATAATTCTATAAAGAAATTAATATCAAATAGATAATACAATCACATAACTCATACATTTCAATGTCATTGATCTTCTTCTTCATCCAACTCTTTGTCTGTATCATCCGATCTAGATTCAACATTGTAAGGATTGGTCATATCATCATCATCGTTATTGATATTAGTTTTGATAATGTCATCATCCACACGGATATCATCTTCATGAACATTAACTCCTACATCATCATGATCTAGTTCCTCCTCTTTGAAATCTTCATTAGGCACATCATCAACTAATTGTTGATCCTGATCATCATCTACATCATCTTCTATTTCTTTAGTATCTTCTTCTTCCACCACATTATACTTTACCGACCTTCCTCTTGGATCATGTCTAACAACATATGACCAACCCGCTTTACCTGGAACCTCTGAGTAAAATACCTGCTCACATTGGCTTGGAAGAACATAGGGCTCATTTCCAGCTCGCTCAAAATACCTTGTATTAACCATGGTAAATCCATTATCATGTTCAATAATAGTTCTCTTGGGATCATTTTCATTCAATCGTAGCCTGTACCATAGGACGACAAACAAAACTAATTTGAAGGACTTAAAGTCACACTCAAGTATATCATCCAAAATCTCATAGTATTGATTTTCTAAGACTTCTGGATGTATGTCGCTTCTAGATGAAACATTAGTCACCTAGAAGACTATAGTTATCCTAGAATCACAAGTTTTCTTCATGTCATCCAAATTTTTGATTCAAAATTTATGACCATTGCACCACATATCCTTGTGGTTTTTCACCTGCAATATGTCAAACATTTAAAACCTATTGCAATATCGTCAGTTGATAAACATATTTATTCTTGGCCGAATGTATGCAAAGAAAAAAATCTCAACATATATACATCAATATAATTGAAAAATTAAATAATAAGGGTGATATATATATTTATACATACCCGTTTATCTCTTAAACCATATGCTAAATCAATTTCCCTTGGTGTAACATTGGAATCTCCATTACGATGAGCTTCTTTAACCAATGAAGCCACACCTTCCCATGTTAATGCATGACCAGATTGTTGAAATCATTCAATCCATACCGGCATCCAATCAAGACTGTTTGTGACATACAAATGTAGTGCATCCCACTCTTGACCAATTGTACTAAAAAAAAAGAAATTCACAAATGATGTATAATTAGTTAATTACCATGGTATACAACCTTAATCTCCATGACCATCTTATAATTACCTCTCACTTTCCTCAATCTACCTTTCCCCATCAGGTACTCCCCTTCAAATTTTTTAATCGAGTTGGGATCCCAAATGCAATCTACATTGTATATTTTCTACAAACTTAGGAAGATATTCAGTTATGTACACCATGGTTTGGTATACCATATATCCCTCCACCATAGAACCCTCAGGATGTGCTCTTTGTCTAACCAAAGCCTTCAAAAATTTCAAATGCCTCTCAACCATCCACATTGACCTTGTGTGTACAAGTCCACATAATTCAATCTCCTCAACTTGGTGTATGAGGTAGTGTTCTTGTGCATTGAAAAATGTCAAAGGTAGAAACTTTTGCATTTCACACATTAGACGAGGAATTTTTCTCTTCCAATAATTTATATCTTCTTTATGGATTTCTTTAGATGAAAACCATCTACAAGTGATTCAAGGCACAAATATATTAACGAGATTTAACAAAAATATACAATGAATTGAACAAATATGGCTACTTACCTCATATATTTTCCAAGATCATATATAACTTGCTTGACATTGTTGTCAAATTTGTCTGGGAGAGATAGAGGTAGAACATACTACAACAATTATAAAATGATATT
Source organism: Sequoiadendron giganteum (assembly GCA_007115665.2). Lineage (NCBI taxonomy): Eukaryota > Viridiplantae > Streptophyta > Pinopsida > Cupressales > Cupressaceae > Sequoiadendron > Sequoiadendron giganteum. The sequence goes on from CM021101.1 coordinate 97,165,716, forward strand.
TTCATTAATATTTTTCCAAAAGTAGTAAACATAATACATTGAAAAGTACATGCAGTATACAAATATATATATAATATACCAGAATAATTACCTTAATGAAGGTATGCCAATCATGCGTTTTCATCCCTGACCCAAATTCACCTTTCTTTGTTATGATATTATTTATATTCACAACCAATCCTATGGGAAATTGAATTTTTCGTATGACTTATTTTATAGCATTTCTTTGCTACTCCATTAATAACCAAGGAAGGGCACTTATATTAATTTGGTCTCCATCGCTATTTAATTGAATGAATTTTTTCATTGCGTGACTGGCTTCTTGAATGTCACTACAAATTTTGACAATTTTTTACTTGTCATGCCTTCCATCCAATATTTTCCATAATGTTTCTGTCATATTCTTTCCGATATGCATTTTATAAAAAAAATGCACAATTTGTAGCTGCTCATAGTAGGGCAACCTACTAAATTGTCTAGGATAACTTTTTAGTCCTTGTGGAAGTTGACCATTAATGCCTTGACGACCTTCATGAAGCATATAAGTTAAACAAATTAAGGACAATCATTGTCAATTACAACATGAGTAAACACAACACAATATAAAAATATAAATTCAAAACATATCATAAATGATAGATAAACAATTTTATCCGATGTATAACCTTGACGATTAATTCTATTATATTCCAACTTCCATAGGCGAGGTGTCATTCTTTGTGGTTTTGATGTAGTCTCTTCTTTCCCATTGAAAAGATGTTTTTCAATAGTTTGATACTTATGATTTATCTGGAGTAAGTGCCTATACTCATCAAAAACCTACTTTCCTAAACTTGTTGAACAATGAGATTTCATCTTTGGACCAAAAATTGGACATGCAAATTTTCCCTTTGTTTGAAGACCTACAAATCATGTATAATTGGATTAAATATGTCAATTTTTATAATTATATAATGAATAGATTATTTAAAAAACATGCATGATATCTACTTCATAAAATTAAATATCGTTAAAGTCATGCAGTCGAACATTATAACATAACAGAAAAATGTGTTATCCCTAGGGCATCATGAATTGTCCATACAAGCATTGCATGGAATTCAAATTGTCCTTGTCCTATTGGTCTATATACGTCATACGTAGTCACACCATTCCATAACTTTAGTAACTCATTGATAAGAGGATAAATATATACATTCATATCTTTAACTTGGTACTTACCTAGTTGAATGAACATAAACATTACACAATTATTATAACCATTTTATTGTAATATATATAAATTCATGTACATGACTATTAAATGAAAAAACATATAAGTCATTATGCAACAAATAAGACAAATGAGATGCTACTACATTAAATAAAATTGATGTAAACAAATACCTAGAACAATCATTGCCAACATTATGTGCTCCCTATTTATTGACATCCATGGAGGAATGTTGTTGTAGATAACAAAAACAGGTCAAACCAAGTAAATAGATCTCATCTCTCCAAATGGATTGACATCGTCTGCTGCCAATGAAAGCCTAAGATTATGAGGCTATTCTTTAAAGTGTGGCCATTTTTCCTCCATGTCCCTAAATGCAGAACCATCCGCAGGCATTTGAAGAATCTCATCTCCACTTCTATTTCGTGCATGGTAATCCATAAATTGCGCTAAGCTTTTACACCTTAATAATTGTTGCATAAGTGGAATAATGGGAATATAACGAATAACCTTGTGAGGCACCTTTTTTGTTAGTTGATCTGTTTGATATCTACTGATATGACATTTTGGGCATTTTGTTGCAAATTCATGTTGTTTATGATATATAATATGATCATTGGGACATGCATATATTGCTTGATACTCCATTCCAATATCTTTCATAATGCCAAATAAATATCGGTATGAGCGAGGTAAAATATTTGATGGTGGTAACAAAAACTCACCAATCAACCTACAACAAAAAATAATTTCTTAATATAAAGAATATTAATGGTACATACTTCATCCTTTATTTACTAGCGATGAACTAACAACAATTAAAATAGATGAAAAAAGATGACATATATGACATACCTAACATCCGTGAGATTGCTATGGTGGATAAACCATTCATAACCTTCAAGTTCACCAACAACAATACAATAGAGAGAAGAGTTGTTTGGGAGCCTTCATAAAGGGGCTTGTATGCCTTCTCAAGTACAGGTAAATCATGAACATCATCAAAGTCATCTCAATCAACATGATCAGATGTGCCACTACATGTTTCATGGATCAATTTATTTGTATCATCATCTTCAATTGTGTTTTTTGGCACATGATCATCTTCTTCCATAGGATCATTAACTTCATCTTCAATATTCATAGCTCCATGTTCCTCCGCTTGCAAAACCACATTCTCTGGGCCATGATAATCCATATCATGTGCCCTAGGGTGCCCCACCTTTATAATAATGAAAAACACAAATAAACCATGATCATGATCATGTGATTTTATATATATATATCAAATGTTTAAAAATATAAAAATTTACAAATTCAATCAATATAAACACATACAATAAACAACTTACCAATGGACAATAACCATGCCCCCCTTCAACGTGACCATGCTGCCTACAATGTTTCTCAGCTATTGTGATTAAAAGTCTTCTCATCTTTAAGACCTTGAAATTATTGCAAGGAAAATAACATTTCCCATCACCCTTTCTTTTGAATCTAGCCCACAATCTATCAAGTGACTCTTCATTTTTTTTTGGACTAATATTATCTAACATGATTTTTCTTTACCAAGTTTGAATATTTAGATCTTCAAAAAATATCAAACTCACACTCCAATAATTTTTAATCATATACAAGTAACAAAATATAATAATTATGATATTTTACACCAAAACAATTCGGCATGCAACCACTCCTACAAAAGAGAAGATAGTTTGAAGTTAATGACCCCAAAAAACACTTTCAAATGCTAATTCTAGAAATTATTAAATTCTGATTTTACTATGATTTCCAACTTTTAGACTCCTAAAATCAGAATATTGAACTTGCACAAAAAAATATGGAAATGAAATTCTCAAAATGCAGTGAATAGGCCTCAGCAATTAAGGCCTACTCAAGACTTTTTGAAGCTACTGCAAGGTTTCCAGGCCTTACCTGATGATTTCAACAGGAGGATTAAATATTTGGTAAAGAGTTTTGATGACTAGAGTGGCACATGTTTACTAGATATTGTAGATGCCCAAGAAAATGTTAGATCACTACAACAATGATAGGACAGGGTAGATGAAATCATCAATGCACAAATCAAATTGATTTCTGATGAATGAGATTATGACATGCTGATGAGTAGTATGGATAAAATGATTAACACTAGCACATTTTTGGAATCTTTTGAAAGGGAGGTGAATCAAGTAGCAATAAAGTATACACCTTACAGTGCCAAGGTAAATGAGGTGGTAAATTTTAATTGGCCAACGGATGAGGAATATCAAGGATGGGTAGAAAAGTACTTAACTGAAAAAGAATAGGACAAAGTCTACAACCGATAGTGAATAACTCAATGGTTATGGTTATAAATTTTTTTGGCTATGTCTTAGTGGTAGTTTTGGTGAAAATTTTCAAAGTTTGGCAAATGCAACAGTTATTCTCTAGTGGATGAGATGAACAAGAAGATTCTCCAGAGACTCAACTGTTGTAACCAATTTTTGAAATGTCATAAGGCGGTCCAAGTGATCAGTGACAAGTGTATTTCTAGTTCGATGCTTGTTGCTCCTTCATTTTCCCTATAAGAAGGATTTCAGGACCAAAATTACGGGTTAGCAGGTTAGATATCTTTAGGTCCAGTCTAAGTGAAGTTGTAGAGTGAATTTATAAAGAGCCTGATATTATAGTGAAGATACTATTCTTAGGTTTGGTGTCATTCTATTGTAGGTTTTAGTTTCATGGGTACTTACTTTTCAAGACAGTACTAGCATCTGAATGAAAATTACACATTTCAAGGTCATGTATCTCCATTGTATGAATATATTAATATCTTGAATAAAATGATCAAGGGTTATTCCATTCATCTCACTGTTATGGTGTGTGCAATTCTCATTTTGGATTTAATTCAAGGAATTAATTAAAATGCTTAAGTGAAGTTATAGGTGACTATGTTGATATAAGGATTTGATAAGTAGTATTGGGTTAGAATATAGATTTATAGTATTGTAAGGCAGTATTATCTAAGATTTTATATGCTATGTGTCTAGAAGATAAACCTAGTTATAGTAAAAAACAACCAACACCTTTGATATTATCTAGTTATGGCTCCCAAATCTATTGAAAATTGATCATTAGGGTAAAAATTGAAACCTTGCAAATATAATCTTTGTCCAAATCCATCAAGAATTTTCCATCAGTTATAAACAATTCCCTTATAAAGAATTTGTGAAGTAAGGTCTAAAATCTGGAAATAAAATTCTAAAAATGCACAAGACTAAAAATGAAATTTGATGAGATGTTGCTTTAATATATGATTTTCAAACTAGGAAGTACATATCTGACTTCACAAATGAATTCTAGAAAAAGACAATGACTACCTCAAACTGGCGATATCTTCTTGAGTTTCTTTTGATTTTCCCCAAGAAAACCGTCAAGAAAAACATTGTCGCAATAAATTGTCGAGCTCATTTTTATTTATGCCCACCATAATTTAACTTTATAGGTCCATCAAAATTTCGGCGAAAGATCTTTGTCGAAATGTAGATGAAAAAATGGTTCGTCAAAATTCTAATGAACGTCAGGGATAAAATTTTTAAAAAAATGAAAATTTGCACTAGTGCCCAACGATACATCGGATTATATAGATTTCGTCAGAAGGTTTTGTCGGATTTTGCAATCAAATGAGTTAGTGTGTGACACAATATCATTTTTTGATTTTACATCGTTGTTGTAAATCAATGTTGATTGGCTGAAAGCTTTATTCTTTGGTAGTGATTAAATGTGGGGGTTGATAGAGTGCAGTTTTGTTAAGTCTTTGTAATCCAATTCAATGATGAGTAGATCAATGTGTGTTGCAGGGCGGTGTTGCCATAGAATGGTGGAAGCTTTTCAGTGGGGTAATTAAATACCCTGATGATCATTTTTTGGAGAAACATGTAACAATCAAAAGTTTGGTATAGTGACTAGAGTGTGCAGTTACATGTGGAAGTGTTCAAGCGGTATGCGTAGAGCATTGTAACCGTGAACATTGAGACATATAAAACTGAGAAGATGTGAACCTAAGTGGCTATAAGGCTATGCTGGATAAAAGGCTAGCTGAATGAGTGGGTTGGTGAGATGAAATGAATTTGCACTGTATTTCATGTGAAGACATTGTAGCAATGTGAGGATTCTATATAATGGTGTTGCTTGTATTCTCCAGATGGACAAGATGTAAACTTCTGAAGAGCATAGCTCTGAGATTGTATTGTAACTTTTTTTTTGTTGATTAATACAATTGAGTTGAGTGTTTTGGAAGGTGAGGTTTTTCACCCGAAAGGGTTTTCCCCACATAAATATGTGTGTTCATTAGTTTGTCTTCCATGTTGTTAGATTTTGTGAATTAAATCTATGCATATGTGTTGAATATGTTATTTTTCTGCATGTACTTTTCTTAGAAGGATTAATGGGGAAAACCACTATGCCTGTTTCTGCTTTATGACATAGTAGTTTGTGTATTTGAGGTGATTTGAAGAAATTAAAGTCACTAAGGCACTTCTATTCTTAGATGATTCATTCTAAGTTGACCGGTTCATCCCCAATAAGTGGTGTTAGAGCTGGTTAAGGGAGGCCAAGTTTTGTTCATGATACCAACAAGTGGTATCAGATCCTTCTTCTAGATGCTGGTTTTGGGTATTTTTCTTGTGAAGATTTCTTAGTCTGTCAGGCTTGAGGAAATCTAGAGGAATTAACTGATGATTGATCCTTTGATGAGTAAAAGTCTCTGCTCTTTTGAGACAAAATGCAACATGAAAGAATTTGAATATGGAGAATTTGGAATTGATCATATTGTGATGATGTGGTCTAAGGCTCCTGGTTGGCAGTGAATGATCTTGATGCAAGGGGTTAAGCTTATGGTTGTGTCATAAAAAAGCATGGTTTATACTGGGTGTCTGTGTGAGAGGCTCCTTGAAGGTATGGAAATTTTTGGGTTGTTTCTTCAACCATGGAGTATTGTACTTGTGTTGGGTGTTCTGACTTGGCATTGAAGGCATTATTCTTTGTTACTTTGTTTGCATGAAGGCTACAAAGTTGATCTTGAGTGGTCTGAATTTTTTTGAATAGCTTGGCTCTCTCAAATGCATGTGCATGCTTGTGGTTTTTGAATTGGTCTGGTAAGGGCCTGGAATTCCTATACTACTTATTCCTTTGTTGGATATCTTGTCCTTGCATGGTTCAGATTCATGTTCTTTGGTTTTGAAGGTTTTCTATAGATTTTCCTAAAAATTCTATGATGCATATTCATGTTATTTGTACATTGTTTTGGTTAACCATGATGGTTATGTGTAGACTCTTGGGTCCTCCAGATGAGCAGTGGATATGGATGGGCATGGGTGTTTTGGTAACAAAGTGGTTTTGCATGGTCAAGAAAAAAAAACTTGTGGTTATGTGGAGCTGTTGTTAAGCTATTTTCTAGACCCTGGCCTTTGGGGTGTGAGTGGATGAGATAGTTGCAGTTCAATATGGTTTTGAGGAGGTGTGATGTCTTCTCTACATGAGAGTGTTGGTATGTGATTTTTCACTCAACATTCTTATGGTGTTTCTTGTTGGTTTCCTAGACTATGGTGCTCAAGTTGTGGACATCATTGGTGAATCAGATTTGAGCTTGATCTAGTGTTTGAGTCAATTTTTCTACGTGGTTGTTATCTTTGAGATCTCAATTTTGCAATTTCTAGTGCGATGATAGATTTGTAGGCTTCATTGAGTGGATCTACGATTTGTGCAATGTTGTGGGTAGTCTTTGCCTACATGTTTTTTGTGGGACAACTCAGAAGTGGACCATCAATATCCATGAGGTTGATTTAGTGGTGGTGTAGATCTGTTAGTTGACCTTGTCTGTGGTCACTTGTACATTGGTCTAGCTGCTTTGAGATGAGAGGATGGATGTCATTGAGTACCTGAATAGTCGGTTATGGGGACTTGTAGCGTGTGTATCACAATGTCATGGAGAGCTTGATACACATTACAATGTAAGCTGTTGACAGTGATGGTGTGGTCTGCATGGTTTGGAGATCTTGGTGTTATTTGGAATTTTTATTTGATAAAAATGTTGTCAATTATACCTAGAAGATTTTCAAACTAGCAGATGATTGGTCATGATGCTTGGAAATCTTGGATTGTATAGTTGAAACAAAGAACTTTAGCAGTGACTATGGATTCATCATTTTAATGGTGAATGATCTTCTTTAGTGTTGCAGACATTACTTGTGGAACTCTTAGATCTTGTTGTTATAGAAGAGTTTTGTAGGGTTTGCATGGACACTATTTGAAGGTGTACAACATTTTGGAAACATGGAGGACATTTGGAGTCTTTGGTTGAGATGTTGGTGGTGCTTGATAGGTGATGTTGGTTTAGAGTCTGTTTGCTTTATGCCATGTATACTCTTGCTTGAGCATTAGAGTTTTGGCATGTTGGGTTGCTCTTGAGACCATAGTTTGTTTACTTGGAGCATGGTATCTCCTAAGGGTTATGTGTAGATCATGATGTCATGATAAATTCCTATTTCAGATACTTGTAGCTTTGACAGTGGTTTGGTAATTCTCTGTGCTTTGGATGCATTGGTCATATGCTTGAGAACTTCATGTTAAGTGTGGTAATGCAGTTTGGAGTTTAGCATGAGATGATAGGTTTTTGGTGCTCATGGATACATGGAAAATAAGGTGAGGCTATGATTCTCATGAGATGAGAAAGGTGTTATTTTCAGCTGAAAGTTTGAGTACCCTACACCTTAGTTGAACATGAGTTCAATAGAGACCAGTGAGGAGATTGTTCTTGGGTAAGTCATGGTGGCTTGTATATCTTGGAGAATTTTTTTCTTGGTTTTCTCGGCGATGAAGTTTATTTGAGAGGTATTTTCCCATTATATATTTTAAATGTGTTATATGCTTTAATTTTCATAGATATGGATCTTGAAATGTTGTTTTAAGGTTTTGGAGGATTCATAGTGGAAGATGGACAACATAGTTTATCTCCTTATGCTACTAAGAACTAGTAGGAGATAGTTATATGGGATATTTTGATCTTCCTTGGTTATCAGAGGCTTACATCCATGTTGATTACATGATATATGTTATGTTTGATCTTGGTGATTGAACGGTTGGGTGTTGTTATGGCTTTTCCTTTGGGATGTGAAGGAGATCATACCTGACACAATTGGTATTTAGAGGTATGTGTGTAGGAGGGCATGCTATAGGCATTTGGTTTGTAGGTTTTTCATATCATTATGGATGTTATTTGGTACTACATGTTTATGTTTTTCTATGTGTTGTGATTGGTAGACTTGTTATGTCATTGATCTTTCAAATTTGGCATTAACCATGTAGTGGGAGTAACTGTATGTGTTTGGTCTTCTTTGACTAGTTGGCACATGGTGCTTGTATTTGCGATTGATGGTTTGGTTGTGTTGTTGGCATGATTTTAATAATGTGGATACCTTGAAGGTATGGGTGTTTGGATGGAATAACACAAGTTGTGGGTGCTATTTTTAGTCGTGTGGGTTGATCAGTTGGATGGGAGTAGTTAGTTTATTGATTGATGTTCTTGCTGATGTTTTATCTTGTTTATGGAGAATATCTTCAAGATTGTGTTCACGATTGAGAGATTTTAAGTTGTTTTAGTGTTTCTTTTGTATGGCTGGTGAGCATGATGGAGTGGTGCTAATGTGTTGAATTTTTTGTCTATAGGATCTGAAGCTTGTGTTTGTGATACTGGTGCATATACGCCTTGGCTTGTTCCTTTTTCCTATGGTGGATGGTTGGAACTGTTGCCTAGTTGGTGGACATATTGGATATCATTGCAGGTGTCTTGGTTGGAGCATGAAATCATTGTGTTAGATTCTTGAGTTTGAGTTTGGAGGAAGCCAATAAGTCTTCGTCATGTGGGAGATTATTGGTTTTTTATGCCTCAACTTTCTAGCTTGAATCTTTGTTTATGGACTTGGTGGATCTTCTTTTTTCTTTCCTTACCACTATACCGCTAAGATATTTGAAGGTGGCACGGTTGTATGGTTTACCTCCTTATGGTGGAGGTCTTTTGTCTACTCGACGGTTGCATGGGGTTACCGGCTTACCGCGGGCCCCTTTCTATTAAGATGTGGTTATGTGGTGTTACCACTATACCATGGAGTCCTTTACCTTCCCTGGCAGTGGCATGGTGATCCTTGTCAGTTGGTGATGCGATTACCTCCTTACCACAAGGCTTCTTTTGTTGACTAGTGGTTGTGCATTGACACCACCATACCATAGGACCTTGCAAGTCCTAGAGTGGTAGTGCGGTGGCATCACCATACCGCACATCCCTGATAGTCATGAAGTGGTGGCACGGTGAATGGTGGCGGTTAGGCGATCAAGTGGTTACCACCATACCGCAAGGGTCTTCCTTCAGAGGCATAGCACGAGGCTTTGTGCTTTTCAGTTGGCTTGGGTGTTTACCGCCATGAAGCAGGGAGCTCTTGGTTGTCTGGTGTTAGTGCAGTGGTACTGCCTTATCGTGGGTGTCTACATGCTTGGACATGGTAGTATAGTGTATACCGCCTTACTACGAGCATCTATTGGATGGCTAGATGTGGCAGGGTGAAAGGTCCAAAGGGTTATGTTAATTGTTTGGGTGATAGTCAGAGCGGTGGATGAATGATGTGTTGACACATGGCATGATATCATTTGTTGATTTTACATCGCTTTTGTAAATCAATGTTGATTAGCTGAAAGCTTTATTCTTTGGTAGCGATTAAATGTGGGGGTTGAAAAAGTGCAGTTTTGGTAAGTCTCTTTAATCGAATTCAATGATGGGTGGCTCGATGCATGCTGTAAGGCATTGTTTCTAGAGAATGGTGGAATCTTGTCGATGGGGTAATTAAATACCCTAATGATCGCTGGTTGGAGAAATGTGTAATAGTCAAAAGTTTAGTATAGTGACTAGAGTGTGCAGTTACATGTGGAAGTGTTTGAGCGGTATGCACAGAGCATTGTAACTGTGAACACTGAGACACACAAAATTGAGAAGATGTGAAACTGAGTGGTCTTGAGGCTGTGTTGGCCGAAAGGTTGGCTGAACTAGTGGGCTGGTGAGATGAAATGAATTTTCACTATATGTCGTGTGAGGACATTGTAATACTGCAAGGATTCTGTATAATGGTGTTGCCTTTATTCTCCAGATGGACAAGATGTAAACTTCTGAAGAGCATAGATCTAAGATTGTATTGTAACTATTTTGTTGTTGATTAATAAAATTGAGCTAAGTGTTTTGGAGGGTGGAGTTTTTCACCCGAAAGGGTTTTCCCCATGTAAATCTGTGTTTTCATTAGTATGTATTCCATGTTGTTAGATTTTTTGAATTGAATTTGTGCATATGTGTTGAATCTATTATTTGTCTACATGTACTTTTCTCAGAAGGATTAATGGGGGAAAACCATTGTGCCTGTTTCCGCTTTATGGCATAGTAGTTTGTGTGTTTGAGGTGATTTGAAGAAATTAAAGTCACTAAGGCACTGTTGTTCTTAGATGTTTCATTCTAAGTTAACCTGTTCATCCCCAACAATTAAACACCCATAGTTAGAACTAATACACATAAAATTTCCTTCCATCTTTTGTTCCATTAGATTTTCCTCTCTTCCAAAACTGTTATGAACATTCAACACAAAATTCATAAGAAAGAAAGATGAACTATTATTCTTGAAGCTTAAATGATGCAGGAGCATCTAGGGGTACTAGAAATCTTGCATCACCAAAAAATATGTTATTTTAATTTGGTTTATTTTCAATAACGGCTTAGGGGTTAGGAGAATAATATTTTAATTTGGAACAATGTAAATTCCCTTGGTGTGAAATTGTAAATGTAAATCGGATAGAAAATAAGTCTTGGTAAAAAAATGAAAGCATCTTTGAGGGGAATATTCCTTTTGGGTGTTCACTTTTGGAGAAGGTCAAAAAGTATTGTTTGCATGTAAATGTGTCATAAAATATCATAAAATGGGCTGCAAATGAATTTTGCATGTTGCTTGCATGTATTTGCATGTCTAGGTCGTAATTATGAGACATAGTCTTAGTAAAATGGCCATAAATTTCACATACAATAACAAAATTGAGAATTTCAAAATGATTGAAAAAGATGAAAACGAGGCGCACCAAACCCAAAAACCATTTGAGAAAATTCTAACAAATGATAGAGCGTTGATAGGATGAAAGTGACGGGTTTTCTTGGTGGTTTAGTGGAGATTGTTTTGAGAAACCAACAATGGTTTCTTCTCACACAATTTCTATATATTGATGTTGCTCATTTGGAGAAGTTCGCTTTGGAGGAGTTGCAGGTTTACATAACCAAATTCTGCTAGATTGAGCATAAGATTGAAGACTCCATTGTTGTAGATTTTTGTAATCAAAAGCCCATGTTGTAAGGGAAGCTTGTGAGCTTCAACATATTATAATTCCATTTCATGTTTGTTACAATAAAATATATTGTTTTCTTTCTTGCATATTTTGTGCAAATTTGAGTTGTGGTGTGAGTTTTTGGATTTGTAAGGGGAGTCTCCTTCATCATTAAAATAAAATGATTAGTAAAATAGTACAAATTTTGAAGGAAAACACAAGTTGAAAGAAACAATACTTCTTAGTTAAATTTGATTCCCCAGTTGATGATTTTGATAGTTTTAGATATTTACAAATTTCTGGTGGGTAAGTGGAGAAGATTTCTCCTCATAATTTATTAAGAGTTGTTTTTCCCATTAGATATTTATAAGTTTCTGGTGGGTAAGTAGAGACGATTTATCCTCATAACTTAATTTCCATGTGCCATTATAGGATTCTATTCCTATGGGAAATTTAACCGTCTTGAGGAGTTTACCTTCAACAATTTGATTCACCTTTGACCTTATGTATCTTTCATTTTCCTAGATGGAACTGATTTCTATCAAGCAACTATAAAATCAACTAAGCTAACATACATTTGTATGGTACTATGGAGACACAAACAAAAATTGTAGAGTGCAACACCAAGCTGAAAGTATCTTCCATGTATTATAAATTTAATATGATACAAAAATGCTCTTAGCTTCTTGAACCCCTTTGCAATGGGTTTATATAGTGTCATGCCCTTTTCTCTGTTAACATTGAATGTTTTCATGGTTATGTGTTTGGTAGTCTTAGCAATGTTGGATATTGTTTTTCTGGCACTGGTCGACTCTACTGCTAGAAAAATGTTTAGGGAGGTTACTTACGTGAACTTTAACTCCAACGAGTCATTTTCAAACTATATGTTCTCCTTAATAGAATTTTTAGAAGTTCTTGGTGGAAATGTTATGAGCAGTTGCAAGAGCCTCCTCTATAATATTTTTTGGAGGGAGGAAACAAAAAATCCCACTTTGGTTTAGGCAATTATTTTAACAAAACATGGAAAATGTTTTCCCCCTCTTGTTGAGCTTAGATCAACACAGCATTTTATTGGACAAGATTTGAATCCTCTACAAAGACATGCATCTTAATCACAAAGAATAATAGATGAGACACAAACAACATGAAAATAAAAATAAATGATTTAGAAACCCAAACTTAATAGGAGATAAACAATCATGTCACATTTTCCCATAGGGAAAGGTGTGTGTTCTAGAGGAAGGTTTTAACTTGCTGACCACATATGAATGGTGGTTGGACACTATATGGCTCATTTTTAATATCACATCTAAATATAGGATATATTTGGTTCACCCTTCAAAATGGCGTCTTCTCACATTAGTAGGCATGCCCCATAAATTTGAGGGAATCTTACCAATCAAGTAGTTTTTGCTAAAAGCCAGATGTCTAATACTTGTGAGATTTTTGATAGCCTCAGGTATATCCATAATGTGATTTCTAGAGAGGTCAAGGTATTGGAGGAAATGAAGCTTTGATAAACTACTAGATAAGGAACAATTTAACCAATTGGAACTTAGATCAAGAGAAGTTAATTTTCTCATGTTCACCATCCAATTAAGTATTGGTCTTGATATCCCATTGTCTCTAAAATTTAAATAAGACAAATTATTAAAGGAGGCCAAACATGAAGTGAAAGAAGTATATAAAAAATTATTAGCTGTCAAAGAGAAATACTTGAAATACTTCAAAAAATTACCTCTCAAAATCAAATACTTGAGATATTTCAGTTGTGACAAGGTTGAGCTAATGTCCTCACCCATCTCTTGAAGTCTAAGTTCAAATTAAATCATATCTAACTCAGTAACATGTCCAACCAACCTCATTTCCTTGCAGTGGACACCTTTCCATACACAATAATCATACAAAAATCATTAATAAGTGGAGACCCACAAAGTATAAATTGGGGAATACTATGGGTCTCCACTAATTAGGCATGTAATTGAGTCATAGCTTTATACAAACAATTTAAGAAAAAAATCAATGGAATCCTTGAGATTAATGGCAATTGCCAAGTCAAGGGAGGTCAAACCAGAGCCAAACATCTACTGGCTGAAAAAACCTATCAAGATATTCATGGTCCCAATCAAATGAATGTTTGAAACCATTAGGTACCAAAATATATCTACCCGTTTCTCTTTATGCATGTTTGTCATATTTTATGTGGGGTGGCTGGATATTTTTAGGTCAAATTTTGGTGATTAAAAGATTCTAAAAATAAGCATATTTTGTGTGCCTGGTTCTTGGGTTATTTATTAATCCTTGGTGTCACTATTTTTGTTATAAAAAAAATAGCAGAGAGATATTGCTGAGATTTTCGAGAGTAATTGCTATGTTTTTCCAGATTGCAGGCATATTTTAATTTCAAAGTTAATTGTTTTTTTCTTCCATACTTTCAACCTTCTATGTATTCAAGTTAGGGCATCCTATTTTGGATTTGATCTAAGTTTAAGTTAAACATTTTTTGTCAAAACAGAGTGCAAAATTTGTATACCATGTGCTGAAATTCAGAGTGCAGAGTTGTGGGGATGGTGAGTCATAGACAGGGATGGGTATGGGAATGCATATTGTAAATTTTTTCTAGATTTTGATTACAGTAGGAAGGGTTGACTATTACATATATATATAATTGAATTTCTTAAATACAAATAAATAAAAAATATCTTTATATAAGATAAACAAATTAAAAAGCTAAAGTTTTAAAACATATCAGATATATCTACTTTAAAGTATAAAGATCAGCCCATCCAAAGTATATAAAACTTCTCTACTATTTAATGCCAATCTGAAATTGAGTCAATAATGACAAATTTTAACTGAAATTCATTTATTGCAAGTTCATCATCTGCTCTCATAGGCGCATTGAGTACATCATTTGACCAAAAATAAAGTTTGAACAGCTCCATGTATTTCCTTCCAAATATTAAATTTGAACAACTCAATGTATTTGAACACCACCAATAAGATGAATGAGAGAAAAACAAGAGATTTCAGCTATGTTTATGAATGAGCAGTGGCAGAACATGTAATGATGTTAAATTTCTTTGTTTCAGATTCAATTTAAAAGAAAATAAAAAATCAAGTATTAGTCATATAATTGATATTACACTCATATAATTGTTATTACAGATGTTCAAAAAATGTACATTCTCATATCAGGCATATAATTATACAAACATAATCTAAGCCAAAAAAATTCAGCAATAATCTACATGGATTGTGGATTTGTTTTATCTATAAATAATATAATTGTTATTACACTCTACTCCCCTCACTCTCAAAGTAATACACCTGTCATATATTCTTATATGCTGCCAGTCCAACACAATGAAAACTATACTGAACTTATTCACAAAATATGTGTTTGTAATTCAAGGGAGTTAGCACATTTTCAACAGATTATAGGGTGTTTGTAAATCACTGGTTTTACACTTTTTGGGTCTAGGCCTGCTATTCTTATTTGCATTCATAAAATTTTGATCTCTTTTCTCATCTTTACTCCTTTTATTTTGATTTTTCTTTCTCCATTTTTTCTTTTGATTGCTATTACAAACCAAAGGAAGAACAGTTAAGAGACACATCTCTTCCTTGCCATGCTCAAACTTTTAACCCCACCCAAAAAATCCAAACTCATTATTGACTGCACAAGGCATTGGCATTCTAAAACTTTTTGACCACAAATCAACTTTCCAATGATTAATAATTTGAGGTTGAATAGTATAGAGGTCAACAACCTTAGAAATAATAGTACATGATTCAATAATTTCAAGAAAGTAGATATGCCCATATCCAAAAGGCCTTTCCTTCCATTGGCTTTTATTCTTTTCATACCTCTCCTTCTCAGATGTTATCATATCTTGATATAAATCTAGCAGACTTTCTATCTTAGCACAATTATCTTCAATTTTTGAATCAGAGCCATGTCCCTTTGGCTAGTCAGTATCTCCCAAGTCAAGTGAATTCCAATCAAATTCATCAATGTATGCATTGGGATCAAATTATGGTATGCCACAAGGAGTTCCATTAATCTTTGCAAAATACCTCTTTTTGGCAACATGAAAGCCTCTTCTACTGCTGAATCATTCCACTTCTCTATTTTTGGAAAGAAAATTGTGCATTTATTTACCTCACAAAATTATTTCCATGGAAGACTGACAAATTTCTTACAAAACTCATTTTCCCACAAAGGTATTGATGGTATCCAAATAGCTAGAACATTCAAATATGAGTTAGAAAATATATTATGCATACAAATAGACCTTAAATCTGACTCATATTAAAGAATATAGTCCAAGAACACTCACTACATACTGCATTATACACAACCCATTACTTCCCCTGAGATTTACCAGGAAAAAATACTAAACATCCCCAAATGCTCAGAACCAAGTTAGAGTATACACCATATAACATCTAGAAAAAGGACCAAAGAAATGAACATTAAAAATCGGTCAAACTACAAAATATAAATGCATTTCACTTTCTGTACCTTTTGTTTTTCTGGGATGAAAGATATCCATAACCTCCTCCTCAGGAAAATACGATGGTGTTCATTGTGGACCACCTTTCCTTGATTGGCTTCTCCTCCAACCACCCATTTTTCCAACTCAAATGACAACCTTGGAAACTAACACCTAAATGAAACAATTAATAATAAATCAGAAAAAATAAAAAGATACAAAAGTTGTACATTCTCATATCAGTCATATAATTTTTATTACACTCTACTTCCCTCACTCTAGAAGTAATAAAACTATCATATATTTTTATATGCTACCAATCCAACACTGTGAAAACCATACTGAACTTATTCAAAAAAAATATAAATAAAGAATAAGTACTTTGCCTATACCAGTCATTACTACCTTAACATCATTACAAGAACAAGAATGGATGTATTTTTTTTGTGAATGCATTTTGGTTCAACTCAAGTCTATCAGAGAAATAAATAAAGTCTACATTGTAGATAGAGTTAATAGGGTTAAATTGAGTCATATCAGAAAAATGAAAAGAAACAAAAATTGTACATTCTCATACCAGTCATATAATTGTTATTACACTCTGCTTCCCTCACTCTAGAAGTTGCACTCCAACATAATGAAAAATATACTGAACTTATTCAAAAAAATATAAATAAAGAATAAGTACTTATTCTATACCAGTCTTTGCTAGCTTAACATCAAGGTGAATCCACAATAATGGGTTACAATTTTTTGAATAACAAGAACATGTTTGTGGGGAAAAATATTTACTAATATCCTTTGACAGAAGGGGTGCTTCGAATGAAGGGGGTTCAATCAAAGGAGGTATTTGAATGAAACCCCTTGGGTTCATGAATTTAAAAAATTAAATTAAATGAGACCTTCACTCAAAGCCCCCTTCGAACAAAGGGCCTTTTTTTCCCTCTATTTTTAGAGAAAAGGATATCTCTGGTGGTTTTCATTTTTTACAAAATAGCAAGGCGAGGTGAAAGGTGAAAGTAATTTTCATGACCAGAAGGAACTGGTGAGGTGAAAGGTGAAAGTGAGGTGAAGGAAAGCACAGGTCAACATCAAAACTAAAAAGAGGTGCATGCAAACAATTTTAACTCAACCAATATTTTCCTTTATAAGATTGCAAAAATCTTGTCTTGAATTCAAGAATTGAGTAGCCTTAAAATCTTAATGTTTTTAGATGCTTAATTAAGTGCATGGGCACATTGATATGTGGTATCCCTCTTTTTTAGGGTTTGATTTTGCTAGGGTTTGGTTTTTAGGGTTTAGGGTTTGATAGGGTTCTTTGATGATTTCTGAATGGAATTTTGTAGCAGCATTCGATTTGTAGTATTATCAACCAATCTTCCATAAAGTTCTATTAAATGACACTCAGTTAATAAAACCAATAAATATGTCTTACAATACCAAGTGATATTCTTAGAGGATTCAATGATTTGAGACAAAAGGTACCACAAATTTATTTTGGAATTGCCTAGATACATTGTTGGACATATCAGGGTGATTATGGGAGACATCTACAACACCTTGTGCAATTCCATGGGGTACCCATACCTATCAATGTACCTGAAGTGTTTTATATATGTTTCGAAGTTTCCAGGCCAATTCATTAATACATGATGAAAACATTTATATCACACCTTTTATGGTTTTACCTCATGCCAATATTTAAATCTATTGCTCAGGGAAACAATTCAATTATGTATGATTAACATGTACATTGAAATCAATAATTTGCTAACCATGAGTTGTTGATGTCTTGCATGCATGAATTTTAGCAGCTCCATTATGATTCAAAGGGAGTTCTATTATCAATTTGGAATATAAAACCATACAAATCTTACACCAAAGTTTTAATTTTTTCTTGTTTCTTCACTATTCTATTTATTGGTCCTTTCGGTCTAACTTCTTGATGATACACAAGTATAATCCATATTTGAACTCTTAAGACACAATGATATTTGACTTAAGATACCAAATAATTTCACGATTGTTATTTGACTTCTACCAATAATGATGATCAAGAAATATCACATGACTTTGCTACAATGAGTTGTCAAATTTCATCACACAAAAATGATTTGAGATGTTAGAATTTCATCACAAGAATGGATTCATTTTGTTTGTGAAAATAGGTACAACTCATTCAACCGCATTAATCTCTGCCTACCCAACATAAATAATACAGGTACAACTTACTCAAACACATTATAACTATCCAAGAACTGAAAAACACTGATGCAATAAATTACAGCCTCCCCATCCATAAAACCAAACCATACCACCTTATTAAAAATAATAATAAAAGCAATACCATTACTCAATTAAAAAAAGTAGAAAAAAATTGCATACCTTCTCCTTCCTCTTTTTTTTTCTACTCATCTTCCTCTCTCTTCCAAAAGTGTTATGAACCTTCAACACAACCACAATTTGTGTACAAGTGTAGTACACAAAATTCACATGAATGAAAGATGAACTATTGCTCTTGAAGCCTAAAATAAAATTATTAATAAAACAAGAAGAATTTGTGGGGCATGGGAGGATCAATGGATAGATGAACCCAACCATTGACGATGGACGATCAGAATTTAAACTTTCAAGATCTGTATTTACTAAGGAGACATCAACCTGGAGACGGTCGTGTAGAGGAATGTACCCATTAAGTTTTTTTTTTTGATGAATAAGCAACTATCTATATTAAATTAAATATAAGAGTACATATTCACAACAAAAGGGTGTGTGGTAGAAAGGCACACCCCACAAGTCACATGGGCAGCACCCATAAATCACCAAAAATCAAGTCACATGGGCCCAACCCAGAAGTCCAAGAGCGCAAAATATGAAAACAATAAATAGGCCATTATGTGGCTAAAGCAGTGTCAACAGAGCTAGGAGGGTGTCTGTCATCCATATTCTTCCCCCATAAATCAGTGGTATCTAGAGTGATGTCAAGAGGAGAACCCCAACCATCGCCATCATCTTTCTTTTCTTTATCTTCTTCCTTCCACTGGGGCGAGATTGCAAGTGCTAGACACAAACAACATTTACCACTATCTAGCCACCCAAAACCAGAGGTAGGTGGAGTATTAGAGAGCCACCTAGAACCACCACCACTGCTCCCCAAAGTACCACCAGAAAGCCATCCCTAACCAACCTGCGACAAAGGAGAACGAGCACGCTGAGGAGGGCGAGAGCGTCATCGAGCAGGAGGCTGAGAGTGGGGATGCAAAAATCCAATCCGCTGCCGGCCCCCAAAAGGTGACCAGTCATGGGAGGAGGAGGGCAAGTCAGGGACCTGAACCACAATGCATGGGGCATTTCCCTAGTGGTCTAATAGGACTTGTAGGTGAGCAACCTCTAGTGCAACCTTGTTTGCTTGCACCTATATCTGTAAAATCACATTAGAACAAATAACCACTTTAGCATAGAGAGAAACATTAATATCCATTTGAGAATGATAAAATATATAAGTATTTCAATCTTTCCAAATATTGAAGAGAATTTCCACTTTGAAATTGTGCCAAAGTTCTAGGTGAACTTAGCAGGGATCCTAGACGGATCCCCCAGCAAAACTATATGCCAAGAAAAAGGTTCCGATCGAAAGGGCCAAAAGAAATCATGAATCCAAGTCCAAAGTTGTTGATCTCTAGGAAAAAACCAGAAAAGATGCTTAAAGCTTTTAGGTTGCGCACAAAAATAGCAACGAGGGTCCTGGACCCCCAAGTGTATAAGCCGAGAACCCACAAACAAACCTTGGAAAAGAATACACCAAGCAAAGTGGGCCAACTTCATATTAACACTTCCAGACCAAGTGGAAACAAATATTTTATGCCAAACATGAACAAAGGAGTGAAGTAGCTATAGGAGTTGAGAAAATATAACTTCACAAACCCCGAAGATCACCTGCATGCAAATAACCTGTCACAAAAGAAGAGATGGAGACAAACAAGCAGGGGTTCTCTAAAAATTGAAAATGTATATATCAAAGAGAATGAGAGAATGAATTGATATGAAATACAATGGGATCAATCCTTATAAAGAAGAGATCATGCAAACCTTAATAAAACCCTAATAGGAAAAACCCTAATAGAAGCCCTAATAGGAAAATATTTAATAATTAATATAATTATTAAATGTCACTTTATGCAAACTAACGTGAAATCTTAAGAAGGGAATAAAGGTAACTTAATCAACATAATTAAGTTAAAACCTTTACTCTAACACCCCCCCTTAAGATAAGCAACAATGCAGCTACAAACAAATGCAAGAAAGCAAAGGTAACTACAATGCAAAAAGGAAAACATGGGTCCCGACAACTAGACTAGATTAGGTACCCAAATACAACCAAATCTCTATAAAAAGGAGAAATAGAGAAAACCTCATGGGAAAAAGCTCTACTCCAAAAAAAGATGTAGAAAGCCAAGAAGAAACATCACTAAAGTAGAAGAAGCTGCAAACAACTGTTGAAAGATGACTGCTATGGTGTTGAAGAACCTCCGCTGGAGATGGAAGATCCCTTCCAAGACGAAACCAAGGAAGAATTAACATGAATCATATAATAACCCCCCCATAATGCTGAACTGAGAGAGTCTGACAGATCCACTGAAATGGTGTGAAACACCTCGTAGTGCATGAGGAAGAAGAAACAACATCTAAAAGTGCGCAAGAAAGCACCTGCAACTGAAAAAGTGGTGTGCAAAACAAAACAGACATGCATGAGGCTGAAATCATATGGATCCACTGTCGTCGTGGAGGGACACTCACCGGACAAAGGATGTGATGGCAAAACAAAGGAAAACTACACAACCCCCTATGGTATGGATTCACTGTCGTCGTGGAGGGACACTCACCGGACAAAGATGTGATAGAAAAACAAAGGCAAACTACACAACCCCTCATGGCACTTTATAATAATAGTGCAAGTACAAAATATGGCACAACCTTATGTGCAAAATCCCCAAAAATGCATGTATAATAGTGTGGCACTTTATCTCAGTGTGTTTACATAAAAAATTGCTTACAAATGATGCTCAAAATGCCCTCAAAGGACAAAATGCTGGAAATACATGAAGAACAACCAAAAACAAAGCATCCCATGCAAACAAAAAGTTTCCAAGATCAAATATATCCAGATAATCCACTAGAGTGTGAAAACAAAAATAATTGAATAAAATATCTGGAGTGAAATATGGAAAAATTGCATGGATGAAACTGAAGAGCTCTGAAATATGGTTCCAATGCCATTGAGATTGTGAAAAACAAAGAAACTAATTAAAAGTTATGAGCTCGGGACTGAAAATATCCCCTTTGTCTTCAACTGGTTGTAGAATGCACCAACAAAAGAAAGATGTAATGATACCCATACCATTGGAAAGATGAGAAAACCATCTTTCTGATGATATCTCGTTTGCCAAAAAATGATATCGTATGCCCAAGTTACGGCCTTTGGAAGAAAACAGCTCCAAAGAGGGAAAAAGCCAACACTAGGTTAAATTTGACGGTCATACGACCGTCGCAACAAAAATGCTAGCTTAAATTTGATGGCCAAATGGCTGTCACCGCATTTGCACAATTGGACTTATTTTAGAATTTTTTTTTTTTACAAAGTTAATTTAAAAAAAAAAATTAATAAAAAAAGGAGGGAAGGGGCCGCATGGGGACCGCCGCCTGCCAAGGTGGCAGGGCGGTACCCATGCGGTACCATCGGCCCTGCAGGGGGTGGTGCCCAAGGGGAGACCGCTTGCCATAATGGTAGGTGGTGGTACCCTTGGTACCGTCCCTGCAGGCGCAGGTGTACCTGTAGCCATAGGCCTAAGCAGGGCTTTAAACTGCTTTTATAATTTCTTTTTTTTGTGATTTTTTTTTTAACATAAAAAAAATCAAAACTTTTACAATAAACTGCGAATTTTTTTTTTTGCAAGAAAAAAATAAATTTTTTTATGAAATAAAAAGAACGGAAAAATAAATTCCGAATTTTTTACCAGGCAAGCGGATTGTCGTACGGCCGTACCAGCAAAATTTTTTTGCCTCAAATTTTGACTTTGTCCAAAATGGACAAATGAATAGTCCATTTAGGGGTTTTGGATCGCTGCAGACACAATGACAAGGTCCATTTGAGCTGAAAATGCTTCAAAATTGTAGGTATGCCTTGGATCAAGAAAATAAACCCCAACCCTTGAAGCTCCAAAAATCTTCAAAACAAGAACAAGAAGCAATAGGTGTGGAGCTCTGATACTATGTAGGAGTTGAGAAAATACAACTTCACAAACCCCAAAAATCACTTGCATGCAAATAACCTGTCACAAAAGAAGAGATGGAGACAAACAAGCATGGGTTCTCTGAAAACTAAAAATGTATATATCAGAGAGAATGAGAGAATGAATTGATATGAAATACAATGGGATCAATTCTTATAAAAAGGAGATCATGCAAACCCTAATAAAACCCTAATAAAAGCCCTAATAGGAAAATATTTAATAATTATATTTAATTATTAAATGTCACTTTATGCAAACTAACGTGAAATCTTAAGAAGGGAATAAAGGTAACTTAATCAACATAATTAAGTTAAAACCTTTACTCTAACAGTAGCCACCTCTGGTTCAAACTGTGGATCATAGGAAAATGGGGTGAAAGCCACCTGTAACCAAGTCGCAGCTTGTAGCTCCTGATAGGAGTATCTTGAAACCGATTCCATTCTTTCTGCCAAGGTTTGTTCCCACGAATGCCAATTTTATGAAGCATTTCTGCTGCAATGACACTCACCAGACCATCAAAAGTAGTAAGGTATTGGTTTTGAAGTCTGTACTGGGCCTTGAAAGTATCCCACTACATAATACGCATAGTGGTTCAATGAAAGACCTGTTGCAAGGTTTGGATGCCCTTTTTGTGAAATTTGAGTGCTTTAAGCTAGGGTGATTTAGCCAAAGGCTGACCATTATGCTAAAAAAGAGGAGACCACCAAATATTTTACTAATTGAGTGAAATCCCATCACGAAATCCAACACCGACCCATCAGAGCCAAGGCTTAACAACCTCCCAGGCATGCCAAATGTTTTTGCCACAAAAGTTCCAACAATTTAAACAAGCTCCTTCATAACCAAAAGGGTTTGAAAGCCCATTCCTTTCCAGGCGGGTCCGTGAATAGGAAATCCAAAATGAATATAATGCCTGAGAAGGATCTTCCAGGCTTTATCTTCACTGAGGGAATAGATAATCCACTTGACACAAAGAGCAACCCAGGTCCTCCATAATCTTTGGGGAGGAAACAAAACTCCCAAGCAACACAATGGAAACCCTCGTGGGTTTCAGAGGAGGCCCATAGAAAATCCCAAAGCATTTTCTCAAGCTTGCCATAGGTAGCTTTGGAGGGAGCCCAACAAGAGGAGTAATAAACATGAATGGCCGTCAAAACTTTAGAGCACACATGGAATTTTCTAGCCAGAGAAAGAGGCTTGGTAATCTAGTAAGCAAGCTTCTATTCAACCCTAGAGAGCACAACTTTCCAAAGCTTCACAGGAGAGGCTTGGAAAGAAAAAGGTATGCCCAAGAAATGAGATATCTCTCCCTACCTTATCCACCTCCAATTGTAATTTTAAAGCCATGCAAGAGTGGGTAACACAAAGTTCCTATAGCATAAGGTCTTGTGCCATTGGATGGAAGAGCTGGAGGCCAAACAAATTTTTTTGAGACAATCAAGGGAAACGGTGATCGATTATTCTTCCTCCACGAGAGTGACAAATGAATTATCTGCAAAGTGGCCACTAACAAGCTGCACCTGAGAGTTAGGGAGATAAATCCCTTTGATGCGTTGTTGAGAAATTGCATGGGCCAGAAGGTAGCCAAAACCCTTAGCCGCAATCACATACAATTAGGGGGCAAGAGAACACCCCTACCGAATGGAGCGAAAAATACCAAAAGCATAGGATTGGTGGCCATTAATGGTGATGCAAGCTGAGGCATCAAAAAAAAGAATATGAACATACTGAATGAAATTGGGCCCAAACCCCAAAGCTTGCAACATCGCAAGAATGAAAGGCCATTCAATGCGGTCATAGGCTTTGGAAAAATAAATTTTGATGAACACTACTTTTTGGTTTGAGCATTAGGCCCATTCCATACCTTCCCAAACAAAAATAATATTATTCAGAATGAACCTGAATTTGATAAATCCAATTTGCTATGGGCACACAATCTAAGGCAAGAGATGGTGGATTTTCAGAGCCAGAGCCTTAGCAATGATTTTGTAGGAGACTTTGAGAAGCGTGATGGGCCTCCAATTGCAGATGTCCTTCAAATCCCCAGGCTTAGGTATGAACTTTATATTGCCTTTGTTAATTAGATTACCTAGAGAGTTGGTGTGAAAATCCTCAAGGTAAACATGATGCAGATCTTGCCCAACACAATCCCAAAGGGCTTTGTAGAATTCACAAGGGAAGCCATCTATCCTAGGGGCCTTGTCATCAGTAATAGAAAAAATAGTTCCCTTAAGATCATCAATTGTCAACAATTGATCAAAAAAAAATTTCTAGGTTGAAG
Source organism: Sequoiadendron giganteum (assembly GCA_007115665.2). Lineage (NCBI taxonomy): Eukaryota > Viridiplantae > Streptophyta > Pinopsida > Cupressales > Cupressaceae > Sequoiadendron > Sequoiadendron giganteum. The sequence continues at coordinate 97,190,385 of CM021101.1, forward strand.
AAAGCCTATGTGGCACGACAACAAGGTAGTCTTGAAAGGCTTGCTATTTCATAGGCATGGAATCTTGTATAGTGAAAACCTGCTCATAATGGCACACAAAGGCTTGGAGAATGTTAGGGAGCTCAAAGAGCACCTGAGTGCCTTCCTTGATTTTTTTGATACTTGGGGATGAGTTCCTGACATGAGGTTCCAAAAAAACTTATTCGGAGGCACAATCACCGATCTTAAGCCAATGCAACCAAGATTTGATTTGTGCTCCTCTGGTAGCGTAATTATCAACCACCTACTTTTTGTGTCTTAATTTTCCACCCTGATTTGAAATGACTGGGAAAAAGGGCTAGCAGCTAGAGCCTCCATAGCTGAACGTCAGTCAACAATGGTTGCTTGATAAGTTTGCTGGAAAAAAATGGTCAGTTGGCACCCATAAATGCACAAAAATTGAGTTGTACGAATGATGGCATCATTCCACCAGGTAATCCATCCTATTTGGCTAGCTGGTCTGCACTCCAAAATCCACACTTGATGAATGTGGGCTAGAGTGGGCTTGTGACAGAGCAAAGACGTGTTAAAAAATAATCGAGTTTTACATGTGCAAGGCTGACAAGGTGCCCATTCAATGCAAAAATAAATTGGGAAGTGATCAGACAGAGTCAAATCCACTAACGACTTCACTGGCAAGGCAGAGCTGACAAAAGAAAAAAAATATTGAGCCGAGATCATGGCATGATCAAGGCGCTTAAATACTTTATCAGAATCGTCCTTGTAATTACACCAAGTGTGCCAGAGGGAATGAGAATGGTGGCGACCAATATTGGGATCAAAATGCCCCAATTTATTACGCATGAAAAACCATGCCTCTCGTTTACCAGCTACCCAATGGAAGGGAAAGTTACCATCCTTTTCATATGTCACCTCGACCATATTTTAATCCCCACAAAGTAACAGGTGGCAACTAGTAAATAATTAGCAATCCAGTGCCAAAGAAAAGAGCACTCCACAACATCATTAGAGGAATAAACATTAATAATCCCAAAGGAATTATTATCAATGTTAAGGATAATCCAAACTATCTGATGAGAAGGATCAGTCCCATGATCCACAACACAAGTATGCAAATGCGAGGACAAAAGGGTGATAGCTCCGCCAAGCCTAGCCTCATGCAGAGTGAAAAACATAGTATTGGTTGACCAAATAGAATGACAAGCCGAAGCAAGCAAGAACCCATAAATTTTAACTCTTGGAAACAAAACACTTCAATACCAGAATACTTCTATAAAGTATCTCTAACAAAATACTTTTTGGAGAGGTCTGTTAGACCTTGAACATTCCATGAGAGGAAATTCATGGATGAAAATCTTCCATATTTTTGAAACCCGGTTCTTCCTCATCTAGGGAAGAGAAACTATTCTTTAGGAAATCTTGTAGAACTAAACCAATCTGAATAGGGGGTGAAAACCTCTACTTTTCTGGCATATATTCTCCTTCTTCAAGTGGTGGAGACAGACTATGAGACTGCCTTTGAGCTCCTGACATGGGAGGCACACTTGACTGAGCATACATAACAGGTGTAGGCTAAGGCATCGCCTTTGACCTGGGCTGCACCAAAACATTAGCAGCTCCAGAAGGAGCGTCTCTCCCCTTCTCCGAAGGGTTTCAAACAACTTTTGGTGGTTCAGAGGTCTTGGAGGCTAACCCAAAACTAGTTGACATATTTTTCCAATTTGTAACCGTGGTCCACTTTGTTTTAGCCTCCGTAGAAGGCTCTGTTTGATGAGGATTTTCAACATCTTGTGACAAGGATGGTGCATGAAGCATTGTGAAAGGGCAGTCCTTGATCTTGTGGTCAACTAACTAACACTAATAGGATGTTTTAGGCAAATTGAAATACATGACTTTCTAGGTGTGCCTAATAGCTGCTATTTGAATATCCACATATTCTTTCAAATCCTTGGATAGGTCCACCTCCACACAGACTCGCTTCTGGGGTCGGGCCTCGAAAAACCTATCTGGTTCTATACAAATAACCCCCCCAAAAGAGGAAGCAATGTGATTCAAAAAGGGCACAAAAGGCAAGGGCAGACTAGGGAACTCAATTCAAATTGGGACCCACATTTTGGTGTCATCTGGGACAACAAAATCCTGAGTCCATGCTTGGAAAACCAGCAAGGATGACCTAACATACTAGAGACCGTGGCTTAAAATATCCTAGACATGATTGAATTCCATGAAATGAAACAGAAAAAACCCTTGGTCAAGTTTTGGACCATATCAAGGCGGACCCCATGAGGGACCCAAGCCTTGCTGACCCATTCTTTCAACACACTTTCTAGGGGAGTCCTCCCAAAAAAGTAACCCACAAAGGTGTGTTGTTCAAGCCATTGGCAAGAAAAATCAAAATCTGGTAAAGGAAAAATCACATCAGCTGGGGAATCACAGTTCTTACCTTGTGAAAGACGTTCAGAACAAATTTCCATGGAATTTTGTTTGGAGGAGGAGCCATTGAACTGCATCGATGAACCGTTAACACCAACATGAATTTCTAGGTTAGAGTCAGTTGAAGGCATAATAAAACCCTAAAACCACAGTAAATGCAGCCATACTCAATGAGGGAGGATTTTTCTTGTGCAACAGGTGTAGTATGACGCAACATGGGCCAAGGATGACCGCATAAAACAAAAAACCCTAGCAAACCTCATACTCTCCTCTGGAACCTAGTTTCATAACATCTATGTACCCATTAAGTTTTTGAATTTGAATTGGGTAGAAAATAGATGTATGATTGGGACTTTCATGGCGACAATCATACACAACAATAAATTTTGAAGATTCATCACGAGGCCTGAGGACCCTAACATTTTACATGAAGATTCACCATAATCTAGAGTAGAGTATATTTCACAATATGAACTAGAATCTGATTATATTTCTCGCAACTCATGAGACACATTAAAATAGTTAAGGATTATTTATCCTTCTCATGGTTAAGTTTCAACTATTTAATTAGTTTCAGAAATTGTTTGTTGATTAAAAAATATTTTTTTATATATTAATATAGGATGTATTTTATTTTTATTTTTCAATGAGCTCATTCAATCTTTATTCTATTAGGTTTTTTTCAAGTTATTATTTTTCCTTTTAATATATATTTGATTGATTAAAAAATTCACACACTATGGATGACCATGAACCCCTATCCTTAGCTTATCTTCATGCTTATATCAAAGATTTCAATGTGTTTTCATATTTTGTTATATTTGATTCTTTTGATCCTTGATTTAACACTCTATCCTTTCTCCACAAGGATAGTGATGATTGTTACATGAATTCATTATTTCATTATGTACATGACTTTTCATCGTTCATGAAGCTTGTCATTTATTCTCTTTCTCTTTTGGATGCTTTTACTTCACATTTTGATGAGCTTCATTTTGATTATGCTTCTCTTATGATTAGTGATAATGATTTTAAAGGAATTAATAAAATTAATTACACTTATTCTATTATTGATAGTTATTCTAAAATTTATTAGGATTAATTATAATAATTTACCCTTCAATACTTTCCATTCTTTTCATAATATACCTAACAAGGAAGATTGTAATCATTTAATTAGTCATGTACCTTGTTTATTTTCTCCTTCATATGATGTTATAATTGAATATCAAATAGGCATGATAATTATATTATTGATGACAAGAAATCTATACAATTATTATAGTTGGTTGAAGAAAAAATTTCAACTACTACCCAACCAACTACCAATGTTAACCATAATATTATTATTGTTAATGATGTGATTTATAATATTTTATTCCAATAATCCCCTCTTACTACAACATTTTATAAAGAGAATAAATTAAGAAAGTTTGAAAACATTCAAACTTCATTGATGCAAGGGATTTGGTAAATATGTTAGCATGTTTCTCTTAAGTGGATTGATACTATAATTTAATAATCTATGTTGGAAATATGATGTAGAATATATATAATGAGATATGAGAATATGATCTGCTATATGTTCATCTAATGGATGTCTAAGGTGTTATTATATATGATGTATATATGTGCATATATTTAATTTTATATATTTGATTCTATCATAACCATTTGTAATCCACTACATAAGCATTGGAGATCTTCTTATCACTCATAAAGGGGTATAAATACAATTTTTTGCAAGAAACTTAGCCTCAAATCTTTAATTTTTAGTGTATTCATGTTAAAATTTCTATAAGTTGGATCATTTGTTATAACTTGACTTTGATGCTTTTATTTTTGGGATTATTGCATATTCACTTAGGCATGTTCCACTTCTTCCATAGGTCACATGTTGGAGGATGAAATAAGTTCTTTCTTGAGATGGTGGTCATCTTGGCTATTTTTATAGGTATCTTGATGGATCATAAGAGCATATCAAAGATTTGGGTGAGTTCATGATTGTCTATGATGATTTATTTACAAGACAAAGTAAGTGCAAAGGAAATAAAAGATACTCAACTAACTGCCAAAATCCAAAATACATACTAAGTACAAGAGACACATCCCTTTATACAATTTTCCTTAGATAAAATTAGGACTAGAATATAAGGAGTAGAATAGTAAGTAAGCTGGATCATATATGAGTCAATGTGAGATATATTATGTATATAGAAAAAATAAGAGTGAGAGATAAGGATGTAGTATGTAAGATAGAAGATGATTAAATATTGACTAGTATTATATGAGGGATAAAATATAATAAGCATTAAGTCAAGGAATGATGTATAACTGAACATCGTATTACATGTGTGTGGTGAGTGTGATGAGATATTAGAACATGATATACCACATATTGATCTATTGGATGTCTAAGAATTTATTATATATGATGTATATGTATGTGTGTGAATATATTTAATTTTATATTTTATTCTATTAGAACCATTTTTAATCCATTTCATAAGCCTTGAACTTCCTTGTATCACTCATATTGGGGTACAAATAAAACTCCCAATAAAATTAGGCTTAGGTCCTCAATTTGTAGCCTATTATTTCTAACATTTCTACAATTTGGAGCCTTTTTTATTTCTTGTATTTGATGATTTTATTTTTTGTTTTAGTGCATCTTCACCTTGGCTTGGTCCTCTTCTTCTCTAGATCACATGTTGGAGGATGAAATAATTTATTGCTTGAGATGATGATCACCTTTGACATTATTATGGGCATATTGATAGAGCATGAGATTGTATTATATATTTATGTGATTTCATGATTGTCTATGATAATATTTTCATCAATTAATACATCTAAAATGTCTACAACATGTGGGAAAATGTTAGGAAAAATAGTATTGTACACTTTGCACAAGAAAATAAATATTTTAATTATGTAAAATAATATGTATTTATGTCAACTGCATCTAAGGAGATGTGTTTATCCATACTGTATATTTATATGGTTCCACTTGTAAAATTGCACATAACATTGGTTTGGTATTTTATGTGTGGATTGCACATTGGAAAAATATTTAATATTGAGAGAATTTAGTACCAAATAGTAAAGTTTGGGGTCAATGGTTTTATGCTCTAATGGTTTTGAGACACATAGTTTAGTTAATGTCACTTAGTACTTTTATGTGAGCTTGAATTTATAAAAGAAAGCACATGTTTAGTGGTTGGTTTGGTTATCATTTGCATTGAGATCTCTTGAAGAGTGCATATGTGAAGCATAGTATGGGATGTATGGTTGTACGGTTACCCATTATGCTTCAATAGATGGGGGATCATTAGAGGATCTTGATGTTTTAAAAGTATTCATGGATATTCTACATGTGCTTTTAATGAATAATAAATTTATTTTGGATGCTTCTGAAGACTAGTTTTTTCCCTCATGAGGTTTTTCCTAGGGTATACCTTGTGTCATATTGATGGTATATTTTCTTACTCTTTGGTATTGTAGATTCTTAGTGCTTGTTTGTATATTTCTCTCTCTTGAGGTTATGTGGAAATATTTTTATTGCTTCAATTTATTTCCTTTAATATAAGAACCAATGAAGTGGAAGTATCTAGTGCCTCTTCTTGTGATGTAGAGGAAATAATTTGTTTATTTTGTGCTATGACATTTTTTCCTTTTGGTTAAGATTTTAATTATTCTAACTCCTTTTCTATCTTATCTAAAAGTGTATCACCCTCAATAATCTATTTCTCAATTAGAGGTTTATTTACTTGTGTATCTATAATAGTGTGCTAGGACTCTTTCACTACCACTTACTATTTTTGATGCTGACATATTGATCCTTACTGTTTGTTGACTTGGTTGTTCATCGGCTTGGAATTTTTTTCCTTATTTCTATTTAAATCAATCTTATGTATCTATTTAATTGACATATTATGAATGAGTGCAATTTACAAGGCCCTATAGTATTTTTCAATAAAGTTAAAAGTATTTCATCTTACATTAATACCCACTTCATATTTGATCTTATCAAATAAAATTTTAGTTTCTTCATTAACCAATAGGATTAATTTTCTTGATTCTCAGCTATTAATTGTGCTTAATGGTATAGAAAGAGACCTTGTTCCCAATTTAGAAAACCATTGGGAAGGCACTTTTATTTGTAAAATGGTATATCATGGCATGATCGCATAACTTCGACCAAATATTTTCCATTCTTATATTTGAAAATTCCCTCAAAAGGAGTGGGCACAAAAAGACCTGGAGGAATGTGCAACATTGGAGAAGTTCAGAGATACTCTTTTATTATTGAAGTTCTTATACTGAAAGGTTCAATAGATATTTTTTAATCATATAAAACCTTTACCCCAATATCTAAATACCATTCTAGAATTATATAGCATATTTATAAATTCATTAAGCAAGCAAGGTAAAATTACATTGAAGAAACTTATTACTCCTATTATCACTATAATACAATTCCCCAAATGGTACATAATTATGGGCATCTTGATATCTTCTCAATATAAATCTACATTTATTATTTCTAATATTACAAGTATTTAAAACCTCATAATTTTATGGAATAGAATCCACAATGATATCAAGCCTAAAAAAGATGAATAATAGCTCTTTGGAATTGATATAATTATCTAAAATAATAGCACCATAATCCTAAATAATATTTTACTTATTGTCAAGCCTACTAAGAACTATTCATAATATGACAATCTAATTTCAAGATGTAGACTGAGGTCCAAAACACTTTTCTTAGCTAGGTACTAATAACATAATGATTACACAAACATATTATGCAACTCAACTTCCCATAAAGTTTAAACATAAAGTTACTAAAGTAATTAAACCTTGACTATAGTAAATTCTTGGTTATAAATCCCTCCTAATAAAATCTTTAGTTTCAATTTGAACTTGAAAGATCATATACATATTTTCCCTATAAAGATAAATTTGATTCATAAATGAAACTTGTAGAGCTTTATTTTCCTTAAAATATTCTTAAAGTTGTTTTCAAGGTCTCCATTTATATATTATTTTGGTTCTTCTAAATCCATTTAAACTTCAAGTTTTAGTCTAAGTACAATAACAAGATCTAGTGTATATGGAAAAAAGATAAATCCACATAAGTTCACAATCCTAGTATGATATGTACACTCAATCCTTGTCTTCAAGTTTGCCACAAATTATTGTTTCTTATAAAATAACTCTAAAGCTCCAAAATCAGTGTCATTCTATTCTACATAGATAAAGACATTAAAAGAAACTTAGCAGTATAGCATCTTGACGAACTCACTAGAGCTAGAAGATGAGTTGGTAACCAAAAAAATCATAACTATTATTGGAATAGTTCACATCACTATTACCATCCCTTGAAGAAATCTCTCAAGGAAAAATGAGTAGTGTTGCCAAATTCAGAGTGATAGAAGGCATGATTTTTCATTTTTTACCCTTAGGATCAATTGCATGCACTTCCACCATGACTGCTAATCTATGAACGCCCCCCTTCCTCTACATTTTATTCATCTATACTCCTAAAGCAATCAATTAATTCATCTAGTTTGCATCCATATTCATATTTAACTTTCCTATCCTTCCTCTTTGAATGAGTAAAATTTTATGCATTTAATGGTTTTCCCTCCATAGTCATCCACCGTGGAAGTGGGTAACGTGGGGGATGCGAAACATAACTAACATATATTAAATATATATAAAATAAATATTCTAAATTAAAATATACAACCAACATATTTTTATAAAACCAATGCAAATATATAGTCCACATAAATAAAATAGTGTATATAACAAAAGACATATAGACAATATTTATTTGAACCTTTAGTTTAAGAGTTATTGTATTTTTTACATAAATATCATATTTTATATATCTATCCAAACTACTCAATAGATTCACACATGAATAAGTAAGATAAATAAGAAATTGCATATAAGACTATTTATTTTAATATTATTTAATGATTATTAGTACTTGTGTCACTACTATTCTTCAACTCATTTTGTTAATTAGTTATTAATAAGTTGGCTTTGAACCAATTAAAAACTAAAATTTTATGCTATTCAAATATATATATATATATTTTTAAGTGAACAGGTTAAATAACTTTAAAAATTGTAAAAGTTATTATGTTTTCAACATAACTAACTAAAATTTTTGGGGTGTTATGGGGAAACAAGATAAACTGTTTTTCAACATTTAAAAACAAAAATTCTATTTTTTTGCTTTATAAAGTCATTTCATTAAATCTTTCTAAATTAAATAAATGTTTCTTATATTTACATTTTGTTTAAGAATGATTTTTTTAATGTATGTAATTGTTATTTTTTTATTAATAAAAAATCTCACAAAAATCAATTAGCTATTTTATAAAGATTCGGATTCACACTATTAAAATAATAAAATAAAACTTAAACTAAAACACATCCATAAATTAGCATATAAAATAATCTTCCTAACAATTTGATTTTAAACAATTAAAATAAAAAATTTAAATTAAATCTTAAACTATTTGATATTGCCACCTTTTTATTTTCCAAATTTTATTAACTTCAAAACATACATAAAGACAAATAAAAATTAAATTAAAATAACTAAAATTATTATAATTATTAATTAAATTATAATAATAATTCTATTATTATTAATTATTATAATCCTAAGCATTATAATTAATATTCGAATTAGAATAAAAAATAAAGAATAAGGTAAAAATTATGGTTAGAACTATTCAAAAATTAAAATAAATTAAAAATAAAATATTACTTATATAAATCACTAAAATATGATTGATAGATATAATGCTCCAAAATTTTATCCATCTAATATCTTTATTTCAAATCTTATTCCCAATATTAATTCATAGATTTATTCTTTGTAATGCCATTCTATAATTCTTTATTGTTAAGGTTAGGATTATGACCATAGTTATGCATAGTGTTACGACCATAGTTAGGGTTAGAGATAGGTCTAGGATTATGATAACGAGTTAGAATTTATTGTTAGGGTTGGGGTTAAGTCATGCAAATAACTAATTAACATTACTAAAACACTATAATTAACAAAACTTACATTTATTTTTTTCAAATCTAAAAAACAATAATTACAATGCTATAAAGACAAGTATAGCCACTACTAACACTTATATTAATTTTGAAGAGATGCATTTTATTTCATATATAAGAAAAGACAAAAGATTATATACTTCAATATTATTTAAGAATATTTTATTTTACAGAATGTTTATTTTAAATAACAAATTAGCATGTTTATCTTTTGAGAAATCTATTTAAAGTAAGCATATGTTTATATGGTAAATTGATTTAAAAATAGACACTAAATATACTAGTTCAATTATTCCAGATATTTTTTAAAGTAGTTCTTTGGATCTCAACCATCCATCTATAAGTGTACTTGTCCAAATACTCCTCTCTAAACAAAAATCTATGAACATACATTAAATAAACATTACTCTTATCATATCAAAATAATTTATAGATAAAAAAATTATAAAATTTAAATCTTGATAAAATTATTTAATATTATTTAAAATAATTAAACATCAAATAATAATGTTTATACTCATTCACCTAAAAAAAATATAATTATTTTATTTTATAGTTTTAAATATCTTTCATATTTTAAAGTACTTTAATGTATGAGCCCCCGGATATTAAAATGATAGAAAAATTGAAACAACATGTGAATAAAATTAAATATTTTTATTTTGACATGGAAATCAACTCAGAATTTTTCGTGTAAGGCCATCTTTTTCTTGAAAGGCAATTTCCTTTTATAAGTTTTGGTTTCTTTTCTTGCCTAAACTTATGCCTAGCCAACGACTCCTGGAGAAACTTTTTAAAGCATGTTGTAAAAGGGAATAGGAAGAAACTATGTACGCCATTGATATGGAAAATTAGATCAACCACCATTCCATTAATAGTTTTCCTTCTTTATGGTTGGTGGGAATTTCTTAAATACATTATTCAAGTGTAGGCTTTTAGAGAGACAAAGAAATAAAGGTGTTTGATGATGTGTTAGGAGATGATTGTTCTTATATCATTTGGTTCAATAGTCAAAAGTAAATATTACGTAATTCAATGGTCAAAAGTAAATTTTGACTTTAATAAAATTAAACGATCATTTACTATTTTTCATAGGGATAAGGTATAAAATTTCTATTGTATATTTGATTATTGAAACTTGTGATGTTAAAATAGTGGAAACAATCAATTCTTTGATAAATTTGAGGTGCGTTAATCACATGGGATACAAAGATGCAAGAATGGACTTTGAAATCTAAAAAGAGGGGGAAAAAGTTTTCCTTTATTGATTTCGACATCAAAAGTAATGGTCTATGTTACCTTTCAACTAACAATTTAGGATTTTTAGGTCAGCTTGATTGGATATGCCATCCCTTTTATGTTTGTTGTGTGCTCAATGAATTGAGTTTATTTTTTGATTTAAATGTTGTGTTGAGGTGTGGGGCCTTGTTAGGTGTGGTTAGAAGTTTAGCAGTGATATCGTCAATGATAATTTTGCATCTCATTTGCCTATAAAAGTGGTAAATATTTTTTCTATTTTTATCAAGAAAAAATTATCTTTAATTATTGAACCATTTGAAATTTAAGAATCACCATTTTAAATTGAGTGCGTCCATTGTTGAGAAGTCTATAGGAATATGTAGCTAAGTAAAGGTTCCTTCCCTCAAGCCCCTCTCATCCCACATCACTCCTTTCTAAAGTTTAAGATTACCTCATTAAGAAAAAAATAATATTTTTATAAGGAATGTACAAAATAGCTGGTATATTGTGGTAAACAAATTGTAAAGAACATTCCCACATGAACAATCAACTATTTTGACCATTCTATTGAAATTTGTCATTTTTTTATTTTTAATTATTAAAACATCATATATTTATCGTTACATATAAACCTATCTTTTAGGTAAATTAAAAGTTCTAATTTTGGCACTCGATTATGAAAAAATTAAAGTCATTAGATTCAAAGAGTTAGAAATATATGAGATAAAATAAGTTTAAAAACCCGGCTAACAATCACCTAGACAAAAGTCTCCATAACCAATGTATTAAGGTATAGATTCCTTCTAAGTCACCAAAATTATAGTGCAAAATTGTTCTCTAGTTCAAAAAGTAGAGACCATAGTATTGGCATAGTTATTGCAATATATTACCTAGGGAAGATGTTATTCTAGGAAAATATTTGGGTCCTTACAATAAAGTATTATCATCCTTGAATCTCTTAATAAAAATGATAAGTAGATCCTCATGTTAAGTGATAGCATCACCATATTAATATACATAAAAATGTTATGGAAGAACTCCTTGATTTCAAAGTTAAGAGGGTAGTATAAGTTCTTAGGAAGAAGTAACAAAATTTGTAAGTACTTATTATGTTGCAAGGTGTGCGCCCTTGGTCTCCTTATGCTATACAATGTGGCGCTCAGGTTCGTGACATGGCTTAACTGCCTCTTGTGGATTCAGTAACTCTAGTGGTTGTATCAGACATTAACATGTTGATCTTTTGGTGCAATGGCAATTGTCTATGCAACAATTGGTATCAAATCTTGGATCATAGGTTTGAACTCCTCACTTGTGTTGGGGAGGGGATTATTGCAAGGTGTGCGCCCTTGGTCTCCTTGTGTTGTGCAACACAGTGCTTGGGTTTGTGGCATAGCTTAACCGCCTCCCATGGATTCATTAACTAGCAGTTGCATTAGGCATTAATAGGTCAATATTTTGGTGCAATGACAATTGTTTGTGCAACATATTGTGTACATGAATTTTTTAACATAATAGAACAAGTTAAATAATAGAACCAATTATACCCAAAAAAAAATGCAACTTAAGTGTTAGCAAATATTAATGAAAAAAATAAAGTTATGACCAACACCAACCCTTGTTTCACCAAGCTATGATGATTGTGCTCAAGAATGGTGGATGATATGAGTGCCTTCACCAAAAACATAACATTGCATATGATGGTGTGTCAAAATGGCTTGGGATAGCATCCTATTTATATATTTTTGGCTATAAAATTGGATAGCTAGGATTAAAAGTAAAGATCAAGCTCAAATTGGTTGAGACCCCTAGAGAGATGAGAGGAGGGAAAGTTTCCTCACATAATCAAAGGATGGAGAGAATAGATGGATTGAGGGGAAGTCAATGGTGGAGATTCCCCTTGGAAGAAGTGGAAGGTGTGGATGAAAATGGTAGTTGGGAGTACCCTTGAGGAATAGACAAATACTTTGACACATATTTCATGGTACCAAGGCCCTGTCACATACACTAAGGCCATACCATTGTCCAAATTTGGGGATGTGAATTATTTAGGGGGGTTTAGCTAGGATTAGGAATGTGTAAAATAAAGATCAAGGGGTTATTAGCCCTATAGACACTTAAAATTTAACCATACCTAACTACACTTGACTTTTACCTTATCCTATTCATTAATTAAATGAATATCTATTATTTATTTAATTAATTTACCCATCACCTTTATCCCCCACTTTAATTAAGTCAACCATATCCCTAGACCCTCTAGCCAAATTAATTAATTTAGGCTAATTAATGCACACCACATTCTCCTCCAATATTTACTTTCACTTTATGCCTCAATCCTTGTCCATTTAATCCTAGTCGTTGATTTCATTCATATGGATCACAATCTAAACTTGTCATCATGTGGCAAGTATCCCTCCCACCTTTATCCTCTCACATGTGATAGGATACAAAAGTCAAACTATCTTTACATCTCATCCATCCATTTTAGAAAACATCTTTATATCTCAACCACTCACATAAGGATATGCCCTAATGCATCTCCTAAACCTAACCCTTATCCCTCATGTGAAACTTGTCACATGACTATAACTTTGATTGAAAACCTTAATCCTTAATAAACCCTACCCATCCATCTGCCAATCCATCTTGTCCCTTGATCTCATTGTTGGAAAATCTATAAATTAGAAGCCTCTCATCCTATTTGGGCAACTAATCTTATGATAGTGTTATGATGTCTAATTTTCTATTGAATCACCTTGATCATACCATCATGCTTCTAGAATCTTGAGTAATTGAATCTATATATTGACACATCACAACTATCACACTTGATCTTTCTGAGGTTTGCAAGTATTTTGTTTGAATGAGAATTATTTGATACATATTTTATTTTTCATTTACATGCATACATTTTGGTGAGCCTAACATGAATCTTTACATTTAATGCTTGTCCTTATGAGTTTTGGTGAGTTTGATCTTGCAAGTGAAGGCTCTCCTAGAGGGGTCTTGGATGTCAAGTTTTTCCAAGGGTCTCTAATCACAAAAATAACCTCATGGTTGCACTCAAGAGGGCCAAGAGATGAATTTTGATATAATTTTTTTTATATTTTTCTTACTATCAAATTTTTGAAATATTTTATGACCAACATATAGAAAGTCATACAACCATATGGCCTAGAGTTTGTTGAGAATTGGTTTGATTGTTCATTTGTAGATTTAATAGATATATAGTGCTTGTATACATAATGACATATACACACAATCTAATATTTTGGTTGTAGAAGTGTTGGAAAGATAGCTCAAAGCTCTATGTTGTGGTTCAAGAATTTTTTCCAAATTGTTCTCCAAAAATTGAGTACACTCGGTCAAAGTTGCCCTTGCTTTTAAAGCTTCAAATGTCCATAACTTGTTCATTTTTTTTTTCATTAAAAATAAACTTAAAATTTATTAGAAAATATAAGGAATAAATTGGTGCTATCATTTTTTTCTTTAAAATATCTTGTTTGGAATGTTTTCTTTGAAATTTGAAATTGGGCTTAAAATATTTGGATTTTGGATCCAAAATAAATAATTATCTTTCAATCCTCTAGATCTACTTACATATTCTCTCCTCTTATGCCTTAGAGCAACCTTAAGGATCAAAATAAGTGATATTGCTTTCCTTTTATAGGGGGGCTATCTAGGGATTTTATCACCCTAGGATACGACCACAAATCATGATCCAATAGACTATAAAGAGCAAGGAAGGAATTGAAATACACACCTCTTGTAAGTATAGGATATTTTCAATCTAGGTTAAGACTTTAAGAAATTTATACCTTAGAGAAGTGAATCTAGAAAGTGAGTTACCCTCTCCTCCCAAATGTTTTGCATTATTCCCTTTCATCTATGAATTAGGCATCACATACCCTTTTGGTATATAAAGGATACCCCTAGTTGAACTTTTGAAGTCTATTTGAAACTTTTTTTCCATCTTTTCTTGTGGTTCCTTATGCCTATAAGGATTGATAAACCCACTTTAGTTAGGATTTTTCATGTGTCTTACATGTTTGAATGTTTAGATCACCTTCCCCATTTGAAACCAAAAGGGGAAACTTATCCAAATTGAGCCAAAGGATTTTTTCCTTTTGCACTAGTTCTTTGTGTGTGTTCATCCTTAATCATAAAATCCAAATAAAATGAAAACCAAAAATAACCCAAAAATAAAAACATTCTAAAAACCAAACAAATCTTTTATCTTTTTTTTTTATTAAGTTTAGGTGTCTTACAAGTTAATATTTCCACATCATATCCAAGTCAAAATTTCCATCTATCAACCTCATCCATTTTCATCCTAATCATTCCTAATCCTCTTAATAACATCATCCTAATCATCCATAATCATTCTAATTGTCCCCCTAATTATCATAATCACCCATCTTGTCCTAATCATCCCCAATTATCCTAGCCACCTCATCCCAACTATCCTAAGCATCCTAATCCATCCCCAAATGCATCCTTAATACATCATTTAGGACCTTAATCTTGTAGTGTAGGAAATTGTATACCTCTACAATTTCACACTATGTTTGGGTCCCTTAATTTATTAGACTTAATTAGCTTCTAATTTTCCAAATTATGCATTCCAAAGCCTTATTTTTACTATTTTTTGAAAGGGGAACCAAAATTTAATTATAATGCATTTAATATTTTAATTGACATGGAAATATGTGTGTCTTGGACTTATAGGCCAGGACCCATTCACCCATGGGCGAATGGGTCCTCTTTAAGTGTCAAGACCCATTTTAAAATATGTTTTTGGTGGTATTTTAATGATTCAAATTCAAATTGCAATTGTCACCTTTTGGAATCTAATTTTTAGGAAATTAGATAAACACCTATAAATGGAGTCTTTTATCATTTGAAATCTAAGACACATGATCAAGATGTCCTATGAGAAAATATTATTGTTAAGAGCATTCAAGAGAAAATTTATTAGTTATTTGTTGTAGCAATCAAGATCCTAACATCATGTCCAAGTTTATGTATGTTCATGGCATCTTGTTAAGGCTAATATTCATTGTTGATCCTAAAGCATCCAAGAGTTTCAAGTATCCAAAGCAATCAAGCAAAGCAAGATCCAATTCCTTTGGAGAGATGTGTTTGACTGCATTCCTCTATAAGGGAACCCATTGAAGGGTGGTGAGTTGTAGGAATCATTTTTTATTCATCATTTCCTTCCTTTTCCATTATCTTCCTATCAAGGTTTAAATACCAAACTAGGGTTTGACCAAGGCAAACCCCCATACAAACAAACCAAATTTTCCTCTTTGTGTATGTGTAGGTTACAGGTTGAAGAAGAAGTGAAAAGATATTGAAGAAGCAATTTTGTATTATTGCATTTGTTGTCATCATTATTGTTAAGCCACAATGACTAGGTTGTAGAATTTATCTATGACTTTTCGATAGTGGAACTTGTGTCGAATGGAAGCTCAGATCTTATACCAGAGGACCCCATAAGTTGTTGAAAACCCCTCTACAAATATCCATTTACCCATGGGTGAATTAGTCCTTGTAGGCACCTCAAAAAAAAATTGAGCATGCTTTTTGTTCTATGTACTTCCCAGATCCATTGGTAAATTGTTGTTTTCGTCTATCAATTTTTGGGATCTTTTATTTTTAATATTAGGGCTATATGATCATAGGTCTAATCATTCTAAAATATTTCCGATCCATTCCAATCCCCCAATATATGTAGATCCAAGTTTGATTGGCTCACCTTTAGGTCCGAAATTCAATCTCTTGCACCTTGAGATCTACATCTCAATGAAATTTATAAAAAAAAGTGGAAATGGCCCTAGTTTATGGACACTAATCATAGAGTCATCAGATTTTTTTGTTTCAAATCCTAATTAATTTTACTAATCCAATCAAGGTAGTAATATTTATCCTAATCATCCTGCATTCATCTATATCACATAATCCACATAAAAATTCAATAATCTTAATCCAATTTCATCATTCATGTTTGTCCTGATATCATATATCCATTATCATTCTTAATTCACATCCTTCATCATCATCTTAATCCAATACCCTTATCAAAATGATAGCATTCCAACCAAATCATAATCTAATCCATTTATCCCCCCATCCAAACTCAATCAACCATTATCCATCTATCTATCACAATCAATCATCCAATCCCCAATCCTTAATTAAAAGTCATAATTTGAACATCAAATTTTGGTTAAGGACTTAATCTCCTTCATACCCCATATACCTTCATCATCAAAATCCTTCACCCAAGGATCCTAGCCCTAATACACTACCATCCTTTTCAAATCCAATCTTCCAATAAAAAATAAAGACCTTAAGGTGATCCCATACTTAATCCAAACTTGTTTAAGAACGTTATTCTATATTAAGTATACTTATCAAATACCATCGATTCCCACTTAAGAACTTTTCCTATCTTAAGTAGAAATCAAATTCAGTCAACTCTTACTTAAGAAACTATCTATCTTAAAAATAGAGAATCATCCTTCATCAAATTCAATCATTTTTAGGTCTTGAAATTTGATCTCCAAACATTCATCATCCTTCATATTCAAAATCTCATCCATATCAATCCCAATTCCCATCAAATACATCACCTAATACTAATCCAAACCCAACAAACAAACATCATGAATTGGTTTGACAAAACAGTTATGGAAGTTAAAGCATCTATTTAAAACCTCATTCCTCAAAACATACAATCTAGTCCAACTCAACACCATCCAATATTTTTTGATCCACCCTCATCCGTTCCAACCCAATCCAATAGCATGAACCTATATCCTACCCCAACGAGCCCAAAACTAGTAATCAATGGTAACCCAATGATATTGATGATGATGATGATAGTATTTTGACTAGTATGAGTATGATCCCTATAATGATAATGAGATTATTGTAGACCAAGTTGTGTTGGAAGTTTGCCATATATTTTCATTGATGTCACCATGTTGATCTAGTACTATGTATCGGTGTCAAGATCATGCTTATTCTATCTGGTATTTGATCTGGTATCTTTGGTATGTTGATCCGGATATCTCCTTCGGTAATCAGTATGATCTAAGGTATTGGAAAAAATCTTATAATGGTTGAAAATGCGTATACATGTATTTTTAGATATTCTTATGATCGAGTAATGTGTTGGCATCAGTTCTTGAGATTGAATTTTTGTATCAAGCTAATCCTGGCCGACATGATGTTGCATAACATAAGAGAATTACTTTTGATATGAAGACCGACAAGTTATCATCTTGGAAATGTGTTTTGCATTGATTAGGCTGACCTAATCAATGCATGTAGTTAAATCGTATATATATATATATGTATATATACAAGATGGTTAGAAGATGAGAAGAGGATATGGTAATTAAGTGATGAAGTGAAGAAGTGATGAAGAGCAATGAATGTGAATATGAAGAGAAGGAGAAGTGTATGTATGATAAAAGTGTCTGAACAGTGGTTAAAGATTAGTGAACACTCTGAGCATCAACGAAACTGAACCTACACATGTGGTGTATCTTTCTTAGTTCAACTTTGGTGGTTAGCCATTTTATGCTTACTTTTTCTATAGGAAGTGAGCCTTTGTTTTGGATAGTAAGTCCTTGTAAGTAGTGAGCTTCTGTATATGTCAGTGAGCCTCTTATTATTGGTTTTGATACAACTTTTTATACTGTGAGATAATTCTCACCGTGGTTTTTCCCTCATTGGGTTTTCCACATAAAATATGGTGTTCATGTGTTATGGAACTTAATTCTAGACTATTACTTTAATTTGTTCTATGCTGCAATAATGTTTTAAGTATTTGTTTAATGAGTTTGTGTGGATACTGATTCACCCCCCCCCGCTCTCCATATCAGATTTATTCAACAATTGTATCAGAGCTTTGGTTCCTCTAGAGAATTTTAACAACTTGAGGGAGATCCTGTATATTGAACAAATGGATAAAGAAGAGCTTCAAACTACCCTTGAAGATCTCAACAGGGTTGAAATTGAAAACAAAGACCTAAAGGAAAATCTTGATGAAGCAAATGAATGTATCCAAAAATTGAAAGAGCAGTTAAATAAATTGAAGGAAAGATACAGAGAAGTGAATGAGGAGTTGAAGCAAGCAAATTATGAGAATACCGGATCGAAGTTGAAGATAGATGAAAAGAAGAAAGTTGAAGAATATTTGAAAACAATAACACAAAGCAAAGTTGATGTTTTCCGTAGGCGTGAACAGGAAGTGATGAATCTAAAAAAAAAACTTGAGAAAGCAAAACTCTATGAAGAATTTTTTAAGACAAGCTCCATCAATCTTGATGAATTGATAGCAGGATAAAAACCTTCTAAAGACAAAAGTGGCTTAGGAAATGAAGCCAATAAAAAGATGTAGAATTCAAATATAGTAGAAAAAGGAAAGAAAAAAATATATTCTGGAAGGAAACCACCTGTCAAAAAACCAAATGCACAAAGGTACTCTTCATTTAAAGGTGCTTATTTTTTATGTAAGAAGTTTGGTCATAAGGAAACTAAGTGTAGGAGTAGGTTGAATTAGTTTTCTAGTTCATTATTCAAACAATGTTATACATGCAAGAAGATAGGACATAAAGCTACTGAATGCAGATCTTCAGTTAGCTGAGTGATGATAAATAGGTTCAATGGTTATTGTTATATCTATAACATGTTTGGACATAAAGCGAATCAATGCAGAACAAGGATGAATTGTAATCAAACAAGTCAGAGAAATATAGTCTGCTATTATTGCCAGGAACCAAGACATATCTCAAAAGTATGCAGAAATAGAAAAGGGGAGTAGTTTGCTCTGGTGGAAGATGGTAAACCGATGGAAATATTGATAAGGAAGAAGTTAAGAAGGAAATGAGAAAAATATGGAAAAATAAAGAAGCATCAAAGTCTATTGATGCATCCGTACTCTCATCTAGTGCAAATGAATCCTTTGAGAATTAGATCTAGCTTGGTCTTAGGGGGAGCTTTATCAGAAAGCCAACTAAACCCTTGAAATACAATGTGTTGAGTGCTGACACGTGGATATGTTGTAAAGAACAATAGTACAAATATGATGCAAAAGAAACCAGAAGAAAAGATGCAAGCATTTTCATTTGCGGGGTAAATTAGGGTTTCTCAATGTAGATGGAAGAGAAGTTTGTCAGCTTTTTGCAATTAATCTGAATTAGGGAAAAATGATGAAATATAAAGGAAATATCGTGAATCATTTTTATCATCAAATGCATTCGAATAATTTTTAGAAGCACCTGGAACCTTCTTGAAACATCTCTAACGATTTGAAGACCCTTGAAGAAATATTTTTGGATACTCGATATAGGTGACAAAAATTTCCCATCTCGCAGTAGCAAAGGAAAGGTAATTGAAGAATTTTTCTTGTTGAATTTTGAGAGCTATAATGGAAATATCTAAAAGGAATACCCCTCTAAAGTTGAAAGGAGTTGAGATGCATGAGTTCAATCATCAAAAAATAAAGAAATTCGAATTAGGGTTGGAACCGAATGACTTGTTGAACATCCAAACCCTAGGTTTGGATATATGGGGAGAATTCCCTTGGTTTGCCGAAAAAGAATTTATCTTGTTCCTTCTAAGAAAATTCAAGGATGGCAACATTATATTAGACAAACCCTATCTCATTTTGAAAGAAGCAACTGAAGTGGTTACTGGACTATGTGGCATTGGAGAAATTCCTAGATGAAAAACAATAAAATACAAGGAAGTGGAGGAAATGACAGGAGTTGGCAAAGATATTCAGGCACTGTTGATCGATACTATTGGTGATGCCTCGGTTAGGTATGTTGCATATGACATTTCTTATAAATTATTTTTCAGAAATCGTGAAGGCTCTACTTCAGCCATTGCAATTTATCTGGCGCATAAAATGGTAAAGAGAATGTACAATTTGATCTATGTAAGCTAATTCTTGAAAATCTCACCGAGAATATACAAATGACACTGGGAGAAGGATATCCATTCTATTTTGGATCCTTGCTTACTTGTTTGGTGATTTATTTTTTTGGAATCTCTACCAGGAAAGAAAGATGTTGAGTGGGAATCCTGGATTCCTATTGCAAAACAGATTTTCAGACACTTGGAAAGTTTGGAAGATAAAGAAAATACGTGCAAAAACTTTTCCATATCATTGCAGGATGTGATGAGCTCCAGTGAAGTCATTGTAAGTCAATTTGAGGAAGGTTCGTCCTCTAGGACAAAGGAATTGGGAGTAGTCACTAGCGATTTTCCTCCAAAATCGAAGAAAAGAAAATTTGTCTCTGAAGAAAAAAAAGGAGAAGAATCTTTTATTGGATCTGAATCTTTCGATCTAGAGGCATCCAATCCATGATAATACAAGGAAAAATGAAGAAAGTTGGTGATGTATGGAGTACGGCCTCACCCATTGACAAACTTAAAATTGATGATGTGTTAGTTGATTATCTACTTTGTAAAGGTATTGATGTATCTATTGTTTTTGAATTTTTACCTAAAAATTTAGTTGAAGTAGTTGAAGAAAGAATCTTGCTTGAAGGTTCGGGAGGACGTAAATTGGAAGCTTTAGTTGAAAAGAGGTTTTCAAAGGAAAATTAGAGGTTATCTGAACTAATTGTAGAGATAAAGAGATGCATGAAAGAAATGACAAACATATACAAGTATTGTCTTCGGTGGCCTGCTGTAGTTGACAACTTTCGAAGTAGAATTGAAGCAATAGAAGCTGAAGTGAACAACATTGGGAAGAAATTTGATATTTTTGAGGACAAATAAGGGAAGCAAAGGTTGAGAATTGGTGAGCTTTAGGCTGAAATGATCATTGTATAGAGGAAAAGGGATGACGTGGTAAAAAATTTCTGGATTCTTAAGGAAGTGGTTGAGGTTCGGCTAAATCATCTTTCTAAAATACTCTTTGATGCAGAAGCCTATGAGAAATAATGTTCATCCACAGATTGGTCATCCTCCTTCACACTATTGGTTTTATTGGATAGTGTGTGTGCAAGAATGGATTCAGTAGTACTGGAATGGAAGAAATCTTGTGATCAAAGAAAGGTACAAAAAGGTGTTCCAAGTGAGAACAATTTTTCTAGTTTGACAAATTGGATACTTGAAAGTTTTAAAGTTTTGAAATTTTGAGTGAAAATATTCAAATGTTGGATGTCACCATGTTTTTATCTTTTTTTTGGCACCCTTTTCCATTGATGTCAAAGGGGGAGAGATTTCAAGAGAATAAAGAGAATTTTGAATAAGAAGAATTTTGAATCAAAATTTTTGCACATGTTGCCATCAATGAAAAAGGGGGAGATTGTTGGAATTTTATCATATATTGTCATTGATGTCACCATGTTGGTCCAATACTATGTACGGGTGTGAAGATCACACTAATTCTATATGGTATTTGATCTGGTATCTTAGGTATGTTGATCCAGATATCTCCTCCGGTAATCAGTATGATCTGAGGTTTTGGAAAAAGGCTTATAATGGTTGAAAGTGTGTATACGTGTATTTTTAGATATTCTTATGATCAGGTAATACATTGGCATCGATTCTTGAGATTGCATTTCCGTATCAAGATAATCCTGGCCGACATGATGTTGCATAACACAGGAGAATTACTTTTGATATGAAGACCAACAAGTTATCATCTTGGAAATATGTTTTGCATCGATTAGGCTGACCTAATCAATGCATGTGGTTACATCGTATATATATACAAGATGGTTAGAAGATGAGAAGGGGATATGGTAGTGAAGTGATGAAGCGAAGAAGTGATGAAGAGTAGTTAATGTGAATGCAAAGAGAAGGAGAAGTGTATGTATGAGAAAAGTGTTTGAACAGTGGTTAAATATTAGTGAACACTCTGAGCATCAACGAAATTGAACCTGCACATGTGGTGTATCTTTCTTAGTTCAACTCTGGTGGTTAGCTATTTTATGTTTACTTTTTTTGTAGGCAATGAACCTCCATTTTGGACAGTAAGTCCTTGTAAGCAGTGAGCTTTTGTATGTGGCAGTGAGCCTCTTATTACCGATTTTGATACAACTTTATATACTGTGAGCTAATCCTCACCGTGGGTTTTTTCTCATTGGGTTTTCCACGTAAAATATGGTGTTCATGTGTTATGGAACTTAATGCTAGACTATTACTTTAATCTGTTATGTGCTGCAATAAATTTATAAGTATTTGTTCAATGAGCATGTGGATATTGATTCACCCCCCCCCCTCTCAGTATCTGGTTTATTCAACAAGATGATCTCTACTCATCCACCACCTCTTCCTATATTCAATAATTTACCCATCTCTTTTCCAATCACCAATTGTTCACCAATTATTCCCTCACATATCACTTCAAAAATGATAAAGAGTTCATGGTTAGATACCTCCTTAGCATTGGTGCCGAAATTCTATCCTCCCTATCTATATATAATCACAATACATATCCTATTACTTAAAATATCTTTAACATGTTAAATCCATCTCATCCCCCATCGATCTATCTGTCTTATCCCTCAACTACATTCACTCCCCATCCAACATCCATACCTACATCTTGTTAAAAACAAGATGAAGGAAAGATATAGTATAAAATTATGCAAGTGAATTTTTAGATATGAAAATCATATTACAAAACCATATTTAAACATGTGATTACAAAATACATACAATATAAAATTAGAAAAATAATATCACATCAGATTTATATGGAAAAACCCTTTCATGAGAAAAGAGGGAAAGTATATTATTAATATTCAAATGAGAGTACACAATAATAAACTCTATAATATATAAAAAGGATCCTAGCTCCTAAATGCAAAGAACCTAGGATACAAGGGGCCTTTTCCAAGTTACATTAAGATGTAGGTCAACAAGGTGAATAGATTGACTATAAATCATGAAGGTGAGCCAATCAGACTTGAATCTACATCTAATTGAAGATGAGAATGGGTTGGAAATTATTTGGATGATTAACCTAATTAATTTATATGCCCTAATATTAAAATTGCAAGAATCTGGCAACTAATAAATAGAAATAGTCAATTTCTAGAAGATCTAGAAAGTATATAGGACAATAAACCTACTCAGAAAAATTGATTTCAATGTGCCTAAGAGGAAATATATGCCCAAGGATGTATGGATCTTCTTAGGGGTGTTTGGTCAGCTTTTGGGGTCCTCTGATACTAGATTTGAGCTTATATTTTCCATTTACAAAATTGTTGGAATGTTGTCAAATAAATATGTAGGTGAGTTTCCATGTTTTGACAAGATGTATGACAACAAATGCAATAATAGACAAATTATCTTCAATCCTTATTCAATCCTATTCAACCTAATATCTGCACATTCACAAAGAGAGGAAATGTTAGACCATTTAGGGGCTTGCCTTAGTCAAACCCCGTGTAAGTGTTTCCACTTCCATAATGCCAATATCAATGATAAATGGATAATTAGAAGGAAGGAATGATGAAATCACAAAGTGCTGCAACTCACCACCCTTCAATGGCTTCCTTGAAGGATTGAAGTCATACACATCACCTTAAGTACTTGGATTTTGCTTGCTTTATTTTCTTGAATTCTTTGGTGACCTACAAAAAGGCTTAACCTTCACAAAATATTGATGATTAAACAACATGAACTCACATACACTTTGACATGATGCTTGGATCTTGAATTGTTGTAATAAGCTGTGAAATGTTGCTCTTGAATTTCTCTTGAATGCTCTTGATGTTCACCTCTTGCTAGATATCTCTCAAATGATGCAATAACTAGGTATTTGTAGACATTTATTTAATTTCTCAAAAATTAGATTCCAAAAGCTGACACTTGAAATTTGAATGTTAAAATATCACCAAAAAAATGCCCAAAAATGAGTCCTAGCCAAGAACGGGGACCCATACGCCCAAGGGTGTATGGGTCTTGGCCCAAAATTATATGACATTAAGTGTTGGGGGTAACACATGAACTAGGTGCATTTATTCAATGCTTGTAATTTATTGAAAAGTGGTACAAATAGGCTCCAAAATACACGATTTTAGGTCATTAGGGGGTCAATTAGGCTCAATAATTTAGGGGGGTCAAAATATAGTGTGAAATTTTCGAGGGTGACAATTTTTGGTACTACATTTATCCCCCACTTTAGTGAGAGTATGAACTTATGCTCAAACTCACACTAAAGTAGAAAAATAGGTCAAGAGGGGTTTGATTGTCTAAATATTGAAGAGATAGGATGAATAAGGATCTAGGGGGGTGTGCAAGCCACTAGGATCCAAGATCCCATGGCAAGCTGAAATAAGCATAAAGTAACACACACATATGTATGATATGCAACAAGGAAACATACACAAACATACATGTTAGAAAACATGAAGCATACACAATGAAAACACATGGAATGATTGAACATAAAGATGACAAAGAATTGAAAACAAACATGACATAAACACGATGAAGACACACCAAAGAGACACAAAAAACTCA
This sequence comes from Sequoiadendron giganteum, assembly GCA_007115665.2. Classification (NCBI taxonomy): domain Eukaryota; kingdom Viridiplantae; phylum Streptophyta; class Pinopsida; order Cupressales; family Cupressaceae; genus Sequoiadendron; species Sequoiadendron giganteum. The sequence goes on from CM021101.1 coordinate 97,215,657, forward strand.
AGGTTGGTACTAAAATATTCAATTTGGTAAGTCAAAGAGACCCCAATCATAAATTATCTCAAATAACAAACGACATCCACCAAATATTTTGTTAAGATAAAATTATGCTCTCACAAAGATGTAAAATTACATGAACACATGGCTCCACTGGAAAGCAAGTTGTGTTATGCTAGGTGTCCATGTTAAAAATGGGTGCTTAGGTTCATGACCCAAAAAGCTCTATTATGTTGAATCCATGAACTATCTTGCAATAAAACTCACCTCAGGGGGTGCAACAAAACTCACCTCTGGAGGTGCAATAAAACTCATATTAGTGAGTGCATAAAACTCACAATAAGGGGGTGCATAAAGTTGAACATCTCAGGGGAAAAATTGATAACCATGCCTCAGGGGCCATTTCAAACAACACCACCACCAAAGGGGGTATGTCAATAGGTCAAACATCATAAAGTGGAATGGATAAGGGTAATATATGTAGCCCTTAAAATCTTAACATACTTTTTATGTTGGTATTTTAAGGAGAAAGATGGGAAGAGGGGATCCTTGAAAAGAATGCATGCCTCCAAAAACTAGTTATTCTCACCCTAAAGTGTAGAGACAAGGACAACCATGTCAAGGACTATCATGTTTCTTCCATGAAAAATATGGTTGCACTTAAGATTGTACCACTACAAATGGCAATGAGAAAAACACATAAAGCTAAAAATTACACATAGTGATGAGCAACATGATAGGATGGAGATCATTATTGATTAGAGGAATTAGGTGCATCAACACATGGAAGAGAACCACAATCCTTAAGATGTTGTATTTTATTACTCAAGGCCTAGAATCCATTGGTAGAATGACCATGCACTCAATTATATACACAAAATGAGCTTTTATTGTAGAATTTATTTTGTGTTCTTGGAGGAAGAGTAATCAAGTGGGCTTTGAGAATCATCAAAAATATATTCTCTTGATCAATAGTAGGGGACATTTCTTTCCCTTGTGAATAAAATATTTCTTTCTCGTCACAAGATGTCATGCATACAGTAGATGATAAAGCATTAGATGAAGATGAGGATGAATGTTGGAACCCTAGACCTTGTTTGGAAAAGTACGGGATAGAATTCTCTTGATCCCTATCATTTTATTACATTTTTTCATTATATCCATGTTTAGAAAGAATTTTATATCCAAGACCATAACATGCTTCCAACTCATATGAAGAGATTTTATCCACACGCTTTTGAGAAAGATTGACTTCTTCCCGAGCACACAAATCCTTTTTAAGGTTTTTATAGTTTTGCATCTTCCTCTCATGAGGGATGGGAGTTGAAGAGCCCCCATCACCACCATGGGCTGATGTTGTTGATGTAGAACCAAAATGAGAAAATGAAACACAAGAATGTTTTGGTTTAGATTTTGTGATTTCACACTCTCCTATAAAAGAGGGTGTAAAATATAATGAACCTAAATAATCCCCAAAACATGTGTTTGAATATGAATCATTTGTATTTAACTCTTTGGACTTTAAGAACAAGATTTAAGACTCCCCTTTAAAACAAGGTGTAAAATCTAATGACCCCCAATCATCATCTAAGAGTTTTATTGTGGGTGAAAGACAATTAGGATTATGATAGACTTTTATATGTTCTACCTTTGAAGTTGGAATCAATGTATTAAGAGAGTTGGAATTATTATGTTTGGCTTTGGTTTGCAACTAGTAAATCTCTTCATTTTCTTTAAGTTTTTATATCTTTTTATTATATTCATACTTCATCTCACGGTGAAGAGTAGATGGGACTCCCTTCATGGTATGAATCCATCATCTACCTAGGAGAAGGTTGTATGAAAGAGGTCTTGACATAATATGGAAAAGAGTAGGAAAAACCATAGGTCCAACCTCAATGGGTAATGTGATAATTCCTAATGGTTTCTTTAACATTGTCAAACCCACGAATATTAATATTATTGGGTTCTATAAGATTCTTTTCCACACCAATTTTATCTAGGAAATCAATGCTACAAACATTAAGACCCATTCCATTTTTTATGAGAGTACACCTAACTTTAGTTTCATTAGTGATCATCTTTATCATTTAAAACAATAGAAAATGGATGGAGATCTGCTTTCATATGGATTAAAACATAGAGCATGCCCACTTTCCAATTATCTCATTCAAGGATAACCCTAGAGATCTCAATGCAAAGGAGAAAGAGATCTTGCAAAAGGGATATCCTAGGAGTTGATCATAAACTAATGAGGGGTTCACCACAAAGTTAAGACTTGAAAAGATAAATGTAATGATTAACCCTAATATGATGTAATATTTCACTAAATAACCTAGAAAAGCATGTAAAACAAAATACAAAGTTGTAGGATGGAATGTGTGCACCTAGAAACCTGAAGGAGATTGAATGAGGCTCTGAAATGTTAGAAATTCTAAATTTTATGCTGATTGGGACTCATATGCCAAGCTAGGTGAATCACTCCCAGATTTGGGTTTGTGTATAGGAACAAGAATCTAGCAAATGGGTATCCGAATATGTAAAAACTTGAAAATTGACCTAAACTAGGACTCATACATCAGAACTAGTGAATTAGTCTAGATAGGGTTTATTGGAACTTTAAATTCTAAATCTAGTCTTCAAGGTATTCTATGTGCCTCCTAATTGATTTTCGGATCCGAAACCTCGATTTGCAACCTATAGAAGTCTTCTAAGTATCTCCAATACAAAATGACAACTTTGACAAATTTGAACACTTTGAAAACCTTCTCCAATATTTCTCTTCAATGTATCTTCAATATAAACCTACAAATCACACACTAAAGGAGGGAAAAATGTTGGTTTTTTAGTGGAAAGGGGTTTGCCTTGGTGAAACCTTGTTTTGGAAACTAAACCTTGAAATAATAGGAAATAGGAATGGAGAATGATGAATGAATAAATTATGATGTTGCAACTCACAAAAACCTAGCAATAAGAGGTTGAAAACATGTATGAAATTTCTCCAATGGATGTAGAACTTGAACCTTGCTTGGATAGGATAGATCTTGAATGGAATGATAGCTTGAATCATAAAATCCTACATCACAATTGTTAGCTCAAAAACAAACATGATGCATGAAGTATTTGACATGATGCTTGATAATTTTCCCTTGAATGCTCTTGAATACTCTTGAAAACACTTGAATGCTCTTGTGAACTCAAAATTTCTATAAGGATGAATACTTGAATGCTTGGGGGAAAAACGAGTCAAAGAAACTTGTATTTATACTTAATTATGCAAAAATTCCCAAAATTACAACACTACAAGTCGACATCAGATCTATGAGGATAAAATCCCACCAAGAATTTGAATTAATTTTAATTTTAGGCCACACGAGACTCATGCGCCCAAGGTGGCATATGAGTCCCATTAGGCATAATTTATGGGACCAAATTCAAAAATGCTTGGAAAGGTGTAAAACCAAGATTGGGACCCAAAACCCTAGGTGGGACCCATACACCCAAGTTGGTGTATGAGTCTCAGGCCACCAAATCAGGGTCACACAACCTAAAAATACTTGAATTATGATTGGTTATTGATTTATGTCGGGATCATCCTCAAAAAGATACATTAAATGAGGCTTGTGGATGCAAAATAAGGCCAATTAAAGCATAACGAAGCACAATTATTAATGAAAAACTTGGAAAAGTATGAAAGTGTGTTACAACACTTTATAACACCCTAAATAAGGCATGATTAAGGGACATTTTAATTAAAAAGAGGTTTATTAGGTTCAGTTAATTAATAAACCTTAGAAAAGTGTGAAAGTGTGTTACAACACTTCACAACACTTTAGCAAGGTATCATTTAAGTTCATTAGCACAAGGGCCCAAGACCTAATGTGAATGTTTCAAACACATTACAACACTAAATCCAGGCAACATTAGGCCCAGTTTAACAAGGAACACCCAAACAAGCAAGGAAAAGTAGAAGGGACTTTTTTTTGTTGCCACATCATTAAGGCCTCGTGTTTATTTTGGATCTCAAGTGGGGGTAATTCATGTTTTGATGAGGAAAAGTGGGTTTTGATGGGACCCAAAACCCATTACAAGAAGTTTTTGAAGGGGCCTAAAACCCTTTACAAAGCAAAGATGTTGATAGAAAATTAATCTAAATACCAAAACGCAGCTCAATGATAGCAACCAAACATAGATATTCAAATCAAATAATGCTGCAACAAACAAGTTTTGAAGGGAACTTAAACCTTTAACAATAGGTTTTGACAAGGACCTTAAACCTTAAGAGACTAACAAATAACTACCTAAAACAAACAGGAAACAAAGAAAAAGAGGGCAACAAGGCTCCCCATGAGAAAACAAGACCCTCCACCTCTTACATCTAGGTTTTATGAAGTACCTTGAACCCTTATGAATCTTGAGCACAACCTAAATCAACCAAGCATCAGTAAACCAACCACTCAAAAGGCTCATGAAACTAGAAATAAAAAAGGTGCAAAACACCCACCAAACCCCGATTCTCAAAAGAACCAAAAAAACCAAACACCCACCTCAATAGGGGTATTGGGAAGCACAACCAAGCACATCAACGCATCAGCCATCCTACAGCTCCAATCCATTTGAAATGCCAACCCCACCTCTACCTCTAAAAGGGAGGGCACCCCTCTATAGGTGAGGATGATAAGAAAACCCTTACCACAAAAACCCCATCTCTTCAGGCGATACAAGCTCCACCTCAAAAGGAGAAATCTCCCCCTCTATAGGAAACAACAACTAAAGAATTTAATGGTTAGCATATTCAGTAGAAAGGGTTGACCTAACATCCCTTGGAAACACAAGCTTCCTCCAAAATAGAGCCTCAAGAGAGAGAAGGATAAAACGCACCCAACAAGCACAACAGAACCCCACCATTTGCTACAACACCACCACCAACAGCTGCCCAAAAGGGGACCAACACCATTACTTGCAAGCACCAAACAACTGCTTAGAATAGATTTCAGCAATAACAACCCTTCCAACATCAATAGACCAATGGGAAGATAAAGGAAATCCTCATAGGAAAAGTGAAGAGAGCCAACCAATCCATTAAGCACCCCATCCTCCTTGACATGCTAGCCAAGAATAAGAGATAGCCAAAAACTCCCAACACACACTTGAAAAAAGAAAACCATACCTCACCCCAAGTAAGGCCGCAAATGACAAAGGGATCACATAATAGACAAAGGAAATACTCCACAAAGAAAGGCATGTAGCATCAGCAACAACTGAATCAAACATGATCCCACCAACAACCATGAGCTCCTAACAACTGCTCATAATAGCTACTAGCATCAACAAAAAAACAACTGACAACAACCCTTCCACCATCAACAAAAGCCTCGACTCAAAAAAGTCAGCAGAAGAAGGCACCATAAAAATGAGCCCACCAATAGCCAAGAGCTTCAAGAAGGAACCCACAACAAAAACCACCAAAATAAATCTTATTGTTGATAGAAAACTAACCTCCAACAATAGTCTTCCAAGGAGAAAAGGGAAACCCGCACAAGAAAAAAGAAGGGAGCTAGCGAATCCATTTAGCACCCCATCCTCCTTGACATTCCAGTCAAGAATAAGAGAGGAAAAAATCCCAACAGAGTCCTAACACAAGAGAACCAAACCTCACCCTAGACAATAGCAAGAAGTCCATTGCCAATAGCAACCCAAAAAAACCCATAGAACCATCTCCCAAAGAGATGCCAACTTCAACCCAGTTGTCAGCCACCCACGACCCATCAGTCATTCACAACCTGTCAGCCAAGCACAACCCATCCGCCTCATTCTCAGATTCAACATCTCTCTCACCCTCTGCAACAGAGTAATTCAAACTCCTACCCTTTCTCTCGTTCCCACCACTCGCCATTTGTGAGGGTAATTCATGTTGAGGGAATGTAATATCTGACTTTGTTACTTACATATAGTCAAATGAGGTGGCCACATAATTTGGTTTAACAAAAGATTCAACATCAACCTTCTATTAAATCTCTTGGAGCAACCTATTGTATGTAGGTGATGTTTGAATCAAATCCCACACAGAGATGTTTTCTGAAGTATGATGAAGTTACTCAACAAAATCATACTCTTTACCACTACACCGAGGAATGCTATATGTGTGAGAAACTGTGTGATAACTTAGTTGTTGTGAAACATGCTTACTAGTAAGTTTCCTTGCAAATTTTAAAATATCACCTAGATTTTTTGGTTTTTTTTAGGTGGTCCTATGTTGGGAGGTGAACCAATTGTTACTTGTGTGTTCATAACCTCAACTGATTTATCTACTTGTTAATGACCTTCTATTGAGGGGGGGTCTAATTCCAACTTAGCATCTTCATCTATGACATCCTTCCTACTATTTTTTGAGAGAAATTTATCAATGATTTAATCTTCCTGTGCAACAATATCTTCCCAAGTAAGACATGTTCTAGGAGAGAAACAAACAAGATTCTCATGATGCTCAACAATTGGATCCTCTAACACCATGGTACCTTCTTCACAAGTGGTTGAGGTATCAGGAGAAAAATAAATATGACTATTGTGATGGTCCATGATTTAATCCTTTTACAACATAGTATTCTCACAAGTAGGGAAGATGTTGGGAGGTGAATGAAGATTAGGCAAAGTAATATTAAGAAATGTGTCAATGATTTCATTTTCTTGCGTTAAGATACTCTCACACTTATGAGGGATATGAAAATGGATATTATGGTTATCATGAGTATCAATGATTGTGTTTTTTGGAAGGTTAGAAGACTTAGTGGATGATCTAGGTGAGATGAACTCCCCAAGGGCATCATCTAACATGTCAAATTCATCACAACTAAAGGTCTTGGTAAATATAGAATGCACTTGTGGAAAAAGATCTAACATGATTAGATTACTAATCTATCCCAATTATGCAATACTTCAAAAAATGTACACAATTTTCATACAAATCTAATAATCTTCAATACTAAAATGCAGCAATTTCTCATAAATCTACAAAAAATGAAGAAAAATGACAAGTTTTTTTAACATGCAATAACGGTTTTCTAGAATTTCAATTTAGACAATTGCAAGCAGAATCAGATAGATAATGCAGAGATAGAGACTTGTACCAAAGTTTTTTGAGCCACCTAAAGTGGGACAGGGATGCCCAGGGGCGTCTGAGTCCCTGACAAGGGTTTAGAAAATTGAAAAACTGAATTTTTATGTTCTTGTTTAATGTTTTTGTCTCTAGTTGCAAACAAGTTGAATAATGGATATTTTTCCATATTTTGCTCAATTTAGAGCAAGGTGATGCAAAATTCAAGTGTGCAATAATGTTGAAAATGTTTTTACAAATTTTGAATGCAAGTTTTAGATCTTGAAATATAATAATTGATTGATTCTAATATGCCACAACTTGAAAATGATGATTTTTATGTAATTTTGAAATCAAACAATGTAATGTTTTTTATTTAAGACAATGTGATTCAAATGTAAATATGCAACAATAAAGTACAATTTTGAATTCTATATTCAGATCCAATATGAAATAATTGATTGATTTGAAGATGCAAAATTTTGAGAATGATGATTTGATATAATTTTGAAACACAACTATGCATTTTTTCACTTTCTTTTAACATAAATGAAAGATGCAATTTACATGCAATGAATAATTTTAGCTTTTGACCACTTAGTGAATGAAATTTCAATATAGATCTGATCTAAATATGGCTGAAATAAACCCTAATTCAACCTATAATGTTTTTTTTTTTAAATTATGCTTTTATGATGCAAAAATGAAACCTTAAATGAGAAATACAAAAAATGCAATGAAAAACCTAGATCTAAGGTTTGAAAGACTTCCAATTTCTAAAGGTATATGATGTTAGGATGTCAAGTTCACCAAAATTTAATATAGAAAAAGGGATCCTAGGTCCTAAATGCAAAGATCCTAGGATGCAATGGGCCTTTTTCCAAGTTACATTAAGATGTAGGTCAACAAGGTGAATAGATTGAATATCAACCATGAAGATGAGCCAATCAGAACCGAATCTACATCTAATTGAAGATGAGAATGGGTTGGAAATGATTTGGAATGATGAACATAATTAAGCAATATGCCCTAATATTAAAATTATAAGAATCTAACAATTGATAAACAAAAATAGTCAATTTCCAGTAGATCTAGAAAGTGTAGAGGATAGTAAACCTGCTCAAAAAAATTGATTTCAATGTTCCTAAGAGGAAATATATGCCCAAGGGTGTCTAGGTATTCTTAGGGGTTTCATGATCAACTATTGGGGTCCTCTGATGTTGGATTTGAGCCTTTTTTCTATTTGCAAAGTTGTTGAAACGTCATCAGATAAATCTACAGGTGAGTTTTTGTGTCTTGATAAGATGTATGACAAAAAAAAAATAATGGACAAATTTTCTTCAAACATTATTTAATCCTCTTCAACTTGAGATATGCACATTCACAAAGAGAGTAAATGGTGGGCCATTTAGGGGCTTGCCTCAGTCAAACCCTGTGTAAGTGTTTCAACTTCCACAATGTCAATATCAATGATAAACAAATAATTGGAATGAAAGAAGGAATGATGAAATCACAAAGTGCTACAACTCACCACCCTTCAATGGCTTCCTTGAAGGACTAAATTCATACACATCACCTCAAGGAATTGCATCTTTCTTGTTTGATTTTCTTGAATGCTTTGGAGACCTACAAAAAGGCTTAGCCTTCACAAAAAAATAATGTGAACTCATATACAATTTGACACGATGCTTGGATCTTGAATTGCTGAAATAAAGCTTTGAAATGTTTCTCTTGACTTTATCTTTAATGCTCTTGAATTTTCTTGATGTTCACCTCTTGCTAGATATCTCTCAAATGATGCAATAACTAGATATTTAAACGCTTTTATTCAATTTCCCAAAAAATAGATTCCAAAAGCTGACACTTGAAATTTGAAATTTGAAATTTGAATGTTAAAATACCGCCAATGACATGCCCAAAAATGGGTCATAGCTAAGAAGGGGGACCCATATTCCCAAAGGCATATGGGTCCTGGCCCAAAATTTTATGACATTAAATTTTTGGGTAACACATGAACTGGGTGCATTTATTCAATTCTTGTAATTTATTGAAAAGTGGTACCATTATGCCTTGCATAACCACCCCATCTTTTTGCCTTGGTCAAAAGGGGTCCCCCTTTATGTTTTTGTCCTTGGTTGTTTTTCAAACAAAGTTTGGAGTCCTTCTTTTCCAATACTTTGTTTTTTTGGTTTGTTCTATTAGAATCGGAACCGGAACTGAATCGGGTTTTGAAACTTGTTTCAAAGATCGATTTTGATCCCCATCCTGACAATCTTCTTTTGTCCTTTTTGTTTTGTCTTTATTGAAGCCGGAGCCGGAGTGGAAGTTAAGTCCAAAATTATTCAAAGTTTCAAAATCAAATCTAGTTCTGCCTCTGCCTATGCTTTTTGGTCTTTCATTTTTTAACTTAGGTTTTCGTGTTAAGTTTTCTCATATCGGTCTTTTTGTTTTATTTTGTTGTTTTGTTTCGCTTTCTTCTTTTTTGGCGGAACCGGAACTAGAATGGGAACCGAGTTGGAAATTTAGATAAGTTTCTAAATTGTTTCTCACTCTAATTCCGCTCCCGCCATTTTTGGTCATCGACTTTATTGAAGTCGCACAACAGTAATGTGCTAGTTCCCTCTATAGTTCCCACTCCGCTCTACCACATTTATGGCATTAATTATAGGTGCCATGTACGCTCATAACTATGATTTTTTACCTTAATTAGGGATTAACTCAAGGTTATCATGATTATTGAAAAGACCAAGAGTGAAGTAGAGTTGCAATGGAGTGTTTGTGCATGTGAATCGATTGAAAGAGAGATAGTCATGCACAGATTCACTTCAGGGGACTAACCTATTTATTTGGCGTTTGAGGTAGGGTTTTTTGTTCTTCTCTTTTATTTTATTTCACGTTTTCCATTTTTGTTCGTTTCGGTTGTTGCGTACGAATTTGTGATTCTCTATTCTATTGTGAGTTCATGTGATTCATTTGTGTTTTGATTTTATATTCTTTGTTTGTTTGTTTTCATTTTTCTGGTTTCTATTTCTCATTTTATTTGTCTTTCCTCATAGTCGTTTTCACGTTTTAATCATGATCGTATCGTGATGCCATAGTTTTTAAAATGGCATAGATTAATTGCAGTTTTTACTTTGGTAGGGTTTGGTAAATCATGGTTTTTACTTAGGAACCTTGTTTCCATTAGATCTGGTTAGTTTAAATGGGGTTAAATTCGTGCCCTAGTTATTTGAAATCGATGGTTTTTTGATTTAGGGTTTGACGTGTTCTTGTTTTAAAATATGATGCCCTAATCTCGTACGGTTGCCTCTCGGTCATATGGGGATGGTCTTGCATAGGTTATTTTAAAGCCCTTTCAGTTTAATATGACCTAGTCCTTAAGAATCATGACATTATTTATCAGTCTGTTGAAATATTTATGACATCATGATTATTTTAGGCGTAAGCGGGATCATAATCGATTTAGACTTCAAAACATGTTTTTTAATTAGTATCGATTCCATTTGCTATCCCGTCTTCGACTCCTCTTAAAATAAGAAGCATGCTCTCAAAATATTGGTAACTCAGGCGGAAGCGGAAGTGGAAGTGAAACCGGAATTGAAAGTGAAATTTGAAAAATCTTTATGGAACCAAATTAGTTTTCGTTCCAATTCCGATTCCGATTACCATTCCAACTCCGACTCCGGTCCCACTTGTTATTACTATAAGCTCAATAATTGTTTTGACTCCGATCCCGACAGTGTTTTAAAAGAGACTGTTTAACGTGTTTTATGCCTAGTTCCACCTCTAATATATATATGAAGGGTAAGATTTTAAAGTATATTTTGTGATATTTATTCAAGGGTCTAATTTGAGGTTTTGTTGCAGGAAACTAAAGAATGTCAAGAGTATCAGGAGAAGCTTCCCAAAGGAATCGGCCTGTAGAAACTTCAAAGGCTACAACTAAACCTAAGAAGATTAAGCTGAAGAAGTTACCCTATACCTTGAGGTATAACCATAGGAGTCTTGCTATCACTGCAAGCAAGGTGGAACCAGATTGGGTGGATGTAACTGATACTAATTTAGGCCCATTTAATTTTGAGGAGCTATACTCAGAAACATTCGATGAAGATGTAATAGGGAGGATTGAAAGAATAGTGGAGTCTGGCTTGGCTCACATTACTGTATTTCCTTTGTCCATCCAATGCTCGAAATTAATCATGATAGCAGCAGGAGCTTAAAATCTGGCTACCAGGCAATGTATGGATTCACAGGACAATGTGATTATAGATCTAACTCCTCAAATGTTTCAACACATGTTTAGTGTCCCTGATCCAAAGAACCTGGTATAGTTGAATGAGGCAGATGCTTTAGAGATATATAGCAAATAGAAGGAAGCCAACAAGGCTCATTTGAACAATAAGTGGTTGAGAGTGTAGAAGAAGTCCTTGACCAAGCTCTCAGATCAACCAAAGAGGAAAGGTATTTACAAAGAGGTATCGGACCTGATAATGATGTTGTCTAGGGTCTTTGGGAAGAGGGATGCATTTCATTTCAAGGAATGGATGTTTCCCTTCACTCAGACAATCTTCAATGGCAAGCAACAGTTTGATTGGCCCATGATTGTCTCAGATACCATTCATGATCAGCTAACCAGAATAAGGGAAACCAAGAGATTTTCCATGACTTCTTATGTTGTTTATGCAATAGCTAGAGGAGGTATCTTTCTAGGTTTGAATGGAGTGGGAATATTGGGAGAAGATGATGGACAAAAGAAAGTATGGAATCATGATGACCAGCTATCCCTACAGGTTTTTGAAACACAATTAATAAGGGTTAATGATGCATTCCTATATGTAGTCATTAACCAGCTTAATGGAGATGTCAGATATAGATTGAGTCAAGAAGCCATGGCCTTTATCACAGAATGGGGATGTTGGTACATCCAATACCCCAAGTTCATATATTTTAGGCTGGCTAGATTTGAGGGTCATCCCCACTTACTTCCAAGGTGTTGCAGCAACAAGATGGTACTGATGGAGTTTGTCTATCAAGCTCTGGGGGTTAATGCCTGATTTGGGATGAAGCACAAAATAGGTTGTCATAAGTTTCCCATGCAATTGGGTGAATACAGCTGCCCACATCTTGTGGGAGCTAAGGTGGTTTGTAGTGAATTGATACATTTGAATTAGGGCTTGTATACTGCCCGAAAGCACTTTGAACCAAAGAAGAAAATGAATGCTTTGTTGGCATCAATCTTTGAAAAACATTTCAACCTACTAGAGGACTTCTAGTGTGATTTGCAGGATGAATATGACCTCAGGAAAAGGAATTATGAGAGGTTGCCTGTTTCACTCATGGTGGAGTTCAGGATCAAAGATGATATTCTTGATACATTAGTAGATGATGGAGTTGTGTTGGATCCATCATATGAAGCATTGAACATTGGTACCAAAATTTTGGATCCGATAGATTGGGATAGTGAGGAGACCATCGAAATCAAGCAGATAGGGCGACCAATCTTAGATAGGAGTATCCATTGGGCTGTTCTAAGAGCCAGAACTCTTGGTCCAGCTCCTAAGAAAGGGGAGGGATATAAGAGAATTAAGAGGAATTTTCCTCCCAAGGAGCCTTTGGAATTCTTCCCTCCTGATATTGAAGAGATTGAGCTTGAAGCATCGGCTCAAGATGAACTGGAGGAACAGGAGGAGGATGCCCAAAAAGGACCTGTTGCTTCAACACCAATGATAGGGAAGTCATCTTCTCAAGTCCGTCCTACAAAGCAACAAAGTAAAGAGATGCCAAAGGGGTCTCTTCATGATATTGTTGAATCATTGAAGGGGAGAGGAGTAGAAGTTGAGATCCATGATGTTGGAACGGACTCTCATGAGACTTTTTCAGAGAAGGATGCACAAGAAAATATGCGTCTAGAAAAGGAAACTGACCATGTGCTAACGGAGGAGGATCAGTGGGCACTATTTGAGGAAGAAAAGAAGGCTTCAGATGATCAAGCACATGCAGCAACAATGGAGAAGCAGAAGGGAGTTGATGCTAAGGCGCAAGAAGATGCCTTACTTCAATAGCAGCAAATAGAAGCCAAGCAAAGAGCTAATGAACTACATAAACAACAAAGGAAAAAGGAGTAGTAGCTCAGGATCAAGGAAGAAAATGACAAGCTCGAGCTGGTGCAGAAGATTCATGAGCTTGAAGAAGAAAAGGCTAAGCAACGGAGGGAAAGAGAAGCCCTTATGGCTAAAATTAAAATAATTGAAGAAGCTCATAAGAAGAAGGAAGAGGTCGAACATATACAAAAGGAGAAAGATGCTGAGGATCTTGCCAAATAGCTACAAAAGGAAAAGGAAGCCTCAGATAGACTCAAAGTGTTAGAAGAAGAGAGGAACAAGTTGCTTGAGGGAAAAAGGTTAGAAGAGGAAAGATTGAAGAAGGAACAAGAAGACAAGAGGGTGCAAGAGCAAAAAGACAAAGAAGAAGCTGAAAATCTTGCACAAAAAGCTATAGAGGGAGAGCAACATAATATGCAAGGGGTTGATTCTCAACCTAAAGTTAATATGTTGCAGCCTTTATCATCTACAACTGCTGCTTCTTCTTCAACTATAATGGCCACTACTCCAAGTGCTCCCACTTGGCTAAAACTTGATTTGCAAAAGAGGCCAGTAGCATCTTCACAACCTCTTGATTGGAATAACATGATGAAGGAGATTGAAAAGGAAAGGCCCAAGAAGAAGGCTAAAATCTTGCATTCCACCAGACTCACTGAAGGAGGAGAAATCATTGCTAAATGTGCAATACTAGTGGTGGACAAGGATGTGGGAGAGATGCAACTGACTGATTACCAGTTGGGCACAGTTAATTTGGGGAGACCCACTAGAGATCAAAAAATGAACTTGATTGATGTGGTAGGATCATCCACCAAGTCGAGAATGATGAAGGATAAACAGAGAAAGGATGAGCTTAAGGCTCAACTGGATCAATTGCATACTTTCTTGAAGAATGTTTCTACTCTGAGGTCACAACAAATTGCCACCATCAAGACACCAATTTTTCTTAGTAAGAAAGAGGTGGATGATTTGGTATAGGTAAGGAATAAGGCGGAGATGATGGATAGATGGATTGACAGGCTAAATTAGGAAATAGGTGAAGTGCTAGGAGACAGTTTTGAGGTCCACAAAATAACACTGGAATTAATAGAAGAGATGAAGCAACATGATAAAGAATTGGGAGAAAAAGAAGAGGAGTACAAAGGATATATCCAGAAGCTGAAAGATATTAATAAATTGCCAAAATCCACTCTTTTAGAGCAGTCAATCCTTGAAGAGGATAATACAGGTTTCTTGGAAAAGACCTCCAGCATAATCCTGTTTAGATCCGACTTTTTGTACAAGCATAAAAATGAAGTTCAAGATTCTAGCAGGGATTTAAATGAACAGATTGATTAGTTAGAAGCGTTTATTGCTATTATAGTAAATGTTGATATACAGGTAAAGGATGTCCTGCCTTTAAGTCAATTAAAAGAAAAATGGGATGATAGACTTAAAGAGGTTGTGCAAAAGGGAGATGTTGGAGAGGATTTGTTGTTGGACCGGTTAATGGATATTAAAGAAGAGGTGAGAGCTCCTAGATGAGAGTTGACAAAGTTAAAAGACATGAGGGAGTTTGATGCTACTGAACTGAAGAGGATCAAGTTTGAGGACAATTGGATTCATGGGCCAGATATGGATATACTACAACAAGTCTTCTCTAGTTACGATGAGTACACTTCAAAGAAAACTCCACATGCATGATTGACAGTTCTATGAGCGCATGGCTTCTTTTCTCCTCTATCTTGTTCTCTCCAATTTACTAAATATTCAATGTAGGAACTCGAGATCAATTGATCTGAGTTTCCAAGGAAATTTTAAGTTCCTGAAAAGGTGGATCTCGACTTTAGTTAGGGAAAACTTCATTATTTTTGTACATCTATAAATACCCATGAGGTATCATATTGTAAGGGTCAGCTAATAAGAATAGAATTGGCCACCTGATAGTAGGAAATAGAATTTTTATAGCTTTACAGAGATACTTTGTTATGATTCAGTTATAGTTGAATACAATTACAGGTTTTTACGCAATATGGTGTTGAAATTGAATTTATGGGATAAGGTTGATGAATTATAGTCTATCTATATGCTAGTGATTGTGTTGAAGCATAAGTGTTTCTTATGTGATAAAATTCATTAGAAGAAACCCGATTTAAAGATTATTTCATTAAATTATCTGTGGATTAAATTATTGAAAGTTTGTTGATCTATGATCCTAGCAATGAATGAGAAGTTTTATTCTTTTGAATCTTTAAAGTTTTATGTTGTATGATTGTGATAGTTAAATTAAGCACCATATATGCATGCAATAGTGTGGATTGTTTCTATAAATTGCATCAAATTATGGTTTTCTTGAAATAGTGGAAGAACATTTGTTGTTGAAGATATATGTCTGGACATTAGATAAATTTCATTCATGTTTCACTAATGTATGCCTTGATCTATCTTTTTCTTTTATTTAAAACCCTCTTTTTATTAAAAACAATCCAATGAATTAGTCATTGCTTGTATTCCTTGTTACCAGCATAGGCCCCTTGAATATTACAGTTGCATGGACCAATTGATTGACATCAAACAGTTGAGAACCAACTACCAGGACCTTGGGAGTTAGGCTACTATATGTTGTCTTTCTTTTTCAGGAGAAATAGAGTAGAAATATTTTGTTTAATGTTGTTTGTGTCATTTTCACTATCAACAGGTACAAATGGGCTCCAAAATACATAATTTTAGGATATTAGGGGGTCAATTAGGCTCAATAATTTAGGGGGGGAAGCATAATGTGAAATTTTCAAGGGTGACAATTTTTGGAACTACACACTCCACTATTGATCTTTGATCAACCTGACAACACCCCATTACCTGCAAGAACTCAAAATGAAACTACCATCTCATGGATCCAATTTATAGAACTTTTAAGAGGTAAAAAAATGAATGGTAAACTAAAAAAGAGGTATAAAACCACCTAAAAAATCCATTCCCCCTTCTTAGAAAAATAAAAGACATAATAAATATTAAATGGAAATTACAAGGCTCCAACATGGGTACCTAGCCCATATCTTATCCAACTCTTGACTTTTCGGATGTTCCAATGACCTTTCCACTCCCTAATGGAACACCAATGGACACCATTTGTTCTCCAATATTGGGTTCCCCATCCAAGACCTTTCAACTTCCAAAGTGTACACCTAAGTAAGATGCCTTATCCATTTTTGATGTGTGACCACTAAAATTAAATCATCTCTTTAAAATATAATTACAACATGCCAAAATTTAATGAATTTATTTGATGTTCCTATAGAACACATTCCAAGGAAATGGAGACATATAAATTACATAGGGTTACAACTTTAATGCCACCCTAGACCTAACATTCTTCCACTTGGAATTATACATAATAATTACATCCAAGAGATACAAATAATAAATCAAGTATAGTGATTAAGGAACATGGCCTTCCTACACCAGGAGAACTTATCCATGGTCATTAGCTTTGTAAGAGAAGTTGCAACATTATCCAAAGTGTCAAATTTTTAAATCAATGCATTACCATTCTCATCTATTTCTTGTACAAATTGATATTGAATATCAAAATACTTAGTATGAGCATCAATACATAGTATTTTGGTCAAACAAATAGCACTCTGACTATCACATCCAATCCTCACTATCTTGCAATAAAAACCAATGTCATTACCAAGCCTCAGTAACCATATCCCTCCTTAAAGGAATATGTGTCATCCATATATACTCTAGTTCAATGGTGGACAATGCAACTATAGGTTTCCTCTTGCTCATCCAACTCACCGCACCTCCAAAAAACTAAATACATAACCACTACTAGACCTTCAACTATCCAAGTCACCTACCCAATTTTTATCAAAAAACCCTATATGTCCAATGATTTGACCACATCATCAGTACCATGCAAATATCTAAACACCCTCTTAACAAAAGTCCAATGATCTTTACCAAGGCTAGACATAAACTTGCTTACAAATCTAGTTGTTTGGTCTATATTTGTTCCAGTTCAAATTATTGCATATATCAAACTACAAATGACACTAGAATAAGGAGCCTTAAACATATCCTTAAAACCATCATCAAAATTTGGACACATACCTAAGCTCAACTTAGTACTAATCAAAAAATGGAATATTAATTGGCTTACAGTCATGCATATTAAACCTCTACAAAATTCTATCAAAATGCTTACTTTGACTTAACCAAATATTTTTGTGACCACAATCTCTATTGAAATCCATCCCACAAATATATTTTGCAGCCCCCAATTCCTTTATATCAAATAAGCCAAAAATTTGTGTCTTGATCTTGAAAATCATCATCTTGTTGTTACCAATAAGCAACATATCATCAAAATACAAGATAATAATTAGAATATAATTATCAATAACTTTAATGTACACACAATGATCCTCCTCGCTCCTGAGAAATCACAAATTTAATATAAAAGTATCAAACTTTGGGTACCACATCCTAGGTGAATGCTTCAAACCATACAAAGATCTCTTCAATCTACAAACCAATTGTTATTTTCCTTTCACAACAAAACCATCAAGTTGTCGCATATAAATTTCTTCCTCAAAATCCCCATGCAAGAAATCAATTTTAACATCAATTTTCTCTATCTCAAAATCACAAGCAACATCAATTGATAATAGGAATCTAAAAGAAGTCAATTTAGCAAAAGGAGAGAAAAATTCACCAAAATCAACCCCCTCTTTGTGGGAGTATTCCTTAGCCACCAATCTAGCCTTGTATCTCTCTAACTAACCATTTTATCCAAATTTATTTTTAAATACCCACTTACAACCAATGGGCTTCCAAGCTATCATTATAGTCTCCCAATCCATAATTCCAACCCTCAACATAATCCTATTCCTCCAATCCATAATCCTAATCCCCCATATAATCATAATCCTTCATCTAATCGTAAACCATTTACTCTTGAATATTTCCAAGGACTATTTGCAAAGAAGGATAAATCCCCACCCGTCAAAAAATTTATGTAATCTCCCCATATCATGCATCCACCCCATAGCCTTTATATCAAGGAAAACCCCCATCCCCTAAACCTCACATTGAATCTCCCATCTCTTCATCTACCCAATCTGAAGAGTCTATCTAACATTTCTTCTCCATCATACCATCCACACAAATCCAAAAATTCCAAGAAATTGATCCAAAGCATTCCCATATATACCCTAGTCTAAATCAAGATCATTTACATGAACACAAACACTTGGATCAAACACCACCATGCACTCCATCCAAAATATTTTATGTCCACGATAATCCTATCTTTAATCAAGATCATGGTATCCATGATAATCCAATCTTTGATCATGATTCTATTTTTGATGAGGATATCCAAGATAATCCAACCTTTTATTAATATCCTACCATCTAGTATGATACCCTCCCCTCTCATAATCCTATCCCTTTCATGACATCTCATGATCCCCCTCCATGTCAAGCTCAAATTTTCCCTTCCATTCCCCCTCATGATCCTTGCCCAGGTCAATATCAAAGTTTCCCTTCATCTCCATGTTGTGATCCTAATCTATCTCAAGATCCCAATATCCCTCCTAATACCCCTCATGATCCTAATCCTCCACAAGATCCCATCACCCCTATCCAAACTATCCATGAACCCCACATCTATCAAATGGGTTATTCCACCTTTGTCCAATCCGGTTTCCTCCAAGAACCTATCATCCCTTCCATGTCATACCCCCTCAAAATGGACTCACATATTTTTTTGCAAAAAAACAAGCATCCCATTTGAAAAAGGATTTTTCAAACTATGCATTATCAAGACAAAGGGTTAGGAATCCATGAGCACTTGGCATCTTAGAACCCATCCAAATCCAAAAAAAAATCTAATTCTCATGGCCTTGGATATCAAGCTCTATATGTTGGTACACCTTCCACCCATCCCAAATTCCTCCATCTAAATCCAAATATCCACATTCCTCATCCTCCAAATATATCTTGGGACCTTATATTCCAAAGCTCAATCTTTCATCCCTTCCATCTATTTTGGATTCCTATGTCCCAAAACCAATACCTTCATCCCTTCCATCTATCTTGGGTCCTTACATCCCCCTTTCTCAAAGTCATTTTATCCTATTATAAACCAATATTAACAAAGGAACACATCATTGAATTCCTTCCAACATCATACATACATTCACCCATTCATAATACCTTAATATCATCCCTCTTCATCCACTAATCCCATTTCTATTGGAAGCAATTTGGATGTGAAATATAAAATGCATGCATCCAAGGGTCATCATGTCCCCTCCAAAAGACATGCCAAAATAATAATAAAATTGATACAAAATAAAAAATAAAAATCTAGAAGGCCACAAGGACCATGAAGAAAATTCTAAATAAAAATTCATGTGGATCCCAAAGCAACTAATAAAAGTAATGCATATTATATAACATTAAAAACAAGCATCCAAACTTGATAATCCAATAGCTTATTTCATTCCTAAGTCTTCCAATCCTCCATCTAAATATATCTCATCCTCCAAATCCATTTTGGTTCCCTATGTCCCAAAATCAACTTTCCTATCTGCTCCATCATATCCCAATTCTATTTTGGGCCCCTAAGTCCCAAAATATACCCCTCCATATAATTCACAATTCACTTCTCTACAGCTCCAAAACCCTTCAAGGTGTGTGTGACAAGTGTTCATCTTGTCAACATTTCCATCCACTCATCCACAAGTCTTCCAACACCCCATCAACTATCCAACATCCATACCCCATCAACCTCCTTTAATCCAATCCTTTGCATAGATCCTCATCCATTTCCATCTCCCCATCCATTTAATCTTTTTTTTCCATCATTCTACCAATGTCTGAGAATACTTCCAATTGTCATGGTCTATTGTAGCACATTCTCAAAGGATAACATTCATAGAACTAGACATTTGATTCCTTCCTCCATCTCCCTATCATCCATCCACTATATTCCAAATCCACCTATCCACACCTTATCCTCATTCTTCTCCATCCTTTCTATGATGAAAAAGAAAAAAGTAAAGAGAAATAATTCATCCAATGGAGAAAACCACTTCTTATGGTATCTTGGACAATTACCATGATGAAAACATGGAAAAAAATTTCATGTGTAATTCCTTGTCCTCTTACACTCTACACTTGGGGACAAGATAGATCCATGCTATCCCTACAACATCCTATCTTAATCCTCCACTATCCCCCATCCCCTATCCATCACCCTATCTAATTCCATGCTCCCTTTTCCACCTTTGATCTTGATAAGGCTAAGGATCTCCATAAAAATCATGTATCTCATCTACCATATATTATCCACATCTTATAATATCCACCATATCATATCCCTTATCCTATTTCATTCTACCCATCCTATCCAAATACATCATCCATTCCTTCCTATTATCTTCGCAAGGCTAAGGATATTCATAAGCATCATGTTTCCTATATACCTCACCTTATCCATACCTTCCATCCCATATCAATAATCTTATCTCCTTTCATCCTATCCAAATCCATCCACCCTTCCCATATTTGATCTTGATAAGGATCCTAGGGGTAAAATATTCATGCATACAACCATATATTATACAAATCATCTAATATCATCCATCCTATATCCCTTCTATCTCCTTCCATCCTATCCAAATACACCCTTCCCTCCCTCCTTTGATATTGATAAGGCTAGGGGGAATATCCTTGCATACTTTAGACAATTAAAGCCTTAGTTCCCCCACTATCCATATCCCTTATGAACTATCCTTCCATTTCATGCATCTTTCCCACCATCTTTCATCCTTAATTGCACCACCTCTAGTGTAGGGAATCTTGTTCCTTTGTGACATAGTCCTTGGAGTTCCCTTCTCCTATCCTAATATCTTGCATCACCATCCATCCAATCAATTCCTCTATATTTTATCCATGTAATCCCTCTATCCTTCCATCCTTGTCCCATGTATTGGTTCTCCCTTGTCATTGGACCCCAGCCATTCCTCTATCCCCCATATAGTCCTATCTTATCCAATCCATTTATCATCTATCCATCAATCCAATTGAATCTTATCTAATCCATTTATCCTCTATCCATCAATCCAAACCAATACTACCTAATCCATTTACCATCTATTTATTTTTCCAATCCATTAATCCAATCCAAGATCCTAAATCTATCTATATAATACAACCAATCCTAATCCATGCAATCCAATATTCTGATCTAGCTCATCATCCAAAAGTAATCCATTATTTTGATGGATATATCAACTAAAATCTATTGGTTCATTATCAATTTATCATCATAGGGATGTATCATTCTCAATACACGTGTTTTTCTTATCATTAATAGCATAATCCTTGGGTACGCATTGTTCTTATCATTAAATTTTATATCCTCATCATCAATCATCAATCAATCAATCAATTGGGTTTTTAGCTTGAATAGCTTGGCATAATCTTGGTTTTTTTTTTACTTGTGCATTCTTTCTTGTTGCTTGTGTGTTTTATCATTGTTTGCATCTATCATGGTATTCCACATCATGGTGTTATAAGGCATATGTTTTCATTTGATCTTTTCAATCACATAATTGGTACATTATCATCCTGGTTCCGTATACCTTGGTTCATAACATCAAGTACAATAACAAATCTAAGTTGCTTATACTATTACAACATGATGATCTTCAATCCTCTCTCTTCATACATATCTTCATCATCCCTATTTCTCTTCTATCTTTTCATCCTTTATCCTCTAATCCTCCCATCCATTTTGAGATAACACCCACTTTCTTTGAACCAACGTCCTCTCAAGGGGGAATACCTAGCTCACTTCCTTCTAGTGACTAGAGAATCATGACATTAGTCCTCGTCCCTTAATACCCACTATTTGTTTATTCTTCTTTGATACAATGCCACTTCTTATAGTCATATCAAAGAGGGGAAAAATGTAGACACCTAAAATTTAACCATACCTAACCACACCTCACTTTACTTTATCCTAGCCATTAATTGAATAAATATTTATTATTTATTTAACTAATTTAACCATCACATTTATCCCCCACTTTAAATAAATAAATTCATATGTATTTAACTAAGTCAACCTTATCCCCAGATCATCCAACTAAATTAATTAATTATTTTAGGGTAATTAATCACCACCACCTTTTTCTCTAATATTTAATTACACTTTATTCCTCAATCCTTGTCCATTTAATCCTAGCCATTGATTGCATTCACATGGATCACAATATAAAATTTCCATCATGTGACAAGTATCCCTCCCACCTTTATCCTCTCACATGTGATAGGATACAAAATTCAAACTAACTTTGCATCTAATCCATCCATTTCATATTACATCTCCAAATCTCAACCATTCACATAAGGATATGCCCTAACACATCTCCTAAACCTAGTCCTTTGTTGGAAGGAGAGTGTTGGTAGTTTTAGAATATCTATCATTGATTATGTAGGTTGGAAACATGAGAATGAGTTGCATAATACTGCTTGATCCAATGTTTTTATTGATGTCAACATTGTTATGATCAACCTAGTATGATTTAGAAGTGTTACTGAAGATATGTGTATAGTATCAGTTGGTTCGGAAAATATGGTTCTACAAGATATTAACTAAGTTCTTCTACTGATTGTTTTATGGTTCAATGTGTCAATTTTTGGGTCTGCACTCCACTACACTAAGCGATATCTTTCTGCATTTTTAAACATGGTTTGAAGTTTATTAGATTCGGGTGAAATCAAGATTCTATGATGTTTTGTGAAATATGTTGGAAGTTATGTATGATAGAGCTTAGCTTTGTGTATTGTAGTCATTTCTCTATTTAGTATATCAGTGTGGGAGATTTCACATTTCTTTGAAAATAATGTTTTTGTGTTGTGATTCTAAAGGTAGACTTACTAATGATAGCTAAGCGTGAATTCAAGTGTGAGAGGTCTCATATTATGTGAACTTGTGAATTCAAAGGTGTGAGACTAGAATAAGAGCAAAATTTTTGAGTGACTACTAAGTAGAGCAGTATCTTGTATTTAGAGCTTCATTGGAACTAAATTTATCACAAGGAAGGTGCATCTTACATCAATTCACACTTTGGTTGTGTATCCATCTTTTTTTTGTGTCTAATTTTTGCTATGAGCCTTATAGGGACAATGCACCCTAGCAGTGAGCCCCTGTAGTATACTATATCTAAATATAATATATTGTGAGCTAATCCTCATCATGCTTTTTCCCTTTTTTAGTTTTCCACATAAAAATCCTGGTGTTCAGGTGTTAATTTGGTGTTGTGATCTCTTTCATGTTTTCATTCATAGTTGTATTTAGATATGTTATGATTATTGGTTGGATTATGAATAAACGGTTTAACAGAATACTAATTCACCCCCCCTCTCAGTATTTTAGGTGTTCAATAATTGGTATTCGAGCCTAGTTCCTTTTGAAAAGCCCAACAACTTGAGGAAGATCTTGGAGTTTGAACACATGGCTAACAAAAAGTGTCCTATTCCTCCAAAATATTTTTTTGCAATTGAATATGAAGAAGATGATTGCATGTTTGACAAAAAAGAACTTAAAGCTACTCTTGAAGACCTTGAGAGAGTCGTAAATGAAAACTATGTGGTTAGAAAATGTGGATTAACTAAACAATAAACTAACACACCGATAAGACATTATATTAAATAAATCTAATTAAAAAGCATAAATGCAAACTCTAATAGCTTCTTCAAATTCATCCCATTTTCCTCTATCTCCAAGGATTTGATTAAAGGTGTTGGCTCTCAGTTGTGTTCTGATTTTGTTGTTGTTGTTGAACCTGGAAGTTCCTATTCTGATTTTGATAATTTTGGTTTGAGGAGTTCTAACTCTGGAAGTTCCTATTGGTGTTCTGATTTTGGTTCTAATTATAGTAATTGCCCTGATAGTTATAACCTCCTTGGTTGTTGTAATTCTAGTTTTGATTATTGGGAGGATTTTTCCTGAGCCGTGCCATGTCATTTGACATCTGAGAGAGAGTCTTTTTTAGAGTATCTAACTCACTTGTGAGTTGAACAATTTGTTCATTCTGCACATTTTGGACTATGGCTAGGGAATGGACATGGGTTGATCCTCTCCCTTGTTGTGGTTGATTTTGAGGTTGTTGTTGTTGGTGTGAGGAATCTTGTACGCCATTGCTAAAGAAGGGCACCGTGGGTGGAGCTTGCAACTCAAATATAGGTCCATATTGGGAATAATACATCCTTGGTACAGTGTTGTATAATGGTGGATTAGGCATCTGATAATTCATTGGAGGAAGAGTTGCTCCTAACCCTCCAGATTGTAGACTTATCTGATGTTGTAATTTGATAGCCAAATGATAAATCTTAGATAGTGAGTCAATCTCATCAGGTTGATAAGTTCTTTGCAAGAACAGGCCAATCAAAGGATCAACAACTCTCAAATATGCCTATATGGCCATACCCTTTGGCACTAAGTAAGGCTCTTATAGCCTACGATACATCCTTTGGAACCTAGTATGAAACAAGGGCAATGGTTCATGGTGTTCCTTCCTTATGGTGGTAAAATGGTGGTATAATATTGCAGGATCCACATAAATGCTGAATTGATTAATGAAAGCATTTTCCAAATCTGCCCAACCTAGAATAGATCCCTGGGGTAGATTTAGATACCAATTATATGCCATATCTCCCAAACAGTAAGGAAACAATCTACATACCACATCTTGATGAGCAACCTGAGCTCATGTGCAATCATCTTTGAATGCTTGTATATTTTCTTTAGCACTTCTCAATTCTCCATGTATGTATTTCAGACAGAACTTCTTTGGGTTCTTTGGTAAATCATGGAATCCCCCAGGAATAGTCCCTAATGGGGAGGGATTATTCACAAAGTAAGCCATTGGTGGGATTGGTTGGATAGGTGGTGATATAGGCTGAATTGGTGGTGACACAGGCCTAATTGGAGGTGGTTATGTAGGTAGAACAAGTGGTGGTGTAGGTGGATTTGGAGGAAATCCAAGTGGAGTAAGTGGTGGTGGCAACATAGGTATCAAAACCCTATGAGCGTGAGGTCTTGGTCTAACCGGGGTTTGCAATTCTTGTAATGGTTCAGGGTCAGTAGAGGATCTCAAAATCCTTCCATATTTCTCTAGTGAGAAAGACACTATGCGAGCCAGCTTTCCTTTTCAGACCCTCCTTCTAGCGCCAACTTTTGTTGATGGTTAAAATGACACAAACAACATTAAAATAGAATATTTCTACTCTATTTCTCTTGAAAAAGAAAGACATGTAGTGACCTAACTCCCAAGGTCCCGGTAGTTGGTTCTCAACTGTTTGGTGTCACTCAATTGGTTCATGCAATTGTAATATTCAAGGGGCATGTGCTGGTAACAAAAGATTCAAGCAATGACTCATTTGTTTATCGAACTGTTTCTGTAAATCAATGGGTTTTAAACAAAAGAAAAAGATAGAACAAAGGGGTAAACTAGTAAGTATGAATCAAATTTATCTAGCATCTGGACATATACCTTCAACAATGAATGTTTCCTAACAGATCATAAAACCAAAGCATGACACAATCTACAGCATAAACTATACCATTGCATGCATCTAAGGTGCTTAATTCAATATCACTTTTCGCTCATCACAACTATCTCCAAGATTTCAAAACATACATCCATTCATTTCTAAGGTCATAGATCAACAGATTTTAATAACTTTAACTCAATGATAATCTAATAAGATAATCCTTAAATCTGATTCCTTCAAATGACTTTCATCACTGAAGAAACTCTTATGTTCAGCACAATCACTGCATACATATAGATTATAACTTACCAGCCTTATCACACAATCAATTTAATTCTAAACACCATATTTCAAGAAAACCTATAATTTTTATTAGCTGTATAGCATCTAATAACAATGTATCAAAGTGATCACTACAAAATTCTATCTCCTAGCATTAGGTAAGCCAATTCTATTCTCAATTAGCTAACCTTTACAATATGATACCCCTAGGGTATATATAGATGTACAAAAACTTGAAATCCACTTCTATATTAGGTTATCCACCCTTTTAGGAACTAAAATTCTCTTGGAAACTCATATCAATTTGATCTTAAGTTCTTACATTTAGACATTCAGTTTAACTAGAGAATAGAAGATAAGAGAGAAAAAGAAGTTATGCGCTCCAAAAACTATCAGTGTTGCATGCAACATGCAAAGAAGAGGAAAATTATGCATGCAAGGATTCATGCATGCGAAGATGGATCTATAATGAACTCATCGTAGCTGGTGAAGACTTGTTGTAATGTATCTATTTCCAGCTCATCAACCCAACTATCTTCAAATTTGATTCGATCCAATTCTACTGTAGCAAACTCCCTCATACCTTTTATCTTTTTCAATTCTCTCCCAACAGCTTTTATTTCTTCTTTAACATCCATTAACCGATCTATCATCAAATCTTCTCCATCATCCTCTTTCTGCATGAGTCCTTTGAACCTTTCATCCCACTTCTCTTTTATTTGACTCAAAGGCATGCCATCTTTTGTTAACACATTCACATCTACAATGATAGCAATGACTGCTTCTAGCTCTTCCAATTGCTCAGTCAAATTATTAACAGCCTCTTGAATTTCATCCTTATGTTTACACAAAAAGTCGGTTCTAAACCGGAGTATACGAAAAGTTTTCTCCACAAAATCCTTATTGTCCTCCTCAAGTATTGATTGTTTTAGAAGAGTTTTCAAAGGCAATGCATTAACCTTTTCTAATTTTTGGCTGTATTCTTTATACTCTTCTTCTTGTTTCTCCGATGCCTCAATATATTGATGCATCTCTTTTGTTAACGCTTATGTGTCCTTGTAGGCTTCAAAACCTTCAACCAAAACCTCACCTACCTCCTTATTCAACTTGTCTACCCATCTGTCTACCATCTCTACTTTACCTCTTACCTGCACCAAATCATCTACCTCCTTTTTACTTAATAAAATAGGAGTCTCAATGGCCATTACCTATTGTGATCTTGGAGAGGAGACACTTTTCAAGAATGAATGTAGTTGATCCAATTGATCCTTAAGCTCATCCTTCTTTTGTTTATCCTTGATCATTCTTCACTTGGTTGTTGAAGCCACTACATCAATCAAGTTCATTTGTTGATTCCTAGTGGGCTTTCTCAAGTTGACAGTACTCAACTGATAATCAATTAGTTGCATGTCCCCTACCTCCTTTTCTGTCATTAGCATGGCACATTCAAAAACAATCTCTCCTTTATCTGTGAGTCGGGTAGAATGTAGAATATTAGCCTTCTTTTTAGGCCTCTCCTACTCAATTCCTTTCATCATATCCTCCCAATTGAGAGGTTGTGAAGGTTTTACTGCCCTATTCTGCAGATCCAGTTTTAGCCAAGTGGGAGCACTTGGAGTAGTAGTCATCATAGAAAAAGAGGAAGCAACAACTATAGAAGGTGGCAGCATATTTACCTGAGGTTGAGAGTCAAACCTTGATTTCTCTTGTTGCTCTTGTAGTATATGCATCTACACCAACTTTTCAGCCTCTTCTCTATCTTTTTGTTCTTGCCTTTTCTTTTCTTCCTCTTCTTTCCTCAGACTCTCTTCCTCCAACCGATCTCTCTCCAATTTTTCTTTTTCCAACCTTTCCTTCTCTAAATTTTCCTTCTCTAGAGCTTCTTTTTCTAGTTTCTCTTTTTCCAAAGCCTCTAGTCTTTCCTTTTCTAATCTCTCTGCCTCTAAAGCTTTAAGTTTTTCTGCTTCTGCTTCTTCTTCTTGCCGCTTCTTAACCAACTCTTCAGCATCCTTTTTCTTTCTTAAACTTTCTACTTCTTCTTCTTTTTGTCGAGCTTCCTCTGCAAGTTTTAGCTTGGCAACCAAGATTTCTCTTTCCCTCCGGTTTCTTTCCTTCTCTTCCTCAAGGTCATGAATCTTCTGTATTAGCTCTAGCTTGTCATTCTATTCTTTAACCTTGAGCTCTTGTTCTTGTTGCCTTTTTTGTTTCTCCACTTCATCAGCTGCTGCCTTAGTTTCAACTTGTTTGGCCTTCAATTGTTGCTGGTGTAGTATAGCATCAGCTTGCACCTTGGCTTCCATTTTCTTTTGTTTCTCCACTACAGCCCTTGCATAAATATCTCTTTTCGCATCTTCAAATAGCTTCCATTGATCTTCATGTATCAAAATCAGCTCAATATCCTCCTCTGGAGGCATGTTCTCTTGCATATCTTTCTCTGACAGAGTCTCCTCTGAATTTGTCCCAACCTCCAGAACTTCTTTCTCCATTTCTTTTCCCTTGGCAGTTTCAGCCATGCTATGAAGAGCTCCTTCTTGAATTTCTTTACTCTTTTTCCTTGTAATTGGGACTTGTGCAGATGATTCACCTAATGTAGGTGTCGAAACAACATATCCTACTGGAATATATCCTTCTTGTGTTTCTTCTTCATCATCTACCACCTCAAGTTCTATCTCTTCAATGTCTAGAGGAAGGAATTCCAATGGCTCTTTGGGAGGTGTCTTTATTTTGATTCTCTTGTATCCCTTACCCTTTTTAAGAACTGGTCCTTGAGGAGCTTGAGTTCTTAACATTAACCACTGCACACTCCTATCCAATACTATCCTTCCAATCTTCTTAACATCAATTGTTTCTTTAGCATCCCAGTCAATTGGATCCAGGCTCTTGGTGCCAATGTTCAAAGCTTCATAGGATGGATCCAATACAATTCCACCATCCACCAATGTGTCAGGAATGTTTTCTTTAACACCTAGCTCTGACATGAGTGCGACAGGCAATCTTTCATAGTTCTTCTTTCTTAAATCATACTCATCTTGCCAATCACTCCAAAAGTCTTCTAACAAATTGAAATGTCTAGTAAACACCGAAGGAAATAAGGCATACATCTTCCCCTTTGGATCAAAATACTTACGAGCTGTGTATAATCCCAATTTCAACTGTATCAATTCACTACAGACCACCTTTGCTCCTACCAAGTGTTGACAGCTATATTCACCCAACTTCATGGGAAATTTATGACATTCGGTTTTATGCTTGATCCCAAACCGAGCATTAACTCCAAGAGCTTGATATACAAAGTCCATTAGCACTATCCTATTATTGTAGCACCTTGGAAGCAAATGTGGATGGCCTTCAAAACCAGCCAACCTAAAGTATGCAAATTTGGGGTATTGAATGTACCAACATCCCCATTTAGCAATGAATGCCATGGCTTCTTGACTCAATCGGTATCCTGCATCTCCATTCAATTGGTTGATGATCACATATAAAAATGCATCATTGACTCTTCTAAAATGAGTCTCAGCAACTTGAAGAGACAACTAATCATAGTGCTCCCATACCTTCTTCTATCCATCCAAGGCTCCCATTATGCCCACTTTGTTCAAACTTGGGAAAATCCCCAATCTTGTTGTTGCATAAACAATGTAAGAGGTCATAAAGAAAGATTTATTCTGCTTGATCCTTGTTAGTTGATCATGTATGGCATCAGAGACAATCATCAGCCAATCAAATAGTTGGGCTCCATTTAAGATGTCTGGATGAAAGGAAACATCCATTCCTTGAACCGAAGTGTATCTCTCTTCCCGAAAACTCTTGATAGCATCATGATTAAATCAGACACCTCCTTATAAAAATCTGCCCTCTTTGGCTAGTCTGCAAGCTTGCTCAGAGATTTCTTTTCCATCTTCAACCAATTTTTGTTCAAATGAGATTTATTGGAGTCCTTATGCTTGCTATACTTCTCCAAGGCCTCTGCCTCAGTTAGCTACACCAAGTTCTTGGGATCCAAAACGCTAAATATATTTTGAAACATCTGAGGAGTAAGATCAATGATCACATTATTCTCTGAATCCATGCATAGTCTTGTAGTAGGATTGTAGGCACTAGCTACTATTATGATCAATTTTGGGCATTGGATTGACAAAGGATACACAGTAATATGTGCCAAGCTGGAATCAACAATCCTTTGCGTCCTTCCTATTAAATTTTCTCATTCTGCAACGGTTTCTATATGTAACTCCTCAAAGTTGTATTGGCCCAAGTTCGTATCAGTGATGTCTGACCAGTCTAATTCAACCTTGCTCACCTTCACAACCGGACTCTTCTGATTATACCTCAAGGTATAAGGTAGTTGTTTTGGCTTTAACTTCTTTGGTTTTGGTGCTGCCTTTGATGTTCCTATAGGTTGGTTCCTTCGAGCAGCTTCCCCTGATGTTCCTGACATCTTTCAACTTTCCTGAAAGCAAAACCTCTAATTAGATCTTTAGATATCATCATAAAACATGCTTTAAAAACCATGCCTTTCATATTTGCACTGGAGGCAGAACCAGGTAGAAACACAACCTAAAATAGTTTCTTTTACAATACTGCCAAACTTAGAGCAAAAACCGATATAGATATTTCACTAACAATGAACGGGCTTGGAGTCGGAATCGGGAAGGTAATCGGAACCGGGATCGGAATGAAAAATGGATTTGATTTTCCTTCAGATTTTTATATTTTCATATTCTATTTCCATTCTGCCTCCGCTTTTGACTAGGTCATCGTCATTTTGATAGAAGACTTCTTTATTATACACGAAGCCAGAAATGGGATGGGATGAAAATAGAATCGATACCTTTTGCAAAATAGAATTCTCAAGTTCAAGATCAATTCTGATCCCGTCTCCACCTAGGTTGATCATGACATCATCAAATATTTTATCAATTTAACACAACTCCATGACTAAAACCAAGGTCATATTAAATGAAAAGAGGCTTTAAAAACACTATACTCATATGACCATGGGGAACGATTGAATTTTAGGGCATCATATTTTAACCATTTAAATGTGATCACTAAAACATATGAAACCCTAATCTAGCAAACACGATAAAAACTAGGGCACGGATTTTAAACCTTGCCATTTACCAGAATGAAATACGCGACAAAACCCTAAGTAAAAAAAATGAGATTCAACTCACCCTAACTCACTGTAAAACATGAATCTAATCTATCTCACCGTAGATCCCTAATTTTAGCCAACGCCATTTAAAAACCCTAATTTAATCTATTCCTACTGCAAATCAAAATAGCATGATGCGATCATGACTAAATCGTGAAAGCGACCGTGCCCTACAATACAAAGAACTAAAAACAAAAGCAAAATAAACAAAGAACATAACCAGAAAAACAAAGTAAAGCAAGGACCCACTTAAACTAATCATACCAAGAATCATGAATTCATTTAAAATGAAATGATTGAAAGAACGAGCAGATATAAAAAATGCAACAATAAACAAATGAAGAAAAACAATGATAAGAAAACCCTACCTCGAACACAACAAAACCCTGCTAACCTTTTGAACTAATTCACACACAATAATCTTCCTCTTCTCTGATCTTTTCACTCAAATGAACTATGCCACTCCTTAATCTCTTAACAATGATAATAATGATTCATTTAATCCCTAATGAAGGTAAAAATGAGGATTTCTACCTACACGAGCAATTGTCATTAATGCATTAAAACGTAGTTAAGGCAGAGTTGGAACTAAAAGAGAACCAACACTTCTCTATAGTGTAACTTCAGTCAAAAAGTCAAAGACCCAAAAGTGGTGGGGGCGGAACCAAATATGGAAATTGATTCACAACTTCAAGAAATTTCCAAACTTCATTACCATTCCGGGTCCGGGTCCGCCAACTAACACAAAATAAAACCAAACACAAAAAGTAAAGCAAAAGACCGATATAATAAAACTAAACATAGACATAGACCAAAACCAAAAGTCAAAATAGCAGAGGCGAGGGCGGAATCGATTATGATTTTGCACTTTTCAATAAAAGACCAACTTAACACCCACTCTGGCTCCAGTTCCGCTGAAGACAAAACAAAAAGGTCAAAAGAAAGACTGTTGGGATGGGAACCAAAACAAGTTTCAAAATCACTTTCAGAGCCCAATTCAGTTCTGGTTCCGCTTCCAGCAGACTAAACCCAAAATAAACAGTGTTGGAAGCAAAATGACTCGAAACTTTGTGTGAAAAATAACAAAGGATAAAGAACAAAAAGGGGGACCCATTTTGACCAAGGCAAAAGATGGGGTGGTTATGCAAGGCATAACACAACACTAGAAGATCTCCCATCAGACAACTAAATACTCAAAGGTACCCATCTTTCAATGGTATTTTTTTTTCATGCAATAAATTTGGGCATAAGGCAATAGAATGTAGATGTAGAATGAATTATAATGTTGGATCCTTCTCTGAACAATGTTTTGCATGAAAAAAAATGGACATAGAGTTTTTGAATGCAAAAATCTGATGATGAATAGATTCAATACTAGTAGAATGTTTCAATCTTTCAATGGCAACTGTTACACATGCAATGTATTTGTACATAAGGCTAACTAGTGTAGATAAAGGATAAATAGAAGTCAGAGAAGTGTTGTATGCTATTTTTGCAACAAGCTTGGATATATTTCAGGATTTTGTAGAAGCAAAAATAGAAGATAGTCTAATCCAGTAAAGAGGAATGAGCCTGTGAAGAAAATTGATCCTACTAAGGTTAAGAAGAAACGGATAGAATATGGAGAAAGAAATAGGAATCTGAGAAAAAAGATGAATTGGGAACTTCAAATGTGTCTATGCCTCCTTCTGGTGTAGATAATTCACTTGGGAATTAAATCTAAGCATGAGCTTAGGGGGAGAAATAACAAAATATTCTAATAGCCCCCTAGAAATATGAAGTGCTTAAGATATGACATGAAGATATATCATGGAAGATGAAATTTTGAAGCTATGGAAGAAAGTATTGGAATGCAACAATTTATGGAGAATGGAAAGATGTCAGTGCACACAATTTTAGGAACATCAACTTTTTGGTTTGAAGCATTTATTGTAGGGATTAAGTGAAATCAAATAGTTAAATATGTTTGTGCGAAGGAAAATTCATTTATTCAAAGGCAGCTGAAGAAGAAACAAAATAAAAAGAGGTGTAGAAGGGCTCAAAGTGTCTTTCAGAAGATGAACATTGTCCCTGGTTCTTTAAGAGGTATTTTTGATTATGCACATTCTTTTATCTTTTGGAACAATTCTCTAAAATAAATTCAAATATAATGGGATTACCAAAAGTAGTAGACAATTCACAAGGACCACAACCAGTATTTAAAAGGAATTCTACTAAAGTGTTGTTGGTTGATCCCTTAGGTGCATTCTCTAGCAGTCCTATTAGGTTTTTAGCTATTGAGGATATTATAATGTATATTCATGGGAAAATTGAAGAGGTATCACCTGGTAGGCTCTATGGAAAAATGAACTAGGAGAAAATGAAGATACTCTAAAACTTGAGCACAAAAACTTAAGTGACAAGAGATTGGATGTCTAGCGGAAGTTTCCAAATTTTGAAAATCAAGAGTACATTAGAATTATACTGAGCAAGATTCATGACCAATCCATGTGGATTGATGGACCTCACTCAATAAAAAATGAAGTAATTAAGGATCTAACTAGTTTGTGGTCCATCGAACCAGTTCTTGATCAAAATATATTCGATACAAAGGATATAATGGAGAAATAGGTGCCACTCTCGAATAAAAAGAAATTACAGTGAAATCTATCACAAAATCGATAGTTATAGTTGCAGTTGTACTTGTGAAGGGGAAAAATTATGCTAATCTAAAGTGCAAAGCAAACTAGAATGCAATAAAAGCACAAAAACACCTAACACCTCAAATGATTAGCCTAGTTAGATTCAAAACAAAGCAAGATGAAGATAAAGAAAATGATTATACCTTGTCTTGAATCGATCCTTTGATTGGCCCTTGATGTCGCTTTGATGTGTGCTCCTTGGATTGATAACTTGCAATGATGGTGGTAGATGAATGATAAACGGAAGTGTATGAATGCAACAATGAATTCTAAGATGCAAAATGCAAGAGTTAAATGATGCAATAAATGGCTAATATCGCTTGAAGAGTATGAGAGCATAAGCTGGCTAAGAATGCATAACGATGACTTTCTAACTCATAAGATGAAAGATCCTTTAATGAAGGAAGAGGGGGGATATTTATAGAAGATGTTGAATTCTATATGGAATTCAACGGTCAGGATTGAGCCACCATGGCCAAGATAGAGGGCTATGGTGAGTTGAGGACTCACAAGCCCTCACATCTTGACATGTGGCGGGTGATTTGTCCAAAGGACAAGGTGAGATGGCAAGGGTACAAATGACATGGAAGAGGCCATGTGATCCCAAGGTACTTGCAAGTACCTTGGGTTGAGAGAGGATCTCCACAAAAAGTAATCCCTTGTCCCTAAGTGGGGCTGAAAATGACAAGTGATGAATTTTAGAAAGTCATCCCTTGTCAACATGGGGGATGGGAAAGGCCTTGGAAGAATAAAAGTGAATTTTTAATTCACTTTTTGGAAGAATCCAAAGGGTAAGATAAGATTCCCCTAAAAGGGGGTCTTTGTCCTTTGGGTACGATGTGACATATGAGATTTCATCAGGAAGACAAATGCATGGGGGGAATAAATGTGAATTTTTAATTCACATGGGGGTGCTGCCACAATAATGGGTTACACTTTTTGGGACATCCTGTTTTTTGCCGAAATCACATATTTTTAGAAAATATAATGATTTAAGCCTTAAAAAGGTTCTATTTTAAGGGTTTTAATTGAAGAGGCTTTGATCAAACCAACTTATATCAAACCCCCTTGGATAGAAAGCCGCTAGTTTTAAACCATACCTATAATGGAGTCTCCTCTACACCTATCAAAATGTTGATAAAAAACCACTTTTGATTTACCTTTTAGGGGATCAAATTAATTTATTTAAACTTAGTTTTTTGTAAACATGTAGTCCTTATTATAAGCTTCCCAAAAAGTATAATTTTAAATATATTTGATTTTGTTATTATATTTATTTTTTATTTCTTGTGAATGTAGGTTTTTCAATGAACATCGAGGTCTTTATTTCACACATATAGAAAAATAGGAAAAGAGAGAAAAAAAATTCTTTAAAATTCATGTACACTATCTATTGATGTCCTTATTCCAACAAAAAGTTGATTCAAATGAATACAAAAAAAGTTATGCAGTTGAAAGTATAATATATCCAAATTATAATTATTCTGAATTAGAAAATTAATTAAAATATATATATGCAACAAAAAATTATGAAAAAATATCCATCCACTAGATAATGGTATGAAAACATTGTATTTAAAAAATTAGAATTGTATGCTTTCTATTAAAAAAATTATGTAGTTGAAAGTAAGCATCAGTTTTTGAAAACGATGTTTAGTTAAAAAAAATAAGTTAATAAAAACTACATAAAAAATTCACATTTTATTTTTTAATTTAAAAAAAATATATAATTAGATTCTCAACACAAAATATCACAAATCACTAGTTTGCTTCATCTTCAAATTATTAATGGTTTAGCTTCTATAAGCGTACGAAAGTGAAGATCTAGTGAAAAATGTTGATTTCAATGTCAAGTTTGGCCAAAAAGTGTAACCCATTATTGTGGGATCACCCATGGGGAAGAGATCAACCCAAAAAAGGTAAGTACCAAGAAGGTTGACTTAAGGACATGTCAAATGGGGTAAGTGATTAGGATTAGGATTGTGCAAACAAATGATTAAATTAATTAATGATGATTAGAGGCAAGTGGCAAGTTATGGAGGATGTGACAAGGAGAGAGACATAATGAATTAAAAAATGTAAAGGATAATTGACTAAATTAAATAAATTGATTGCATTTATTTAATTTAGAGATGAAGTGAGCTTATATATAAAGTATTTAATTGATTAAATTAAATACCTTGGGAATTTTAGGGAAAAGGGGGAATATTAATTAAATAAATAATTTAATTAACGGTTGATGGAGGGGATGAAGTGGATTAATGAAAGGGACAAATTTGACCTCGTGTAAAGGGTCAAATTTAGGTGTCTATAGTACCTATTGGTGAAAAAAATTACCGGTCAAATAGTGTAGGCTTTGTCCCTCCTATTTCAATTTATATGGCTCTTGATATGTTTGAGAACAATGCTGACTATGACCTTTGTGAGTTACTCAAACAATAATTAATGGAGAACCTAAGAGACATTAAGAAAAAAAAGTATACATTTTGATATGGAACCCTGGTAATTTTCCTATTTCTCTACTTCTTGAAAGAAGTACCAGTGGTTGGATAGGTAAATTGGAAAAGTATTGAACCAATCTCACACCAAATTTAACAAAGTACATGAAAAGCCTTGGAATTATGGATGCTTAGGAAGATTCCCTTGCAACATTATTTGGAGTATTTCAGAGTAGGATGAATAAGAGAATGAGGATTCCTAGAGAAATGGTGAGAAGATATTCAAAACATATTAACTTTCTTGTCTCCACAGACTTTTTCTTTATTGAAGCTAGTAAACCTAGAACTATTTGGATCTCAGAATTGGATTATGAAGTATCAAAGGCTGAAATAGTTATTTATGTAAAAGCCCTTTTGAGCAGTCCTGAAGTTACTGGAAGAATAGAGGTGAGTGTAGAGGCTTTTGGTAGCTCTAAGAGAATAGGTAAAAAGAGAAAAGTCACAGACAATCCTCCGGTTGCTGGTAGAATCAAACAAGAAATTTTTGATATTGAAAGTGTTCATGATCATGTGATCAATGTCAAGTCTACTAATGTTCAAAGTTGGGATGAAGCCATAAGAGCCCGACAAGAGGTAATCCCTAGTACAAGTAATGATGATTCATCATCTACTATGGAAAATTTCAATCTCTTGATCAAATCCCTTAAAGAAAACCAAAAAAATTGCATTGAAAATCCTAATTTGAAATTGAAAGAAAACAAAAAAAAATGCATTGAAAACCCTAATTTGAAATGAAACAAAAAAAATTGCATTGAAAACCCTAGTTTTTTCTTGAAACCCTAAATTTAATTCAAACAAAAGAATTTGCTAATTTACCCTAAATTGAAATCAAACAAAATTTTTTGCATTCAAATGAAAACCTTGATTTCAAGCTTAAGAATATTTGATAATGGAAAAAATTGATTTGCATTGATTTGCATTGCTTAAATGTTTTAAAATGGATGTATTTTCATTGTAAATTAGGGTCAGGTTGATATTGATAATGAAATAGGATTTGATAAATATTATACATTTATATGTGTATTCATCAAGAGTCACAAATAATTAAATGTTACATGAACATAGATATAATTTGAATAGAAAACAATATATGTTAAACTATACTTGTGTAGTTAGTGGATCGTTACAATTGATAAATTTTTAATTTTTGTTTACAAATTTAATTAGAAAATTCCTAAATCCTTGTACAATCCATTTCCAATTGTCACTTAATTACTCAAATATGTGCATTCATTTCTATTGTATGTTTTTATCTCTCTTAGTCATGTGTTGTTCCCATTTCTTGTTTGCATGTGTTGTCTCTTGTCATTCAAAAATCTTAACTCTCATTCTAGTAAATTAGTTGTTAATTAGGCTTCTAGTTTAGTCTAAAATTTCAATTTCCACTAGTTACCTAGACACTAAAAGAATCTAAATATTTTTCTTTTCTTTCTTTTAGGCTCTTTCAATTCCAAATAATCCAAAATAAAATAATCTATTCAACATTAACTAATTCTATTAAATATTTAATATCATTAAATTCATTTAAATGGGAAATATTCAATTTATCATAGGTTATATTAAACTTCATTTATATGTTGGATATTGTGGTTGTGTTGCCGATATGTGGTTTTCATTGATGTCAACACTATTAGCATTAATGTCTTTAAGATTGTATATGTTGAGGATATTGAGAAAATTGTAATAAAATATGTTGCGGGTTGTCTGTGAAGCAGTGAAGATAAATATGTTGACGGTGAGAAGTTGTGAATTAAAGTGTTTATTTTCACGTGTATCAAGTTTACCCACCGAAAGATTCAGAGGTGCGCATGAAGATTTGGGCAAGTTATGAGTTTATGTGTTTCAATAGTTATTTTATTATTGTAGTTGGTGTTCCTAGAAGAAGATAATATGATTCTGGTAATCTGAGTTGTTGTGTATGCTCCTGAGATGTTTGTGGATGTTTCTAGATTGTTCTCTATCTGTGTTGCACATCTGCATTGATTTTTGTGCTCGTGATTGATGATTTTCTCTTGTGTGTTCATGTTTTTCATGTTCATGGCCGATAGGGTGTTTGTAGCGTGTTGTGGATTTTCAAGGAATAATCTTTGAAGGTTTTTTGTGTTCAAAGACATTGTTTTGGGTCTCTACTATGTTGTGGCTGACCTTGGTAGATTCACATTAATAATCTTTATTGTTTTGAGCCGACAGTTGTATTCATTTTGTTGAATCCGACATGTAATGATGTAATTCCTTGTTGTGGATATATATAAGCGATTATTTCTTCATTTGAATGAGAAAAGGAGTGAGCAAGAAAGTGTGTACGTGTGAATAATATTCTAAATATTTCGAAGGTAGAGCAAAGAGTGAAGAAAAGTGAAGAAGAGTGAAGAAGAGTGAAGAAGTGTTCATGTGCTTAACCGAAACTGTAATCACGCATTAGCAGATGCTATTTTCTCAGTTCAAGATCTTTCAAATAGATTTAATCTGTATATTATTGTAAGATAATGAGTCTTCCCTTGGGCAGTAAGCCTTTTTGTAATTACGCAGACATCTCTAGATAGTGTTCTTGAATGCATGTGCATTCCTCTTTTTCTATACTTTTAATAGAGTATAAACTTGTGGATTAACCTCCACCGTGGTTTTTCCCCTAACAAGGTTTCCACACAAAAATCTTGGTGTTATGTGTGTTTCTGATATGTTGTTGATTTATTCTTTCATGGTTATTAATCAAATATGAGAATAAGGGTTAACAAATTTAATAAGTTTGAAATTCTATGACAACTGATTCACCCCCCACCCCCTCCTAGTTGTCTTCCTTTGTGTTTCCAATAATTGGCATTCGAGCAAGTTGCTTGGAAGAAGTTTAACAGCTTGAGGTGATCTGGGATGGTGACATATAAGAAGGATAGTCTAAGATTTCATGAACAAACTATTCTTTATGGAAGACTCCAATGGAGTGTCATCTGAGGTGCATTAGGGAATCCTACTGGAGCATTAGGTATGTTATTCCTCAAAATGATCCTACTACTACTGCTGAGATTAGGGATGTTGAATACAACATCAGGGCTAAGGAAGCATTGTTGAGTGCTTTGACTGATTCTGAGATGATGAATGTTATGGAGTTGAAGACTGCTTATGAGATCTAGAAAAAGTTGGAAACCTTGTATGAAGGTGATGCTAATGTTAAAATTGCTAAGCTACAAAGTCTGAAAGGGAAATATGAATTGTTGAGAATGGGTGATGATGAGAAAATTACTACTTTCATGCAAAAAGTGAATGAACTTGTGTGTGGTATTAGATGTGTTGGTGGACAGTTGGATGAATTAGAGATTGTTGATAAGGTGCTTAGATCCTTTCCCGATGCATACAAAAGCAAAGCTACAGCTATTGAAGAGCTTCAGACAATGACAAACGTAACTAGAGATATGTTGATTGGTAAACTTACTACTTTTCAGTTGAGTGAATTTGGTGATGCCCTTCCTAAGATAGAGTCTTCATTCAAAGCTACTACCACCAGAAGAGATAAGAAGAGATATGATCTAGATGAAAGTTCTTCTAGAAAGGTATTCAAGTATGAGGAACAAATGAGACAGATTGAAGAAGAAGAGAGAGAACTAAATGAGCTTGAAGTAGTTATTGTCAAAAGAGAAGCCAGAGGATAAGGTAAGTATAAAGTAAAGTTGCATATTAAATGTTTTCTTGATTTAAGATAGGTCATTTTGCATCAAGGTGTCCAAAAAGAGTTCCTAAGTTAAGACCTAACAAGTCTAAATTTCAAAGGAAGTGTTATTATGCTAATGATGAAGGTGTGATAGACAATGAATCTGATAAAGGGAATGTAAGTGAAGATGAGTTTGTGTTTATTTCTGTCAAGGAAATTAATCATGTGTCTACTGAATCTACTAGTTGTACAAATGTGTAGAAAGCCCTAGCTTCTCGAGTTGAAGAGAAGGATGAATAGGTAATTGACAGTGGATACTCCCATCACATGACAGGTGATAAAAGAAATTTTGTGATCCTAGAAAATTATGATGGTGGTGTTGTAATATTTGGTGATAACAATGGTGGTATAATATGTGGAAGAGGATGTATTTATTTTGATGGTAAGAATAATATTGATGATTTTCTTTATGTGGAAGGT
Source organism: Sequoiadendron giganteum (assembly GCA_007115665.2). Taxonomy (NCBI): domain Eukaryota; kingdom Viridiplantae; phylum Streptophyta; class Pinopsida; order Cupressales; family Cupressaceae; genus Sequoiadendron; species Sequoiadendron giganteum. The sequence goes on from CM021101.1 coordinate 97,256,148, forward strand.
TTGAAATAATATTTTAAGTGTCAAATAGATGGTTGATAAGGGATACAATCTTCAATTCAAGGATGGAAAATGTAGAATGTTAGGAAGTTCTAGAAATGTGATTGCTTCAAGAACAAAAACAAAAGGTAACATCTTTCACCTTAATACTGCTAGCAAAAGTTGTTTGATTGCTCAAGTCAATGAAAGTTGGTTATGGCATAGGAGAATGTGTCATGTAAACTTTGACAATATTATCAAGATAAGTTCTACTTAGGTGGTGAGAGTTCTTTCTAAGTTGGTAAAACCCTCTAATGTCATATACAAAGAATGTCAGTTAGGAAAGCAAACTAGAATTTCATTTCACAGCAAGCAGCATTGTTCAAATGAATTATTGGAGCTTGTGCATACTAACTTGTTTGGTCTTGCTAGAATCAAAATCTTACAAGGTTACAGGTATTTCATGTTGCTTATTGATGATTATTCTAGGATGACGTGGGTTACTTTCTTAAGAGATAAATATGAAGCTCTAGAGAAGTTCAAGATTTTTAAGGCTATGGTTGAGACGGAGATAGGTCTGAAGATTAAGTGTCTGCGATTAGATAGAGGTGGTGAATTCACTTCCCATGAGTTTAATTATTTTTGTGAAGTACATGGGATAAAGAGACAATTATTTGCACCATGAACCCCTCAGCAAAATGGAGTTGTGGAAAGGAAGAACAAGATAGTTCAAGATGCTACTAGGACTATGATGTTGGAAGGAAATGTTCCTCATATCTATTGGAGAGAATCTGTGAGTACTATTGTTTATATCCTCAACTGGGTACAAATCAAAGGTGATACTGGTAAGACCCATTTTGAGTTATGGTTTGGTCATAAGCCTACTGTTAGATATTTCAAAATATTTGGGAGTAAATGCTATATCAGAAGAGACAAATATATAGGAAATTTTGATGCTAGGAGTGATGAAGGAATATTTCTTGGTTAGTCTACTAAGAGTAAGGCCTACCGGTGCTACAATAAGATATTGAATAAAATGGTTGAAAGTGAAAATGTTAAGGTTGATGAAGACATTTCTAGACCATCCAAAACTTATGGATATGATTCTGATAATCAGAATGACAGTACAAACAAAGGTCAAACATCAAATCAAGTTCAAATTGTTTCGGTGAATCAAGAAGATCAAGAGGAAGGAGAAACTAGTGAAAGTGCAGAAGAGAGATCACAAGAGCCTAAAGTTCAAGAACATCCTAAGACTCTAAGGTATGTGAGATTAAATCATTCAAAAAATCAGATTATAGGTGATAAGAACAAAGGTGTCCAAACTAGGAGAAGAATTGCAAAAGAATACTATTTGATATCAAAGACTAAGCCAAGTACTGTAAATGAAGCATGCAAAGATGAACATTGGATTGAAGCAATGAAAGAATAAATACAACAAATTGAGAATAATAATACATGGATTTTTATTCCTAGACCTAAGGACAAAAATGTAATTGGAACTAAATGGATCTTTCAGAATAAACTAAATGAGCAAGGTGAAGTTATCAAAAACAAAGAAAAACTAGTCTATAAAGGATATTCTCAAATGGAAGGAATTGACTTTGAAGAGACTTTTGGCCCTGTTGCTAGAATTGAAGTTGTGAGACTTTTTCTTGCTTATGTTGCTTACAAAAACTACAAGGTTTATGAGATGGATGTCAAGTCAAAATTTCTAAATGGTGAATTGGAAGAAGTGTGCATTGAGAAACCTAATGGATTTCAATTGACTGATCAGGGAGATATGGTTTGTCGATTGAAGAAATCTTTGTATGGACTCAAGCAAGACCCTAGAGCTTGGTATGCAAGATTGGACAAGTATTTGTTGAAGCTTGGATTTAACAAAGGTATTGCTGATAGTAATCTATATTTCAAGATTGATGATAATAAATATTTTATTATGGAAGTCTTTATTGATGATATCATTTTTGGAGGAGATGATGGTTTTTCCATGAAGTTTCCTAATGAGATGCAGAATGAGTTTGAGATTTCAATGATTGGAGATATGAAATTCTTTTTGGGGTTGCAAATTACTCGGCTAGATAAAGGGATCTTTCTATCTCAGTCCAAGTATGTGAAAGAATTGCTAAATAAATTTGGTATGGAAGGCTCAACGCTAGTCAATACACCCATGGAGACTAGATGTAAGTTGACAACTGATGATGATTCTTCGAAGAAAAATCAGACTAGATATAGATTAATGATTGGTGGATTGCTTTATTTGACTCAAAATAGACCTGGCATCATGAATGTTGTATGTATTGTTGCAATATTTCAAGCCGATCCTAAGGAATCCCATGTGACTGTTGTGAAGATAATTTTTAGATACTTGAAGGGAACAGTTGATTTTGGCCTATGGTATCCTAAAGATGATTACCTTACTTTGAGTGCCTTTACTGATGTTGATTGGGCAGGAGATGTGATTGATAGGAAAAGTACTAGTGGTGGCACATTTTTCTTGGGGAAAAAGTTGATTTCATGGTTAATTAAAAAGAAAAATATCATTTTTGTGTCTATTGCAAAGGAAAAATACATTGTTGTTGCTAATAGTTGTACTCAAGTATTATGGATAAAGTAGATGTTGAAAGACATCAGAGTTATGTATGATGAGCCTATTGTTATATTATGTGATAATTCAAATGCAATTAAAATTTATAAGAATCTGGTGTTGCATTCAAAGACCAAGCATATATATATTAAGTTTCACTTTTTGAGAGAGAAGGTGAGTGAAAAGGAAGTCAGATTGGAGTATGTGCCTACTAAGGAATAGATTGCAGACATATTTACCAAGTCATTTCCTAAGGATACTTTTGAGTATCTTAGAGGGAAGTTAGGGGTGATTACCCCTCCTAATAAGAACTAAGATGCATTGTCTTACATCAGTCTGTGCATTTCACAATCATATCTGGATTCAGATTGCTGTTGTGGTGGCTACTACTTAGGGGGAGTAGTCAAATGATTTAGATATGTGGTTCATATCTTGTGTGTATATTTTCCATTGATGTCAAAGGGGGTGAAGAGCAATGTGAAAAAATGGGAATTATCTAGGGAGAAAAGAGTCCGAACCTAAGGGGGATTAAGTGCTAAAGTTAGTTGCATTGATGGTGCTTTTCACATCATGTGTTGTAATCAATGCCAAAGGGGGAGATTTTTGGATATTGTGGTTGTCATTGATGTCAACACTATTAGCATTAATGTCTTTAAGACTGTATATGTCAAGGATATTGAGAAAATTGTAATAAAATATGTTGCTCATTGTCTGTGAAGCAGTGAAGATCAATATGATGGAAATATCAGTATGTTGATGGTGAGACATTGTGGATTAAAGGGTTTTTTCATGTGTATCTATTTTATCCACCAAAATTTTTAGAGGTGCACATGAAGATTTGAGCAATTTATGAGTTTTTGTGTTCTAACAGTTATTTTGTTACTATAGCTAGTGTTCCTGGAAGAAGATAATGTGATTCTGGTAATCTGAGTTGTTGTGTATGCTCTTGAGATTTTTGTGGATGTTTCTAGATTGTGCTCTATCTGTGTTCCATGTCTACATTGATCATTGTGCTCATGATCGTTGATTTTCTCTTGTGTGTTCATGTTTTTCATGTTCATGGTCGATAGGGTATTTGTAGCATGTTGTGGATTTTTGAGGAATAACCTTTGAAGGTGTTTTGTGTTTGAAGATATTTTTTTGGGTCTCTACTATGTTGTGGCTAACCTTTGCAGATTCACATTAATAAACTTTATTGTTTTAAGCCGACAGTTGTATTCATTTTGTTGAAGCCGACATGTAACGATGTAATTCCTTGTTGCAAATATATATAAGTGACTGTTTCTTCATTTGAATGAGAAAAGGAGTGACCAAGAAAGTGTGTGTGTGTGTGAATAATGTTCTAAATATTTTGAAGGTAGATAAAAGAGTGAAGAAGAGTGGAGAAGTGTTCATGTGCTTAACTGGAACTGTAATCAGGCATTGGCAGATGCTATTTTCTTAATTTAAGATCTTTCAGCTGGATTTAATCTGAATATTATTGTAAGACAGTGAGTTTCCCTTGGGCAGTAATCCTTTTTGTAATTGAGTAGTGAACTCTAGGTAGTGTGCCTGAATGCATGTGCATTCCTCATTTTTCTATACTTTTAACAGAGTATAAACTTGTGGATTAACCTCCACCGTGGTTTTTCCCCTAACAGGGTTTCCATGCAAAAATCTTGGTGTTATGTGTGTTTATGATATGTTGTTGATTTATGATTTCATGGTTATTAATTAGATATGAGAATAAGGGTTAACAAATTTAATAAGTTTGAAATTTTGTGACAACTGATTCACCCCCCCCCCTCTCAGTTGTCTTCCCTTATGTTGTCAACAATATATATATATATATTTAATATTAATGAAAAACAAACATTAAATAAAATAAAATTATATTCAATTAAAAAAATACCAAGTTAAAGTATACAACAAACTCATTCTTAATAATACATAATTATGTGTTTCTATTACATAAATAGTCAGTCTATTCATAAAATCAAAAATATTCATAAACTAGTCAGTTTATTACCATAAACTATAAACCGGTGTCTTAAGGAGTCCTAATATGACATTTATTAAGGGGATCAAAGAAGTTCTCAAAATTTGGTGAAGTTGCCCAAGGCAACCAAATTTAACAATATAATAGGATTGTGCAAGATTATAATATGAATGAGATTTCATGAGAGGTTGGTTAGTCGAAAGAAGAGCTATCTCAATCAACCATTTCACAAGAAAATATTGTTCACTAACTTGCAAGTCCATTATTCCAAAGGTCGCCCAAACTTCACCCTAAGTTCCCTAAACCCTAAACCCTGAACTCTAAAATCTAAACCCTAAACCCTAAAGCATTCATTTTGTCCTAGGACCTTAAAATTAAATTTCGATGCCTTGGGCAACTCCACCAACTTTTATTCCCTTAAGTCATGTCATTTTTTCCTACAACCTTACTACATAGATCCCCTTAAGCAATCCTATTACCCTAAACCCTCAAGCAGTCATTTTGTCCTAGGACCTTTAAATAAAATTTGGTTTCCTTTGGAAACTCCAACAAATTTTATTCCCTTAAGCCATGCCACTTTTTCCTAGGACCTTACTACATATATCCCCTTAAGCAATCCTATTACCCTAAACCCTAAATTCTAAACTTTAAACCCTAAACCCTAAAGCCATCATTTTTCCTAGGCCCTTAATGAAATTTGGTTGCCTTGGGAAACTTCACCAAACTTTATTCACTTAATCCATATCATTTTGTCCTAGGACCTTACTACATAGATCCGCTTCAGCCATCCTATCACCCTAAACCGTAAACCAATGTCTTAAGGGGTCCTAATATGACATTTCTTAAGGGGATCAAAGGAGTTCTCAAATTTTGGTGAAGTTGCCCAAGGCAACCAAATTTAACAATAATAAGTCAAAACAAGAGTTATCTCAACCATAGATCCCCTTAAGCCATCCTATTACCTGAAACCTTAAACTCTAAACTTTAAACCATTATTTTGACCTAGGACCTTAATGAAATTTGGTTGCCTTGGGCAACTTCACCAAATTTTATTCAAAGAAGTTCTCAAAATTTAGTGAAGTTTCCAAAGGCAACCAAATTTAACAATAGTAAGTCAAAACAAGAGCTATCTCAATCATAGGTCCCCTTAAGCCATCCTATTACCCTAAACCATAAACTAATGTCTTAAGGGGTCCTAATATGACATTTCTATAGGGGATCAAATAAGTTCTCCAAATTTGGTGAAGTTGCCCAAGGAAACCAAATTTAACAATAGTAAGTCAAAACAAGAGCTATCTCAACCATAGATCCCCTTAAGCCATCCTATTACCCTAAACCTTAAACTCTAAACTCTAAACCATCATTTTGACCTAGGACCTTAATGAAATTTGGTTACCTTGGGAAACTTCACCAAACTTTATTCACTTAAGCCATGTCATTTTGTCCTAGGACCTTACTATATAGATCCCCTTAAGCCATCCTATTACCCTAAATCCTAAACTCTAAACCATAAACCCTAATTCATAAATTATCCTATATTAATAGTTAGTTGTTTTTTCATTCAAGTAATATGCCTTAGACATAAATGAGGCTTACACATTTTATCATTTGTATGAACAATTAGCTCATTTATATACAATGGTTTTTAAAGGGTATTTCCTAAACATGTACATCTTACATTGTGAAATTACAAATCTAATGCAGGTTCACTTATATCTTAGAGATCACATGGATCAATTCAATAATACATGTAATCTACCTCCATGCCCTCCACCTCCACCACCTTCACCTCCACCTCCACCTCCACCCACTCCACCTCATAACCCCCCACCTCCACCAGCTAAAACAGATGGTGCTTGCTTGCAAGAACAAATCAACATTATTCAAAATGAAGAATTTATCACACCACCTTTGAGGATGTTTGCATCTAGGATGAAAAATGTTGTTGATGCTATTAGGGCTATGGATGGGATCTATGATGAGCATCAGTGATGGATAGAGGAGAGGAGAACTTATGATTCTGAAAAGGAAAACACAAGAAATGAAAAGATGTAGTAGAGAGCCACAACACTTTATAAATTAAGACAACGATCTTATAGTTATGAATTTATGAATTTGGTTCGATGGATATTTTGTGTGATGAATTTATGAATTTAGCTGGATAGATATTTTTAGTGACGAATTTATGATTTTGGTTGGATGGATATTTTTAGTGAAATGAATTTAGAATTTGGTTGAATTTATGAACTTATAATGTTGAATTTATAATAGTATATATTTTATGACTATCTAATAGATCATGTGATTTATCCTGTTGGAAAAATGTAATATATATACGTTAGACATAAATGATCTTTTTGTGAATGTTTTAGGTTTATTTACATGTATTAAAATTACATAGTTCTGGATCTTAAATTTTAAAATTTGTATATACACATAGTTTCTAGTTGAATGATGTATGCATGCATTATGCATCATATACGACATTTTAAATGTATGTACATGTTAAATTTTGAAATTTGTATGCACTTTCTCAAGTTCAATCAATGTATGTATGTGTATGTATATGTATGCACATCCTATTTAAAAAAATTTGCATGCATGTTTCAAATTTAACTATTTCTTATATTTTTGTAAGTTTTTATGTTAATTTTGTATAATTTAATGCAGGTTAAAACACTTCTATAGATATCATGGATCAATTTTACATTGATGATATCCTCAATCCAACAACTAAGAAACCTCCAGCTCCACCCTCTCCACCTCCCCCTCCACCCCCTCCACCTCATATCCCACCTCCACCACCCACTGGATCAGATGAGGCTCGCTTGAGAGAAAATGACCAAGTGGCATCCATTCAAAACCAAATCAATGCTATGCAAAATCAAGCATTGATTCCATTGCAAGTGAGATGTTTTGCATCTGCAATGCAAAATGTTGTCGATGCCATCAGTACTATCAATTTTGACTTCGATAGGCATCGACGAGATAGAGAGGAGATGAGACAATTTTATGCAGATGGTCTCTCATATAAAGAAATTTTAGACCTAAAAAAAAAAAAATCCCAGCTAGCCCCTTATTTTATCAACCCTAATACTTAGCAGCCCAATAAATCTAGAATATCCATGAGGTGGTGTATACATCCATAGATGAGTGCACATGTTTGGGATCGATGGTATATGGTATTTGAAAGTCCACCACATGCTAATTTGGAGGTCCCATTATATTTTTTGAGGAAACTATATGTAGAGTTTGTTATGGGGAAAAAGCCCAATTATTTTGATTTTAAATCATTTCAAGGTGCTGGTGGTGTCATGCCACAATAGAGGTTAGGGGAAAGGGTTGATCCCCAATGCCCCATGCATGCACAACCCCTTTTTTCTCCTCTTGGACCTATCATTCCCACACTTGTGCATCAACAAGTAGTGGTATCGATATTAGGATCCCTTAGTACACTCACAGGAGACCTCGGCCAACATGCTTCTATAATAGCGGGTAGGGAGCATATATACCACAATGATGGAGGAGTGTTTTATGGAGTTGGTCCTAGTACCAGTCCACGTGTGTCAACACCACATTTATGTACTAGTTTCCATCAGTTATGCTATGGACCCGATCAAGCCACACCTAGTTCGAGTGGACGTGGAGATTCTGGTGGATCATCTGGTTTGCTCAATTCATTTGTATATTTTATTACTATAGACCATTACCCCGAGGACAGTGCAACACAAGTATAAATATGCATCTACATGTTGAATTTACAAGAATTTTAATGAAAGTATATATATAAAAAAAATTGCAATACAATTTAGCAATCAAACTATTTGGTGTACATATGGCACTAACGATGGGGCAATCATTTGCACCATGACTACATATGTCAAGACCAGTCCTAGTCGGAAACCCTTATGGGGTACATTTTAATTTCATTTTTTAAAATTATATATGAAATAATTTTAACTTGAGTTTTAATTTATAATAAACAATCATGAACATATGTTTTAAATATTTATGTTGGTTCAGGGGAGTCAATCGACTTCCACGTCGATTCCAATTGAGGGTTTGTCGAGCGCTCCTCCACTATCGAGCATCATAGATCAAGGGCAGGTACATTTATATTGTACATTTTTTAACAAGTACATTACTATAGTTATAATTATGAATTTGAATTCATTATATATCAAATGTGCATGTATAATTTTATAAATATTATAACATTACATGTCTATATGTATGTCTAGGTTGATACAAAAATGAGAATAGGCATTGGACAAACATTAGATGTTGTCGCTACTTGTGATGCCTCTGAATTTTAGGTTGTTTAAAAAAATTTCTACACAAAATGTGCAAACTTGAATATATATATATTTTAACTTAATTCAAGTATGCATGCTTTAAAATTGACCTTGTAGGATTTTGTTGGTGTGACTTTCTACCATGACTCAATCATAGTTACACCTCCAGGAGGACATGTAGAGTAGGCTCTAGATATCATGGTAATTTATTTATTTTATTATATTTAAATTCAACTATAAATTATACAAGTTGTGAATAAATTTAATTAAATTTAAAAATTGAATATAAATATATACATATGAGCTCATACATGTTAAATTCTTTTTATTTTATAGCATGAGGCACATCTTGTAGTTGATCATGTACAAATAGGTCTTGGAGTAGAGGGTGCACAACCTCAGATTGCAATACAATTTAAATATGATAAATTATAAATTAAATTGAATTAAAAAAAAATTAATTATAGACTAAACATCTAATTTCAACTTTCTTTGTCTTGTATATGTAGATTGATTAAGAGAATTTAGAGGTTGGTCCAAGTGCACTAGAGCATCTAAATCCAGATATGATGGTAATTTAATTTTATGATGAATTATAATTAAATTATCATTAAATCATTTTTCATCATCTTAAACATCTGATTTCATCTTTCTCTTGTACAAAGTGTTTTAGGTCATCTACGTAGTCTACATGGTGTGAAGAGGTCTATTGATTATAGAGAAGATACATGACCTAAACATGATTTTATGGGTTATATTTGATTATTTCATGGACTACGTATTTGGTTTCTCATGTACTTTGTCAGACTTTATTTCATGGGTCGAGTACTTTGTTGGACTTTATTTCATGGGTTGTACTTTGATGGACTTTATTTCATGCACTTAATATATTGGTTTCATTCACTTAACATATTGTAAATGATGGACTTTAATATTGTTCAATTTTAATTTACACATGTAGATTTATGCATTTATGTTCATAGTCAAGACATTAGTACAGGACATTAATGTGAAATTAAATATAAATATGAAATTAAAGTTGAAATTAATAGGACATTTTAATATTTGTACTTTACAAATTTAGTGATCCATACATGATATACATGATATGTACATTCAATAATTAGCGATAATTAGTCAATGAACTTATTCAATTCACATCCTAATGGGATGTATTAAGGGGTCCTGATAGGATCTCTTAAGGGGTCCTAATAGGATTTCTTAAGGGGTCGTAATACACAGGTTAGATCTAATAAAATAAGAAAAAAATATAAAATCTACAAACAAAAGCAATTCGTTTATATACCACAAAGGATGAAATTTTAGGAAATAAACAATACCATACAAGATTAGAGAACAAAAGCATTAATAAATTCTATAAACTAAACATAATTTAAAGGTTTTCTTAAGGGGATGACTTAAGGGGTCTTAATACGACATCTTAAGGGGATCAAAGAAGAGTATAATATAGGACAATCAATGTGGTCTACATGATGTAGAATTTCCTTAAAAACTAAAAGATATATTATTCCATCTACCATTTTGTTCGATTTTAATCAAGCATGTTTGTGTTCATGGACATCTAGTTCAAGAATAAGTCCATAGAGATAGGGTAGTAGATATTTCTCACTTGGTACTAATTATTATCCATTCTTTCTATGATGAATAGTGCTCTAGATTTATCCTAACAATTAAATGATGAAATGAAACACCTAAAAATATGTTTAAAAATATTCCATAATAGAACTTTATCTAAGTTGATTTGTTATGGAAATTCATAAGTTCAATGCATTTGTATTAACAACCTCTCCAAATAGATCACTTTAGATACCCTTATCAAGTAGAGTGTGTGGCACTTTATAATTTAATTTGTTATATTACTAGGTTTTCAAAATGTCCAAGAAAAGGATAAATTATTGAAAGCATATTCCAAAATAAAAAGAGAAATTGAGCAACATTATTATAAAGTACACAAAAAATATGCTAAGAATAACAAATCTTTTAAGGTTCATCTCCTAGGCTTTAGGTCCTATGGTTTATGGTTTATGGTTTATGGTTTCTAGGGTTCATGAGATTGTTAGAATAACAAATCTATATGGGTTAATGGTTTAGGGTTCATCTCCTAGGCTTTAGGTCCTATGTTTTATGGTTTAGGGTTTCTAGGGTTCATGAGATGCTTAGAATAACAAATCTATATGGGTTAATGGTTTAGGGTTCATCTCCTAGACTTTAGGTCCTATGGTTTATGGTTTATGATTTCTAGGGTTCATCAGATGCTTAGAATAAAAAATCTATATGGGTTTATCTTATAGGATTTAGGTCCTATGGTTTATGGTTTAGGGTTTCTAGGGTTCATGAGATGCTTAGAATAACAAATCTATATGGGTTAATGGTTTAGGGTTCATCTCCTAGGATTTACCTGTCCTATGGTTTATGGTTTAGGGTTTCAAGGGTTCATGAGATGCTTAATCCCTTTAATTCATTCTATCAACTCCCCTTAATCCACCCTCTTGCATCCCTTTAAGTCATTCTCTCAAGTCCCCTTAATCCACCCTCTTACATCTCTTTAAGTCATTCTATCAACTCCCCTTAATCCACCCTCTTGCATCCCCTTAATCCACAATGTTTACAAAATTTGGTTATGCCATCTCAAGAACATCTCAAACTTGTGCCAAGAATGTAGTAGGTCTTCACGCCACCTGATATAAAAAAGGTACAAGAAATATCAATGAAATCATCAAAAATACATATTTTAATTTATATAAAACTATCTATTTGTATACAACTCAAGTATTTGTATTTAAAAGTATACCACACATGTGTGTAGGTTGAATTTTCATCCTCTCCTTTTTGTTTCAAAGTATGAGATCAATGTGATGATAGCTCAAGGATATAAAAAAGGATAATAAATAAATTTTAACTATTAATGTACAAGCAATATCAATTTCAAAACATGTATTTAAATATAATTTAACTAATAATTACCTATTTTTACCAAGTATTTCATGTTGTCTATGTTGAATCTACATGGACTGTTCTTTTTGTGATGATGGCTTAAGGATCTATAAAAGGACAATTGAAATCAATTTCAAATAATAACACACTTGACCAGTATCAAAACATGTATTTAATCTATTTAAAAGGACAATATAAAACTAAAACTATATTTGCGTATTCCATTGTACCATTTACATCCTCTCTTTTTTGTAACGCATCTATGATTGTCTCATTCTCTTCCACAGAAATTGTCCATAGCACTTTATTTGTAGGTCTTCCACGATACCTATCTAGTTTTATATTTGTTGCCACCACCAAATGTGAATAATGTATAATCTTTTTATTTGTTTCATAATCTTCTAATGTAGGTAAACCATTCTTCCGTATTAGGTATTTTCGTAGCCAAGTGCCAACAACCACCACCAATCCTATTGGAAAACATGAAAACCATCATCAAATAAGTTCTCAAGATTTTCTTAAGGGGATCAAAGACTTGTTCTAAAAAAATTCTTAAGGGGATCAAAAAATTGTTATCAAAATTTCTTTAAGGGGATGTCTTAAGGGGATCACTGTACCTATTGGATAATGATAGCCATCATCATCTTCTCGAGGTGTTATTAACTTATGTTTAGTCTCCAAACAATGAGCCAACCAATTTTTTGTTTCCTCTTCATTCCCCTCAGGTGCAACAATAGTATACACATGTCCTACAAACAAAATTTGATTTAATAACTTGCGTGTATCCATATAAATAATTTAGTATTACAAAATAACTTTATAAAGTGAAATAAAATGAAATAAGTTGAATTAAATTACCTTCTTGTACAAGGTTTGAAACACGTTCATAGTCTTCAGATGCAAACACTTGATCATTTTCTTCAATAGTTATTTCATATTGATCGTGTGCTTATGCAGGTGTCAACGATCTTTGCTCCCACTCTTCAACCCATTCTGTATTTTCACATGCTTCCCAATCTCCTGAGATACAAAACAGACAAAAACATGCAAGCTCCCTTGTCTAGATATTCCATGTTCTTATTTTTGAACTCCTAAATGAATTTCATTTAGTAGATCCATTGATTGTCCCATAGTCAACTCTAGGTAGAATGTTCTCTTCTTCAACCAACCAAAAGAATCAATGAACTATAGAGTACTCGCTCGAACTAGGTGTAGATAATATTTTACTGCACCAATCCACAATCCCACATGCATCTTTAAATTTTACTGAATCCTTGAATTTCAATTGTTCTCTAGCAAGAATTCTTTTGACACACGCACCAACTCCATCATGTTCTCCTTTACCATGCCCAGCTTCAAAAAAACTCCATATATGTTGGACATTAAGCTCCTTGTGAACCCTACTTAACAAATAGAACATTTGAGCATTCTTGAACTAACCCGTACAATTATTTGACCATATAAGGTGTTTTGTCATTTGGATTCCTCTTTCTCTTAAATTTCTATAAAATATATTGAAACAATATTGAAAAAACTTTGACGAGTGTAACCGGATGTCACTCAAATAAAAATGATACTCCCTCAAAAAATTTCTATCATCCTCGGTGCTATCATCTACATGTCTATAAACAATATGGACGAACATAGCTACTTGCACTGGATTATAATACTGTGATTGAATTTCCTCTTGTGGAGCTAGAGTATAATTTTCTGCAAAATCAACCACTCAAAGTATAGTACCAATTGGAAATGTGTTTCTACATGCACAAAATTGGCCATCAAGCCATTGAGCATGTTGAAAGTGCATGACATATTTTGGTACAATCTTATTCTTAAATTCTAATATGAATGCATGCACACTAAATTTATTTGTAACTAAATCACAATGCTTTCCAATATTTCCATCTTTTAGAGAATAGTTAACATTCTTAAATCTTTTAACATCCACTAATTTTTTTCCAAAATTATTATCAACACTTTCATGCATGCAAACTCTTAAGAATGAAAGATTTCCTCAACTAGTGCATTATCCAGAAATACAAGAACTTAAATAAAATAATTTTTCATTTGATCTTTCACAAAAAAAACTTGATATAAACTCCCTTATTGTTTCAAGTGGCATATTGATACCACATTCTTGCATAATCATGTTAGTATGCAAAGTACAATGTATATATCAAAATAAAAAAATTGAACATGTACTTTACAACAACAAGATATTTGTTGCTTATTAATTTTTACATACCAAGGTTTACACTATTCAAAAGACCTTTGACTTATTTTAATATTACTAGGTAACACTAAATCACCACAAAATTTTCTATAAAATTCAGTGTGTTGTATCTAATAGGTTTTTTGGATGAGGATCGTGAACTTTGGACCCTGCCCTTAATTTTAAAACATCTCTAGCATTAGATGATACCCTAGTATTATCATGTCAATATTTTCAATCAAAGATTTAATTTCAACATTCAATTTCATATTAGACCTTGAGAGTCGACCACTAAAACTCCAACATTGGTTGATAGGATCATTTTCTATACTTTCTCTTCTTTTGGATGCTCTTAGCAATTCTTTAGGATGTATTTTTAAAACTTCACTAATATTGCTTACCATTATTTTATTCAAATTTGTTTTATTAACTATAGCAGTTATATAGCTCTTTGTGCTACACTCCTATCTTTAGATCTACTATTTTTTCCAATAGACTGAATGGAACTAGCAATAGTAGACATAGCATGTTTTATTGATTGATTATTTTTTCTATGTTTAACAAAAATGCCTAACTTTTTCATTACTTTTCTCATTTTTTGCATGAACTCATTAATTGCACCATTAGTTGACATTGAACTGAAAGTTTTTAATGATAAAAAAATTGATTGTATAATCTATCAGCATGTGTTCTTATTTGTTTCCAAGAAATCTTACTAGGAAGATAATCGAAAACATCACTTTCAATTTTTTTTAAAATATATTCAAAACTATTTTCATTTTCATTTTCATCTTCATTTTCATTTTAATTTTCATTTTAATTTTCATTTTCATTTTCATTCTCATCTTCATTTTCATTTTCATTTTCTTTTTCTTTTTCATTTTCATTTTCATTTTCATTTTCATTTTCATCTTCATTTTCATTTTCATTTTCATTTTCATCTTCATCTTCATCTTCATTTTCATTTTCATCTTCATCTTCATTTCATTTTCATTTTCAATAAAAAAACGGTTTTCATTTTCATTCTCATTAAGATGATTTTCATTTTCATTTTCAACAACAAAATGGTTGTCATTTTCATTTTCATTTTCATTTACAACAACAATTTGACTCCTAGGACAGTCGGCAAACCTGCCACTAAGAAGAAAGTGAAGGATGAGGGGAAGGGTTTGAGAAAGCTATCAACCATGGACAACAGAGGTAAGAATGTGGTGGGGAAGGATTCCAAGCAAGACACTAGGGTTGCAACTACAATGGAGACTGGGGTCAAGATGACCAACATTAGGAGATCTAGAAAACTAGAAAAAAATAACAAGAAAATGTAGATTAATGAGTTGGATTTTGATGAGGAGTGGTCTAAAAACAAAGGTATTAAAGATGGGGAGGAGTCAGAGGATGTTGAGGAGGAGTTTTTTGAAGGGCCTCACACCCTCCCGAATTTCAAAAAAGTGCATAATGAGAACTCAACTTGCCAGTCATCTAACCCTTTGGATGAGCGTGCTAATATTGTGAAGACTGTGGATAAATGGGAGGATCTTCATGTGCTATAGGAGAGGATGGGGAATATGGAGAATAAGTTCAAGGGCTTGACCCAGTTCACTATCAAGTTAGTCCACTGTTTTACTAGCACCCTCTCTGTTGCGATGAAGGATGAGTTGGATATGAAGACTGTTGAAGAAGGACCTAAATGGGTTGGGGATGATGTTATCAATACCCTCTCTCATAATTGGGATAATTCTTGTTAATCTGCTCTTGTGTTTGGTTTTTCTATCGGTTGTTGGTCTATTGTGTCTTTGTTTTTTGGCTATGTTGTTTTAGTTTTTTGGACTTGATCTTTTTTGGCCCTAGTGGCTCATTGTGTAAAGGGTAAAACACCTTGTAAATGTTACTTATCATATCAAAAACAACAATTTGACTCAAATATTGAACTCTACGAGTATTATCAACGTCAACATTGTGATATCCAACATTTTGTAAATCTCTAATAAACACCATTTCCATTAGGCTCAAAGGTGGATTTGAAGACGTACCTGGACTTGTACCTATTGAAACATTCTACATAGCATTGGAAGGGATATTTGAAGACATACTAGGAGTAGTTTGTATATTTGTATTAGTTTCCACATTCACCTCTTGCAAGTTTGCATCGTCTACATCCATGGTCTCATCAATGTATTTATCTTCAATAGTTGTGGAATTGGATGGTTCACCATCATTCATTGATCGAATTCTCATTCTTCTTTCTCTTTTTCTTTGTTTCTCCTTCTCTCTCTTTGCTTGAATTTCTTCAAGGGTCAATACCTTCCTATCTTTCCTCTTATTCTGACATTGTGATCCCATGATTGAATTTTTTTGAAGTATACACAAATGAATGTCAAAAATTTGAGAGTCTTCCTTGTTTGTTCCTCCTTCACACAAGTAGAAATTGTTCACAAAATTCCTCTTCCTCCTTCAAATAAGTAGTAATTGAACAAATTCCCTCTTCCTCTTTCAAACAAGTAGCAATTGAACAAAAATCCTATTCCTCCTTCAAATAAGTAGTAATTAAACTAAACTCCTCTTCCTCCTTCAAACAAGTAGCAATTGCACAAAATTTATCTTCCTCCTTCAAACAAGTAGCTCAATCAAATGAAATTTCTCATCCTCCTTTGAAAACAAATAGGAATTCAACAAAATTTGTCTTCCTCCTTCAAACAAATAGCAAATAATTTTTTTTCCTAGATTTCTCCTTTGAAAACAAATAGCAAATGCACAAAATTTCTCTTCCTCCTTCAAACAAGTAGCTCAATTAAACAAAAAAAATCATTCTCCTTTGAAAGAAAAAATGAATTAAAAAAAAATTATCTTCCTCCTTTGAAAACAAATAGAAATTCAACAAAATTTCTCTTCCTCGTTCAAACAACTAGCAATTAAATAAAATCCCTCTTCCTCCTTTGAAAACAAGTAGCGATTCAACAAAATTATTTTGTCACAATGTCCCAATGATGCCTCCTTTCAAAATTGAAAAAAATCCCAACTTGAAGAGCTTCAACAAGACAAAAGGTGATAGAAAATAGGGAATATGTCACAACCGTCTATACAAAATGATTCTTCGACCCGAGATGCCCCTTTTTGACAGTAAAATAAAAAATAACTCATGATCTCGTTAAAGAAACGGGATCTCATTCCATTTTCAATGGATCTGCTAATACACGAGATCATGTTTATTAAATGTGATCTCATTCCATTTTCAGCGGGTGGATTGGAAATAGGATCCCATTTACTAAATGGGATCTCGTTTATATTATAAATGAGATCCCGTTTAGTAAACGTGATCCCATTTTTTAAAGTTTGAAATGTAGGTCGGGTTCTTGCTTTGTTGACACGTTTAGGAAAATGTTTGGGGGTCTGAACCTAGGCCTTGGACTTGGTTTGACCTACAAGTTGAAGGTCCTAGCAATGTCACAAAAAAATATTGACTTTGGGCATACGTCTGAAGGCTTTTTTTGTAGAGTTTTTCAATGAAATTAAAATCCATTATAGATTAGACAGTGTAGATTTAAAATATGTAATTTTTTTTACAATTGGATTAATTTTTTTATTTTTCGTTTAATTTTTGATTAAACAGGTCCATAAACTTGAATTATCAAGGTTTTTAGTATTTTAATAACTTTTTGTCAACATAACATTTTCACGAACGGATTGCATGAAAGTGTACTTCAAACAATTCTTTTCAATTTTTAAAAAAAATAAAAAAATCATAAGTTTAGGTCATCTTATGCATGACGTACATGGTGATTTTTTAAAACAACAAATATGACCGATAAAAAATTAATTAAAAAACTCAATAAAAAAATACAAAAAATATGGAAAGTGTGCTCCAGTGAGTTACAAATCGTTTCCTGAAAGGATTTAGAAAAATATGATTATTTAGGTCAAAATATGGATGACGTACACATGCATGGTATGGTAAAAAAATGACTTTTAAACAGTGGTTTTTAGAAATGCCTATTGAGAATTAAATGGGATTGAAAATGGCTAACGTTTGTGGAGCTGTGATGGAGCGGACCTGGTGAGAGCACGTGCCTATGTATCCGCGTTGGCTTTTGTTGGGTGCCCACAGCCTATAATAAGTTGAGGCTTTTTCTTTGTTCATGTTGTGTGGGGGTTTGGGGGACAAAGGGTGTGGTTGGTTGGTGGCAGTGCGGTGAGAGGGAAGTGGGTGGTGGAGGCGGTGTGGGTTTGGAGGGGGTGGAACGGCGAGGGATGGGTGTAGGGGTTCAGTGTGGGGGTATGGCAGAGGCTTCCAAAACCCTGGTGATCGTTGGGCCAAATCCATCTTAGAATTTTTTGGCAGCCATGCATGCACAAAAGATGGATTTGTCTTTTGTGGGTGAGAGCTCTAAGCTCAAGAAAGTGAATGGGTGCTTGCTACGGAGTCAAGATCATCTTTTTCTGGTTATTTCTCTTGAATCGGTTCAAGAGGACATAGATTACTGGAGCCAACATGTTTTGATCTATAAGTTCTAGGGTATTTGTGTCCCCCTCTTGGCATTAGAGTCTTGGTTCCATTGGACCTGGCAGGTTGAAGGCGATTTCGATCTTTTGGTGGCTGCGAATGGCTATTTCATGGTTGATTTTTCTTGTATCTCGGATCATAATTGTGTTTTTGAGGGAGGGCCATATTTTTACATTCATGTTGGCTTGTTCATTAAGCCCTTGCATGGAGGTTTTAATGTTGTAGAGGATCTACCTACATGGGTTCCTATTTGGGTCTATCTACCATGGTTGTCATTGGAGTTTTGGAGGGAGGATATTCTACACTGGATTTTTTCTTTGTTGGGGAAGCCGGCTGCCATTGCTCAAAATACTTTGGATAAAAAGGTATTCTCTTATACTCACATTTGTGTTGAAATTGATTTAAATAACCCTTTGCCAAATTCTTTGGAAATTTGTATTGGCTCTGCCTCATGGATTCAACCATTAGATTATGAGTCCCTTCCTTTTCATTGTCGCTTTTGTCATGAGTATGGACACCTTTAGTGCCAATGTCCTTGAGCACTGAAATTGATAGGGGCTTCTTCTTCTGCTTTTTTGGGGCCTTCGACGAAGAAGGGGGATAAAGGCAAGGCGCTTGTGGTTGAGGGTGGGCCTAATAAGGATGGCTTTAATCTTGTTAAGCAGAGAACTAAAGGGAGGGGTCAGAAGCGGGCCTATAAGGACAGATAGAGTGATCAGGGTTTCAATCGGTTTGAGGTCCTAGATAATCAGGATTTGGAGGAAGGGATTTTGGCTGAGATTTATTCTGGGGCCACTAGTATGGATACAATGCTGGAGCAAACAGGTTTTGTTTAGAATATTTCTTTAGCTTTGGAGAAAGGGATTTATGAGTCTCTTAGGGCCTCTACAAATGTGTAGGATGATATTGTTTTAGTAGATTTAGCTAAGGTTATGTTCTCTTCAAGTAAAGGTCGGGGATTGTCTCCTACTTTGGGGGTGTTGCAATGCTCTCTCTAGAAGGGGCATTTTGAAAATTCTTCGAAAGTTGGTCATAAGAAGGATGTGGTCAAGCTTAAATCTACTGAGAATTTTTTGGTGGAATTTGGTTTTGTTAATACTTTTGAGGCCCACTTCTCTTAACCTTCCTCATCATTATTCTGTCATGTAATGCAAGGGGATTGAATAGCACCTCCCATCAAAAGGCTATTCAAGATTTGATTGTTGTTCATTCTCCAGATATCTTTTGTGTTTAGGAGACTAAGCTTCGGGTGGACCTCATGCTTCAACATGCTCCTCATATTTGAATTTATGGTCAGTGTCAGTGTATTGGTTCTAGGGGAACCTCTAGAGGTCTGGCTCTTTTCTGGGATCCTCGTAAGGTTGTTCCTCATTGGTGGATTTCAAGTCAGTCTGCTATTTCTATGGTGGCTTCGGTTTTGGAATCTGGTGAGACTATTTTGGTTAGTAATGTTTATGCTTTGATTGGCATCCATGGTAAAATCTAGATTTGGGCTCATATCAGGTATGTTAGGTCTTGTGCACCTGTTTTACCTTGGATTTTAGCTGGTGATTTTAATTTTGTGTTGAGCTTGGAGGAGAAAAGGGGACAACTGCCTAGGCTTTGTCCTGCTTCAGATCTGTTTTAGACTAATGTGGACTCTCTTGCTCTAGTTAATGTTAAACCCTCTAATGGTATATTCACTTGGAATAATAGATGGAGTGGGCCTGAAGAGATTTCCCAGTGGCTAGATCGATTCCTTGTCTCTAGCTTTTGCGTTAGAGGTAGCTTGGTCATTTGCTCCGATATTCTTGACTGGTGTGGATCTGATCATTGGCCAATTAAGTTTCCAGCTTCATCTTTTCCAAATCCAAAGAATCCACCTTTCAAATTCCTGCTTATGTGGTTGCATGATTCATCTTTGGGTGATCTTGTTGGTTAGTCGTGGTGGGATGGAGCCCCTGTGTATAGTACAACTATGTATTCTCTAGTTAAGAAGCTTCAATATGTCGAGTATCATCTCAAAAGATGGAATAGGTCATGTTTTGGTAATTTTTCAGGCCAGGAAAAGAGAAGCATAGGATCACCTTGTTGTTATTACTCACCAAATTCAGGATTTGGGATTCTCGAAGGCTCTTGGGCATGTTGAGGCCCAGGTTCTGAAATTGGTGGAGGAGTGGGACTTTCATGTGGAGATTTTCTAGAAACAAAAGGCTAGGATTGATTGGATTCAAGAGGGTGAGAGGAATACTGCATTTTTTCATCATTCGATGCAAGCTCACCGAAATAAGTGTTTTATCTCTTCTCTTATTAATTCTGAGGGTCTTTCAATCTCTTCATAACAAGCTTTGTCTACAGAGGCTCATTAATTCTACCCTAATTTGTTCACTGAGGATTCACTTCCTGTAGATGCTGATGAGAATATGGTCATGGCTTGCATTCCTTCTTTGATCTCTAATAAGTTGAATGCTTCTCTTATTCGCCCAGTGACTTTGTCGGAAGTGGAGGAGGTTGTGTTTGGGATGAATAAGGGGAAATCCCCTGGCCCTTATGGTTTCCCAATTGAATTTTCCTAGGATTTTTGGGACATTATGAAGCTGGATTTGTTGGAGGTGGTTTGAGAGTCTCTTCATAGAAAGCAGATGCTTCATGCCCTGAATGCTACTTTTCTTGTTCTCATTCCTAAGAAGGAAGGTGTTGAAAAGTTTGATCTCTTTCGACCTATTGTGCTTTATAATGTGGTGTACAAGATTATTACGAAATTGATTACTGAGAGGCTTAAATCTTGTTTGCCTATGATCATTTTTGAGGAGCAAGGAGGCTTTGTGGTGGGTCATCAAATTCTGGATGGGTGGTGGTTGCGTTTGAAGTCATTCATTCCATGGAAACCTCTAAGGATAGGTCTATTTTTATCAAGTTGGATATGGCCAAAGCTTATGACAAAGTTAAATGGAGTTTTCTTTAGAAGATTTTGTTGGCCTTTGGTTTTTCCTCTGATTGGGTGAGCTAGATTTTGAGTTGTGTGACCTCTTCCTCTTTTTCGGTCATTGTGAATGGTGAACCTTCAGAGATTTTTAGGGCTACTAGTGGCCTTTGGCAGGGAGATCTACTCTCTCCTTATTTGTTTATTATAATGGCGGAGGGGTTGGGTCAGCTTCTTAAATCTCAGGTTTCTCAAAGCTTGATTCATGGGTGGCAATGGGGAATGGGCTTGCCAACACTTTCTCATCTCCAATTTGTGGATGACACCTCTCTTATGGGTTTGGCTCGTATTTGAGAGGTTGAATCCTTCAGGAAAGCTTTAGATATCTACCTTGCGACTTCGGGCCAGGAAATCAATGAGCAAAAGTCTTCTATCTTCTTCTTTAATACTCCTCAATCTATCCAGTGGTAGATTGTGGCTATTCTATGGTTTCAAATAGGGTCTCTTCCCTTTGTCTATTTGGGTATTCCTCTTATTGTTGGTCACTATCCCAGGCCCTCCTGGTAGTTGTTGCTTGATAAGCTAAGGTGGAAGGTTACTCATTGGACTCACCGGTGGTTGTCTACTGCTGCTAGAGTGACTCTTCTCAAGTCTATTATATAAGCCCCTCCCATCTATAGGTGCTTTGTTCAAGTGACTCCAATGTATTTCCTTAAAGAATTTGATGCTCTTTCACATTAATTTTTTTGGAGCAGTAATTTTTTGTCTTCAAAGTGGATCCTTGTTAAGTGGGAATCTATGTGTAGACCAAAGTAGGAGGGTGTCTTGGTTTATGCTCTGCTATTTTGAATGGGAAATCTCTTGCTGCCAAGCTTTACTGGAGAATGTGTACCAATCAACATCAGTTATGGGCTCATATTCTCAACCATAAATATCTTTAGGGTGTTGCTTCTTTTTAGGTTCCTCGCTATCCTCTGGAAGGGAGTGGTTCTATGATTGGCATACTTTGAAAGTGGGGGCGAAACTGATTAAGTGTGTTCTTTTTTGGATTTTTCATTTGGGGTCACAGGCTCTTTTTTGGTTAGATTCTTGGGATGGTCACCCTCCTATTCTCTCTTATTTTCCTCACCTCCAGTCCCTTTGTGATGTTTTTATTGCAGTTGGTTGGGATACCATGGAGAAATATAAGGTGGTGCAGCATTGTGGACCAGCTGTGAGTTTTCGTTGGAAGCATCCTTCTGAGTGGCCACCTAGAGGGTCTGAGGGGGATAGGTGTGAGCTCTTCTAGCTTCTAACTTCCCATGCTTGTAATTCTTTGAGGGGACCTGATGTCTTGGCCTTGGATGGTTTGGATTTTTCTGGAAAGTACTCTATTTTTGTTGTTTACAAGCAGTTAGGTAGGCAGTTGTTTGGGGACATTAAGGTCCCTTGGTGGAAGCAGGTTTGGCACAAGTTGTCTTGGCCCAAGTGAAAGTTCTTCATGTGGTTCCTGGCTTAAAATTAGTGTCTTACTTGGGATAATTTATGTAAGTGTGGTTTCTAATGCCCTTCTATGTGTGTTATGTGTCGTGGTTGCGAAGAGAGTGTCTCCCATCTCTTCTTCCAATGTTCCTATGCTAGGGAGATTTGGCACTTCTGGTGGGGGGTGTGGAATATGGCCTGCTGGCATGTTTCCTCATTGGCAGAGTTTGGGGAATGGTGGGGTAGGGCTCTTGTTTCTGTAGACATGGAAAATGTATATTTCCAGGTTGGCACACTTGATCCTGATCACTAAAAACATTTCTTCCTAAATCATACTCTCAGCATTTCATCATAATTCTATCTCTTATTCTAATGAATCATTATTCATCTGATTAGGTCTATCGCCTCCTTTGATTAAATTAATCAATTTAATCTAATTAACCTTACATTTCCATTTAATTAAATAAATCTTTTTATTTGATTAAAATTCCTAAAATCTTCTCATTAAATTAAATAAATTAAACCTTATTTGATTTAATCTAATATTTTCCTCCTTAGTTAAATAAATCAAATCATTTATTTAACAATAGTTTCCTCTCATTTCTTGACTTAAATCAATTCATAAATTTAAGTCTAAAGTGTCACATCATCTAATTCTTCATTAAATTAATCAAAACAATGATTAAGTTAATCCCTCTCATTAAAATCCTCTAGAAAATGCAAGTTGCACAATAAATCAATTACTTTGATTTATTTAATTCTCTATTTTCTCTCACATGGCATCAAAAGGGAATATTCCCTTATTTGAATTCAAAAAGGCCAAGTGGACTTGGTCCTTCCAACATGGAATTTAAGACCTCTTACATGTCCTTGGCCTTGAGCCAAGTGACATTAACTTCATTTCCCTTCCCTCTTCAACAAGTCATCTCACAAATTCAGATTCAAACCAAATGCATTTATTGGCACTTTGGCCAAAATGTGCACAACCACTAACCATTCACATCATGACAAGTGGCATTCAACCATTGGATTGAAAGTTAGTCCCACATTGCTCAAATCCTACTTTCTCTTCCAAATTGAAAGTTATAAATTGGAGGCTGCTCTCCTCATTTCTCATCCAAAATTGCATGCAAAGTTACTCTCTTCACATTGAGAGCTAATTTTGCCCATTATCATTTAACCATTCACCATCTTCAAGATTTATAAAAAGGTTATGCTCAAATATCTTTGAAGATTTGACCATTTTCTCAAACCACTCAAAATTGCAACTTAGGAATTGGGAAAGGGCCAATTGCAACACTCCATTGGCACCAATTCCCCCATGGGATTACTAATCTATTGGCTCAATTAGGATTTAACTTCATTTCTTGTATTATGTTCTTTATTTTCCTAATTTGAGTGTTTCAATAGATGGATTTCATGGGGAATTCCTCATACATGTTTGCATGCATTTGATCTAACAATTTGGCACGTTTGTTGCTCTTGTGCATTTGCAGGTTCAGGGGTTCACATTTTGGTGCTAGAAGGAGGGCCGACTCAAAAAATTAATCACGTTTTTCAAAATTTTCGTGATTTTTTTACATTTTCTTTTCAGGCCACAGGAAACTAGCCATGCGGCGTCATATTGAGATGCTTTCATAGGCGCGGTGCAATACTTCACCACTTTCAAAGAAGCGGTGCCATACTGAACCACGCATAGTTTCTAAACCTCGCTACTTTTCTCTTCCCGCTTGTCATTTTTTCAAATTTCCTAACTCTACTGCGTTCATCTCTGCGATGCTATACTACACTACCTTCAGCACCGCGGCACCATATCACACCGTGTTTCCTCCAAACTCCACCGCTTCTGCATTCCTGCCTGAAAATTTTGAAATTTTAAACAAGGTCGCTTCCAAAACTGCGCCACTTATTCACTCTCTATTTTTGCAGAGCGTCGCCCATAGTCAACCATGCAGCACTATATAGTATTGCTTTTACCCAAACTGCGCCGCGACAAAACAGTGAGGTCTAAAATTGACATGTGCTTGCTAAATTTTGGATTTTTTAATCCTTGACCTTGTTTGTTGTCTTTTTTCTCTCTAGTTTTCTGCCATTTTGCAAGTTGGAGCAAGGGAAGAAGTGCATCATGACCTCATACTCATCATGCAAAAAAAAGTGTTTTTAAACACTAAAGTATTCTTCAACACTTTTGAGGGATTTTAAAATTCTGCTTGTTAAGAGAAATTTGTTAATATCTTTGGCCTTAGAAACACTAGATTTACTTTGGGTTTAAAAAGAACAAGAAAATTTCCTTTTCTAAGCAAAGAAGGAGATTCATTATGACACCATGCTCATTTTACACAAAGTGTTTTTAAACACTAAAGTGTTCTTCAACACTCTTTAAGGATTTTTAGATTCTTGTTTAAAAGGAATTTGTTAATTTCATTTGCCTTAGGAACACTAAAGTTATTTTGGGTTCTAAAATAAACAATCAAATTTATTTTCAAAAGTTTCCAAAGGGCTAAAAATAACCTTAGACAAACATACTAGATTTTATTTAAAGGATAACAATTGAACAAGAAAATATCACATTTTCCTTTGGTGCTTAAAAAGAACTCATTATTGCTTTGAGGGATTTTAAATGAACATGTGTTCTTTATGTCTTGTAATCTTTTTTGCAAAGTAGTGTCATTTGAAAAGGCGTATGCCCTTCTCTCACGCTTCACGACAATCTTGAGAATCAAAAGTCTTTTTGGTGACACTAAGTTGCATAAAAGATTTCCTCCACATTTCAATTTGGGTACCTAACAATTGAACCAAACATGTGAGTGCGAGCACAACATATTGCGGACATTCTCCCTTTGTTTTTCAACAAAGGTTGGTTGAACAATGGGATATGCTAGCTCGCTATTGTTTATCTTAGTGGGCCTACCTTGTGGGAAAAAGTAATCACCCAAGGGGATGACCCAACCGAGAACACGCTAAAGCCAAGTGACTTCCAACCAGTATATAAGTGTGGATTCTTGAGGAAAGTTCAAGAATCATGAGGATTATTCCGATGAGATGGATAGAAATGGACTCCCGTCAACATTGGATAATCCCCCACAAACAGAATGCCCGAATTAAAACCCTTTGTTTAGAAAAGGCCAAATCCTTGTCTATTTTGTTGGTGTAAAAGGTCATGTCCTTTGAAGCCACCCCATGTTATACATGCGGTTTTGTTGTAGAGATGGAAAGTATGCCATGGGAGATTCATGGGTACTAATGCTTGGCTGACCCAAGAAGTGTGTGCCCTGGAGGGGAGCCAGTGTGGTCAAGCATTTAGCCATTCACACAAAATATGTGTGGCTAGATTCATCCAAGTGGGAACCCAACAGAATATTGTCTCATCATCCTAGGATTGTAAGGAGTGCTTGGAAGTGGAAAACACATTGCTTGGTTCTCAAAAACTTTTGAAAACAAACATACACAAAGAAATTTGAATTGAAAACCCCTTGGAGGAAACAAATATCTTTTGACGAATTTAAGTACTCTTGCTTTTCCTAGGGATCATATCCTTAGAGCTTTCTAAGTGCTTGGATTCTATCATCATTTTTTTTCAACAAGGTTAAACATAGGAAACTTTTACCCTATTTTTTTTTGAATTCCACACAATAGACCTTGTGGGATGAGAAAGAAAGTGGGACATTAGACATATAGTTTGAAACATAAGCAAGCGAGGGTCTTTGGTGAAAAGAATTTATTAAGCCAAGATAAAAAGACAAATTGAAACTCATGTGTGTTGTTCCAAATGATTTCCCACAAGACCAAAATCCCAAAACCAAAGTTCAAAAAGCTTAGTCTAAAAGCTCGTGAGGAGCATCTTGAGAGACTTTTCAAATTCAGATAAAGAATAGTATACAACTTCTATTGGAAAGCTTCAAGGAATAATCCAACTTTGTATGTGTTTTACTATCAGCAAAATCCTGAACTTTTTGAAAGGTTTGCTTTCCTCCCAAAGGAAGTCTAGCATGTTCTTCAACACCGAGGTTTTGTAAGAAGGAGTCATGTCTAGGTCAAGGTCCAAGAACAAATTTTTCATCCTCATCCATCTCTCTATCAAACCAAATCTTATCCCATCATCAAACCTTTTGACAACTATAGGAAAATCACTCATGCTAAACTTAAAGGGCTAAACTAGCATCACCCTATCTTGGCTTAACACAACTAGCCAAAATAGTCAAAACTCTTGAACGAATTTTCCTCTAGGATAAAGCAACTTCCTAAGGCCTACTAGTTCACAAATCACCTTGGCTTAAGACACTTAGCCAATTCATCATTTTGTGCAAGTTTTCCTAGGATAACACAACTTCCTAGGGACTATGACTTCACTTCAATCTTGTTTGAATTGATGCACCTAGTCAAACCATCATAATCACTCTAAGTCCTAACAGTTTAGCAAAAACCTTCAAGAATTCTTCAAAAGGTTTCACTCACTCACTTCATCCATTTTATTCCATCATCATTACCACCCTCTTTGATCATTGACTTCCCTAGTTCTTCTCTTTTGAGCCTAAAAGGTTAGGATCAAACGATCTCTATTTTTTATGGTCCAAACAAGATCACAATACAAGAAGAACATGGAAAATATCAGTGAAATATTAACTTCTGTGGACATGAGTCAAGTAACATCTGAAATAAACCTTGCAGGATCAAGCAATCCCCCAAGTAGCTCTCCCTTACTATCACAAAATCCTCAAGAGGAGAGTTATGAAGAGGACATCACAAATGAAGACATGGGGATGACATAATCTAAAATCATAAAAACGGTCCAAAATCCAGAGAACCACAAAATTGTTAATGCCATGTTCAAATACTTAAGCACACTAGCAGAAGGAGGGGTCTAGTTCTCTTCCAACATTGACGCAAGCACTAGTATGGACATACCCCTTAGAAACACATCCCCAATGTCCAATATCAATCATGAAATGCCTCACACCACGTCAGCCATCACACCAACCTCACCAATTGTGAACAAAGGAAGTGCTATGTTTCGAGAGTTATAGCACCATCGCCTTGTGACCAACAAAGAGGTGGTTGTTAACACTGCACCAGATAATTTTGTCCCGATAAACTCATCATACCCATACATCCCACTCACCTTCCACAATCCCATCGGTTCATCTTCATTCCATGCTACACCAGCCTGTCAATCCAACATACAAAATTCTCTACCACAAGGAGAAGGTGGTTTGTTTCAAACAACAAGAGTGGTCGACCCCTTTTCTTTCCAAAGTAACATATCATCTCTTCCCCCATTTCCATTCACAACCACATCACCTCTTGGATTGGGTTTTCCTCCCCTAAACATCGACGGTTTCTCAGATCTAGGCAATGGGAACATCACATCAAATTCTCTCTTTTTTCCCGCAGCATCACAACAACAAATCCTGACCATCCAAGCCACCGCAACAGATACATCAATCAGTCCTCAAATCTCCCAAAGCATACCTTCTCAAGGACTAAGCATCTCAACCACACCTCCAACAATCCAAATCCCAACCACCACCATAACCCTTTCACATGTCACAACGGTTGGCATCATTCCCATTGGTCGCGCGCACAAAAGGATATAAAAGTCACGAAAAATCCTAACCTAGGAATTGGACATTCCAACAGGTGACTAACATCTTCTCATGGTTCTTCATTTACTTGTCAAACTAGGGAATGTATACTTGAAATGGACTGGCACTGTATGTGCACTAAGAACCGGTTTTAGCCATAACTTTCTAGAAGTAAATGCTTGAAAGGAATTCTAACTCTGATGCAAGGACATGAAATAAAGTCTTACTAACTTAAGCATCACTTAACTAAAGCAGGAATCATAATAACTATTATTGGGAAACAAACCATGAACTGGCCGTATGCTGCAGGAACAGACACAAGGATGGATTCCTTATGCTGCAGGAACAGTTTAAGACTGAGTTTGCATCAAAACTTACTAGAATGAAATTCTAATAGGTAAAAAATAGAAAGCAAATAGCTAACTACAGATACTTACTAAGTGGGGCCCCTTAGCAAGCATCAACCAACTATGCAAGAATGGAACTCAAAACTTCATCAGCTTCTTATTCATAACTCAGAATCACATACATGGTTGTTTACCTGTAAGAAAACTTAATACAAAGCTTTGTCTTTCATTATAATAGTAAACTCATTACACTATGTTCTATCTCTACTCTCTAGTCTAATCTCTTCTTTATCAACCCATTCACTCGTGCAGGAGGAACCTTTATTTAAAGAGAAACAACTAACTAACTAACCAACTAATAAAGAAAGATGCGGATATAAATGTCGCCTGAGACTGAGGAACATACTTCATAAATGCAAGTCTATCCGCACAATAGATTCAGAGGAAATCTAGAGCTCCACTCTTCCTAGATTGATGATCCATTTGGTTTCTTCCCAAAGACCCGGACAAAGAATCCTCGCTTGAAACGACTCCTTCGATGGTGCGTGGGAAACAGCTTTTTCCGCAAGGCCGTGTTTTGCTGTGCATTGACTTGTTCATACCAACTTCAACAACTTGTAGAACACATGGCAACAGAGGCAAAAGAAGGCATGCTCTCATAATAGCATGACATTCCTCATTAATCACACACATCCAATTCATCTTACTTATCCAAAACTACATATATCATATTAGTCAATTGGGAAGTCAAAACAGGGTAATGATCATAGATATACTAAGATATTTATGCTACAAGAATTTAGGAGTGCTTGTCATTAAATACTACCCATTAACATTAAAAGTTCATAACCACAGAGTTTAAACATCCATAGAAAGAGAGCAAGATTTTTTAAAATTTATAACATGATATCCAAATCATAACCATATTCTGGGCTCATCATTTGCCCCCTACTTTATCTAATGTTGGTCCTCCAGCATTAATCTTTCTGGTTGTGTCCCTGAAGTCTGTAGGAGTCACATGGCCCTGTAATGCAGTCTCAAACCTATAGTAGAAACCCCTGCAGTTTTTCCATCTTTCATATCTTTGGGCTTCTGTGTCTTCATTGATATTTGTGGCCTGATAAGGATACAGTGACCATATTAAGGCAGGAGGTCTAAATGTTAGTTGCAACCATAATTCAAACCTTTTCTAGAGACCTATCTGCATATATCTTTCGGACCTCCTGACAGCTGCTCTTAAATTTAAGGGACTATGGGGCTCGAACTTCTTTAAACCAACTGTTACTTCTCCCATCTTGTTTTGCTTCTAGAAGTTGAAAGCTTCTAGAACGAATATGGCTGGCTTTTAAACTTGTCATAAACCTGTTTCCTAAGATCAAATATCCTTACCCTTGTTGCAGGGTCATAAAAACCATATGCTACAAAAAATCAGGCCCTTAGAAATGTTTGGGGGTCTGTGCTTTCTGATCTCAGTGGAACAGGTTCTCTTCGCTCGGCCTCCTCATAGTCCTCAGATTGTTTCCCATAATTAATTTCATTTGCTGCCTAGGACATCAGTGATCTCAAATGTATGTCACCAATAAATAGAAGTGGATTCCACTCAGTTTCATAAGGAATTAATAAACCGTGTAAATAAAACTCGCACATGGAATTCCTTAGCCAGTCGGGTGCTATTTGATAAGCATCGTAGAATTCTTTAGCAGTATTAGGAACAGAGTCAAGGTTTTTAGAAATCCTCATTAACTGAAACCACAAAAACTGCTCTTTGAGGCACATTGCATATATTTTAGGTGGTGGCCTACATTCCATGATCTATCCTACCACCTTCATCATTTCATTCATCTTTTCCTTCACCTCCTAGATTTCCTGTTTCTGATTTTCAATCTCTTTTTTTAACTTCTTCTTTTTTCCCTCCCACAGACTCTACTGCATTTGAGTTTAAGCCAGAAGGTAGAAACTCAAGGTCTAAATTGTCACAGGACTCCAAATTTCCTGAAGGTGTTTTAAAAATTCGGTTAGCAGTGGTCTTTTATATACAACTAATGCCTGGCATGTTTCAGAAGGTAATGGAATTGCATGGGATGTCTCAAGCCGCTCACATTGCTCTTATTCTTGCTACAGGACAAACCCTTGTTGCTAGTCAACAAGGGACTGTGCTTCCTCAGAAATTCTTTCAGCTACCTCAACCAAGTTATCAAGACTCGGCATTCTCCCCTTATTATTATAATCTCACTGTACTTCCCCAACTTCCCCTGTTTCTTCTTGTATATCATCAAGAATTTTTGAGGTGCTGAGTGGAAAATTCTTAGATATACTCTGAGAACTTTCATGAATGAGTTACTCAGATTCCTTAGAAATGATAATTATTTTAGATTGGGTAGAAGAGGGTGGGGTAGTTTGACTTCATTTTCTTGCTAAAGTTCTCCTAGGTAATGCAGTTGAGGCAGGAGATTCATTGGCAGCTTTTCTCTTCCCAGATTGCTTGGGGGTTTGAGAATCAGAAGGAGAGGATGATGATACTGTGGTGGCATCGGGTGTTGTTGCAGGAGAAAGTCGGGTAGCTCATTTTTGCTTCTTAGTTTGAGGGTTTTCTCCTAGGGTATGCCCAGCGCTAGATGGTTTGACTATCTTTGTTTTCCCCTTTTCACTCCTTGTAGCAGACCTGGTTTTAACTTAGGTAGAGGGCTCAGTTATAATGGCTACAGGACTAGGTGTTGCAGGAGAAGCAGGGGATTCTTGCTCAGCTTCTCTACTTGAAGACTCTACTCTTTTTCTCTTTTTCTTGGGTGATGCAGGCAGTGTTCTTGGAGGTTCAGGAGGCTGCAGCCCTTTCTGGGCAAAAAATTCTTGCCAGGAAATGGGTGATATGTCCCTCAGAGAACACGCAGTCAGTAGTTTAATAAGGGCATGATGGAAAATTGAATTGTCTTTTCCCTTCTGAGTTTCACAGACACTGCGCTCTAAAAGATTTAACAAAAAATTTGGGACATTGATAGCTAACCCATGCCTTATATGACTTAGCAGCTTAAAATGGTAGGAGTGCAAATAAGAAAAGTGTCCTTCACAAGTTAAGTACCTGATTATAAAGGACGCATATTCTGAGTAGGGATAAGGCAGTGACATCCTTTTGCACCCTTGCTTTGAAACCTCCAAAGGTCCGTTAGTTGGCAATGTGAACTCTGCCCTGGTAGAGACGGCATCCCTTCCTTAAGAAAAAAAATTTCCAGCTGCAGGAAGCCCTGTTATCTTAGCAATTTGTTCCTCAGTGACTACTACTGCTAAGCCCCATACTGTAGCTTCTCCTTCAGAGAGAGTTCTTAAGAATTCACCAGCAACTTCGTCATCAAAGGAATCGATGCTCAAAAAGTAATTCAACCATCCACATATACTAAATTCCCGAACTATCTGAGGGTCCTGTTTTAAGGCTTCATGAGCCACTGGTTCATGTTGTACAAGCTGACCACCCATATTCTCAAATGTTTCTGCTAAAAACCCAGAATCTCAACCTCTTCTGAATATTTGAAAAACTCTTTTCTTTGCTCTGCTTCTTCTTTTTTTGGCTTCTTTACCTTTTTGCTTTACCAGAAAAAAATATAAAAGATAATTGTAGCGTGCAATGATTTCTAGGAACTACTTAATTAAGCAGTTAACTTGTTGATCTAGAAAAAGCATGCATTCATTTGGCGGCATGTACAATAAAAATTATCTTTACTAAACGTCATAATAGCAAAAAGAAACAATTTATTTCAAATTATCCCCGCCCCCTATTTAAGATTTGACATGTGTCCACACATGTGGGAAAGGATAGGCGAGGTATGGGGAGTAATGATAGGAATGACTGATAGACATATTGCAATAAATGAATAAATAAAATTAATGAATGATGTGATGAATAGAAAGAATATCGCGTACCTTTTAATTAATGCCCACGGATGTTGGTAGATCTCACAACACAACCGGAAATGAATGTGGTACGGTAGATGGATGACGTGGATGGGTGACATAGAAAAGAAGAATGGAATGAGTGAATGATGGTGATGGATGGTGATGAATAGAAAGTGGCTTTCATAAAAAGAAAACATTTATTATGGATGTTCAACATAAATCAAAGGGATGTTGCAGGAAGAGGACCGAAGCCCTTTGCTGCATGAAGATCGTTGGCCGTAGGTGAAACAAACTACTGTATGAACTCTTCTTTTGAAGCCGGTTTATGGTACAACCGCAGACAGTGTCCATTAACCAACAGTTTGAAGCGAACAGGATCGATTGTCGCTAACTGTACCGAACCATTATCAAATACATTCTCAATTTCATACAGACCTAGCCACCTTGTTGTAAGCTTGCCCTAATTCTCTTTATACCTAGAGTCGTAGAGTAGGGCTCAATCACGAACGCAAAATCGCTTTGTCTTGATATGGTGATCATGCCACTTCTTCTTTTGTTGTTGCACTGCTTCAGTATGTTGCAGGGCATCTTTCTCCATCTCATCCAGTGCATTCAATTGGAGGAGGCATTCCTTTTGCACTTCAAAAAGATCCATCTGTAGCTACAGAGCAGTCCTTAAGGTTTTATGTTCAAATTCGATTGGCAACATAGCAGTCTTGTCATAAAGTAGCTCAAAAGGTGTGAACCCTGTAGTGGTTTTTTAGGTTGTCCTATAGGCCCAGACTGCTTTTGGAAGATGATTGTTCCAATCCTTCTTATGTAACTGCACTGTTTTGGTGAGAATTTCTTCCAACTCTCTGTTAGTAACCTCCGCCTGGCCATTGGCTTGAGGGTGATATGGGCTTGATTTCTTGTGTTTGATCTTATAATCATTCATCAACGATGTGATCAGTGTTGATGTGAATTGAGCTCCCTGATCAGTAACGAGTTTCCTTGGAACTCCAAATCTAGTAAAAATTTGTTCATACAAGAATTCAGCAACTTTGTTGTCCCTGGCATGTGTCATTGCCTTTACCTCCACCCATTTGGTTACATAGTCAATACATACCAAGATATAGGACTTTCCATTAGATGGCGGGTCTATAGGACCAACAAAATCCATACCCCACTTGTCAAAGGGGATGACTACCACCTGAGGATGCAGAGGTATTTCAT
Source organism: Sequoiadendron giganteum (assembly GCA_007115665.2). Taxonomy (NCBI): domain Eukaryota; kingdom Viridiplantae; phylum Streptophyta; class Pinopsida; order Cupressales; family Cupressaceae; genus Sequoiadendron; species Sequoiadendron giganteum. Next base: position 97,290,041 of record CM021101.1, read on the forward strand.
CAGTCTTTGTTGGTCGCCCCATTCATTGGCATCTGTCACATTTCCTGGTATATGCTACAGCATCTTTGTGTAAAGTGGGCCAATAATACCCAATGTTAAGCACCTTCATTGTTGTTCTTTTAGATGCAAAATGCCCACCACATGGCTTGTCATGACAAGCATGCAGTATGTCATATGTCTCGTCTTCCCTCACACACCTACGCATGACTTGATCTGGTCCAGTATAGAACAAACAATCTATTATCCGAAAAAAGTTGAAACTCTTCTCAATCAGCAACTTTCTTTCTTTTGGGGAGAAGTGAGCTAGAATCCTGTTAGCTGCTAAGTAGTTTGCAATATCTAGATACCATGAAATGCGAGCAGCGATATAAAATAGATGTTCATCAGGAAAAGTATCATCAATTACCTCAATTGTGGCAAATGTAGCTGTTTGAATTCTTGACAGGAAATTAGCCACCACGTTTGCCCTGCCTGGCTTGTCAATAACTATTATATCAAACTCTTGTAACAACAGTAGCCACCTTGCTAACCTTCCAGAAATGGCAGGTTTATTCATAAGGTACCGTATTGTTGCATGGTCAGTGTGAACAAACACTTGGTAGCCAACTACATAATGCCTAAACTTATTCAAAGCATATACTACTACTAGCAACTCCTTCTCTGTGACAGTGTAATTCAATTCTAGGCCTTGTAGATTCTTGCTAATGAAATAAATAGCATGCTCAATGGAATTCTCCTTCTGTCCTAACACAGCCCCTATGGCATAATCAGATGCATCTATATGTATGTGAAAGGGCAGACTCCACTTTGGTCGTTGAAGAATAGGTGCTTTAGTAAGTAGGTCCTTCAGCTGCAGGAAAGACTTGTCACAGGCCTCAGTCCAGTGAAATTCAAAGTCCTTAGTTAATAAGGCATACAATGGACTAGCTATTTTGATGAAATCCTTTATAAATCTCCTATAATATCCAACATGTCCTAAGAAGCTTCTAACATCTTTCTATTTCATAGGTGCTGGCAAGGTTAGAATAACTTCAATTTTTGCAGGATCTACTTGGATTCTAGTCTGAGAGATGTGATGACCTAAAACAATGTTTTCTTGCATCATCATGAAACACTTTTCACTATTCAAGGATAAATTATGCTCCTTACACCGTTTCAACACCTTTTCTAAATTTGTTAGTGCTTCTTCATAGGTTATTCCATAAGTGGTGAAGTCATCCATGTAAATCTCCATGGAGTCATTCAAAATGTTAGCAAAGATACTAATGACTACTCTTTGAAATGTGGCGGGAGCATTGCATAGACCAATAGGGAGGACAGAGTAAGCAAAAGTTCCCCATGGACAAGTAAACGTTGTTTTGTCCTGGTCAGCATGGGTAATCTTGATTTGATTGTACCCACTATATCCATCCAAAAAGGAGAAATACTTCTTACCAGACAATGAGTCCAGCACTTGATCAACAAATGGCAGTGGAAAGTGATCCTTTTTAGTTGCAGTATTCAACTCCCTGTAGTCTACACAAACTCTCCATTTTCTATTTTTTTTAGGAACAATTACCAGCGGAGATACCCATTGATTGTTTGAAATAGGGTAGATGAAACCAGCATCAAGCAATTTTTGGAGCTCATTTTTAACTATTTCCTTGAGTGCTGGGTTTATCCTTCTTTGAGGCTACCTAACAGGCAAATAATCTTCATTAATGTAGATCCTATGAGTACAGAGCTGAGGATCTATTCCCTTCATATCCCCATAGTCCCATGCAAAAGCTTTGTGTTGATCTTGAAGCATTGTGACTAGGGTAGTTTGTTGAGGTTGAGGCAGCTTACTATTGATATTTAGACAATGGCCTGGGGATAGCTCAATTTGCTTGGTAAGATCATTCATGAAATTTACTGATAAAGGTGGTGTTTGTATTTCTTGAGGAAGCAAATGTTGAAAAACTGCAGGGACTTTAAATGGCAAGCTCTTAAGGCTCTGTAACACCCCTTCGTTTTGTTTCTTGTTCAAGTTGTTTTATGCTATGTTTGGTTGCAATTACTTTGATACTTGATACATTTGGTTATGATGTTTTGATCGTTACTATTAAGCGACAACTATTATTGTGGGATGTAGTTATCTGATTATTGTTTCACATGCATTATAGATTAATGTTGTTGTAGAGTTAACATGAGATGTTATTATGAGATTATTGGAATTATGATGGAAGTGTCAGTTTCGATGAGTGTATTGGTGAAGAGGACGAGTTCGCATCACTCGCTTGCGAGCGCCCTACGAATCCGTAATTTCTTCTTCACGGTGTGTATTATATGCTGGATATATTGTATGATGTTGTTTATTTGGTGGCAAGATTGCAGGTACATGACATCGACTCCACCTGGCTTCACGGGTTTGAGCGTGTCAATCCAACGGTTAAGTTGAACGGGAGATAGTAGCTAGGTAACATGTGTCAAGTCTATACCCTAGTCTTAGTGTGTCATCAGTTGTGTGTGTTGAGTCATTGTCTGTCTTGCTTTGATGTTATTTAATTCTGAAGCATTCTTGATTTGGAAATAGATATTTAGAATAATTGCTTTTAAATCATGTTGATAGTTATTTAACTTAAATAATGCAATGTGGATAAAAGTTATATTTAAATTAATTAATTATATTTAATTTATTTAATTAATTAAATTTAATCCAAGGGGTTGAATTTAGTTATTAAATAATTAAATTAATTAATTAAATGTGATTCAAGAGAATGAAAGGAAATAAAAGAATTAGAATTAATTTTGGAATTTAATTCCAACGTGTGAGAATTAAATTAGAAATTGTAATTAAATGTTTATTTGGGAAATTGGTTGCAACTTTGGAAATTAATTTATTATTTCAAATTTCATTTTAAATTGAAAGTGGGTTTTTGAAAAGTGAAATTGAAATTGAAATTAAAATTGAAATTGAAATTGAAATTGAAATTGAAATATCTAATTTGCATGTAATGTGAATTAGGGTTGTAAATATTGAAATTGAAATTGAAATTGAAATATCTAATTTGCATGTAATGTGAATTAGGGTTGAATTAGGTATTTTTGATTTATAAGGATATATGTTTTAATTTTAGGGGAAGGGAGTTTTTAGAAAAATACATTTTTACAGCAGGAAATAAACTTTGGAAAATTTGCACAAGGGTTTGAAGAAAGTTTGATTGTAGAATTGATTGAAGGAGAGATTGTTTGCATTTGTTGGATTTTGGATTGGATTCATTGGAAGATTGAAGAAAATTCAGGAAATCTTTGGAGGAGGCTTGCAACAAAAATTCATCTCTTCCTGTAGCTTCTTGTACCAGGTTTTCCTCTTTGTGTTTTATTGTTCTTGATTGTTTTCTTTAAAATAGTAATGATTAAAGATTTGTTTGTTAAATCTGTTTTAGAAAACAAATTTGATATTAGAAGAAAAGAATTAAACAAATTTACAGCCTTTGCTTGTGAAAATTCTTGAGTGAAAATTGTGAAAACCTTAGTGAATTTAAATTATTTGGAGAAATTGATTTTATTGTTATTGAAATCAAACATAGAGATTGAAAAATGCATTTAGAATGTTTTTAGAAAATGAAACCCTTTGTTATTATTAAAAATCGGATTTTAAAATCTGCAGTATAGTTATATTTTCATGGTAAAATGGTCTGGTTGCGCCACCTATAACTTCACTTTCACAAACTGGGTTTTCAAGAAATTTAAAGGGTTTTTGCATTTTGAAGTTTTCTTACTCCTGTCCAAAAATGGGAAATACCCAGATCGTATTTTTTGAGTTATGCTTGAAACATGAGACTGCTGTTATATTATTTTCCCATGGCTGTTCTGAAAATAAAATAATAATAAATTGATATTTATAAATATTAATATTTTAGGTATTGTTATTATAATATTAAAATATTATCTAATAATATTTTATATTATAATTTATAATACTAAAGTATTATATTTATTTATATTATTTTAAATAAAATTTGTATATTTGATTAGTGGAATTAATATTATAAACATATGGGGAAATTATTGTTTATTTTAAAATGACATGTTAAAGTTTAATTGAAGGAGTTAAATATTTGATTTAGATAATGCATAATTTAAAATTTAGTTGTGGAATTTAAATTCATGTGTGAAAGGTCCACTTATTAATTTGATTTAATTGGATAAATATATATTTATATTTTGGAAAATTAGTGATAAGGGATATTTTTTTTTGAATTAAACAATTTAATATTCTGTAAAGAATAGAAGAAATGTCAATGATTAAATATATTAATTTATATTTAGTATATATATAGTGAAGGTATAAATCCATTTGAGAGAATAAATAATATTTTATCTTATTTTATTCTGTTGTTTGCAAATTGGGTATTATTAGTGTTTTAAAAGAAATGATTAGTATGTGTAGAAAATGTATAGAGAAAGATATTTTTTAATAGAAATAATTACTTGATTTAAAAAGGAAATGGTGGTTTTGTTAATATGATTGAAGAAAATATAATGAGATGTATATATATATCCATGGGTATTTTCAATCAGTATTTACCTTGTTTTATTTAAGTGCGTATGATTTAGTTTTGCATGAAGAATTTAAAAGATAAGTTTTGAATGCGTAGTCAAAGAGATAAGCCAAAAGATATTTTTTTATACATTGATGAAATTGCATATTTTTAAATGAATAGTTGAAGAGACATAGACTCCAGATAGAAAATTGGAAAAGATTGTTTGCAATAGTGTTAGGTTGCATTATAAGTAAATTTAGGAACTCACTAAATTGAAAAAAAGTAAATAGTTATTATGTTTTATTTCCATAGAACAAATTAATCGTTGTGATTGGAATATTAAAGAATCTATATAATTGAGTTTATTAATATATATGTTTGGTGTATATATAATATGGAGCATGTAAAATATGTTAAGGGTAGATTCATTATCGTATTTCGTTTTTATAAGATGTATGCAATGTATTATTGAATAGAGATTTAAAAATGGATTGATTAGTGTATATGGAAAATGGATAGAGAAACAATATGTTATTATATTAAAGTGATTGAATGTGTTAAATAGAAAATTGAATAAGATGTAAGATTTGGTTAGGAAATGGAAAGAGTTTACTTGCATGGATTTGTGTCAATTTAAAAGTAAATTAAGAAGTTGTTTTATTGATGAAGCAATCAATTATGTTATTTATTATTTTCTATTTAGATTAATTGAATCATTGTGATTGGATTATGAAAGAGATATGGATTTAGTATATCCAAAAGTAGTATCTTCCTCATGTTTATCTTAAAGGATTTAATTCTTTGTATTCAGTAAAGGGAAGTAAGTTTAATTGTTTTAGATTTCCAATAATGAAAAGGGAAATAGGGGTTATGATTATTTTAGATGATCTACTTATCATGTCTTTGACTTTGTCAACACTACCTATTGAATGAGTATGGATTTAGGAAATCCAAATATTAGATTTGATTGATGACTTGAATGCTTTTGTTGCTATGTCGTCAAGTTGCATTGTTGGTTTTGGGATTTAGTGTTAGTCCTAAATTATAAGTCTTCCAGAAGAACTTAGAGGATAAGGGTTATTGAATCTTTATGTCATCCAGTTATTTTCCCTTGGGTAGTGCATGGCGTCTTTTCAGTTTTACCCGATTTTCACGAACGGGGATGTTTGCACCTCCTTGGTTTAGGAGCGGATTATGGGATCCGTGTCTCTTTGTATGGAGTGACCTTGTTATGTGGTCTCATCTTGTTGCCTCCTGTGAAAGGAGTGGACTATGTGTTGTTGCCTCCAAGATGTTTGGAGTGGGATCTTTTGTTACCTCTTATGAAAGGAGTGGACTATGTGTTGTTGCCTCCAAGATGTTTGGAGTGAGATATTTTGTACCTCCTGTGAAAGGAGTGGACTATGTGATTGTTTCCTCCAAGATGTTTGGAGTGAGTTTCTATTATTTGTATCCTCCTTGTGTTGGAGTGGATTATGATGCCTAGTTGGTATGCACTTGTGGTTCCCTTGGTGGATTGTTTGGATGTGTGTTGTCGAATAGAAGAGTGGCTTCTGTTAGGCGCCAGAGCCCAAAGAGGTAAACTGGATAACCTTCAGGAGTGATTTAAACAAGTGATAATTAAAATAATATACTTAGAAGATTAGGACTAACTTCTCACATTAATCAAGATAATTTAATCCTCACTCATAGACACAAGGGCTTGTTTAGACTTGGGATGAGTGAGAAGGCCTGGAATGGCAAGATCAACTATCTAGTTCTTGCGAGAGGTAGTTGATTCCACATGAGTGAGTATGAGTGCCGGGATTCGGTTGAGGCCACCAGGATTACTTGTGCCAGAGCCTATGAAGAATGCCCAGAGGAGATCTCATGACAAACCTTGCGATGACACTCTATCTATGACAACTATTGTTAATTGTTTTATGTGTATGGTTCTGTGAACATACTTGATTATTATTATGTCTGGAAGCAATGTGACCTATGTCAGTGATGTTGGAGTTGTACTTGTATTGTATTTGATTTGTACTTGTATTGTACTTGAGTTGTACTTGTTTCGTACTTGTATAGTGAATGAGTTGTACTTGTTAATTCATTTGGTTGGTTATAACAGTATGAGTCAGTATGAGTCTGCCTTTGGTTAGAGGTAGTAGATCTTTGTCCATGTTACTTTGTTACTATCTCCTAGCATGGGGGGTGGGCCTTCGGGTACCACATTGGTTGGGTGGAACATGCACCAAAACCGTTGGGTCCCCATCGATCTTCAGTACTTGGTGGCGAGACATCCAGATGGACAGCTCGCGGTTCTTGTTGTATTATCTTGCATTGTAATATTTTAATTTGTATAAGTTATTTTATCCCTCTTATGATTATGAGGTGGAGTTATGTAATTGTAATCTTATGTACTATTGCCTCATTCTAGGAATGAGTGATGTATCTATTGGATTATGATAATGTTTATGAGTTTGTATCTTGGTTGATTATCTTATCATGTTTTGTGGTATTCTTATGATGTATGATGTTTATATCATAAAGTTCATAATGATATAGTTATATGTAATATGTATGTGTGGGTTTAAGTAATCCTAACCTTGTAGCCTTAGAGGTTGTTGTTAATTAGTAAGTGAATGTGTATGTTAAATGCACTTTATAAAAAAAAAATTGGTTCGCTTATGATGTTAATTACAACTTCCTTTAAGGTTACTTGGCGGGGCATTACAGGCTCAGTTGCTACAGGAAAGGTTGCTCATTAACAGATTGGCTACTCATATTAGATTTGGACTGCAACATTTGGAAAAGCAAGTCATCCTCACTCTAAAGTTGTGAAAACGGGTTAGTTTGTAGCATCATTAGCTGGGCCAATGAGTTAACATCTTCTGTTTCTTCTCCTAAATCTGGCCAAATTGGTTTAAATAGGTTTGGCTGAGGCTGGGCAGGTGGGTATAAGGCCAATTTCTTTGTTGATTGGCCATCAAAGATCGTCATATCTCTAGAATGACATCCTATAAATGCATTAGTTGTGGCTAACCATGGTCTACCTAAGATAATAGGATATCCCCCCAAAGTTGCCTTAGTGGACAATATGGTGAAATTTGTTGGGTACTCCCAAGACTCAAGGTTAACAATTATATCTTCTACCATACCATCAGGTGTTACAGTGGAACTATCAGCAAGCTGTAGGATGGTAGGTGTAGACTTAATGGTAACGATATTCAAATACTTCATAGTATGCTGGGTCATTACATTGATGGCTGCACCAAGGTCAATCAAAATATTTTTTACCAGCTGGCCATTAATATTGATTTGTACCACAGGACTACCAAGGTCAGCATATTTTGGCATAACTACCTTTCCTAACATAATATCCGCCAGCTTCCCAAGAACATGGATAGTTTGGGGATCTTTTTTCTTCCTTCCTGGTTTCTTCAAATAGGCCTCCTTAATGGCTTTTCCATAAAGTGGGACATCTTTTATGGCTTGGAAGAGTGGGATTTGGATGTGTACATTCTTTAGCTGATCCAAAATATCAAAGGTAGGCTCTTCCGACAGCTTGGGTGTAGTATCTTGCAATCTCTGAGGAAAAGGTGGTTTGTCTTGATGCTGCAGGACAGGCTCTTTAGAAGCAGTTTCTAACATAGGTATATTGGCTGCAGGATCAGCAGGTTGTTCAGAAACAGAATCTGGAATCTCAATAATTACTGGTGGCTATGGAGTAGGAAGTGTTGTTCCAGATCTTAGATGGATATCATTAATATGCAAGGCGTAAGATGGATAATGATTGGCTTCTGCAAAATACATAGGTTGTTGTTGCGGCTGCTTATTATTAGGATTTGACAATGGTTGAGCAAGGATAGGCGTTTGTTTTGGAGGGCTAGTATTTGTAGAAGATGCTATAGAAGGTGGCATGAGTGCCGGAGGTTGTGGCTGCTATGGCTGAAAGAATCCTGGGTCTTGGTTCTGCCATTGTTAAGGGCTTCTCCACTGATTATTCTATTGCCAGTTACCTTCGGGTGGAGTCCAATATCCTTGTGGTTGCTGCCAACCTCCTTGAGGAGATTGAAATTGTTGACTCTGATGGCTAGGCCATTGGGATTGAGAGGTATTCCAAGGGGTGATGGGTCATATGTAGATTGCCATTGGTTATTATAATTAGAGTAACAATTACCAAAAGTCAAAGGGTCTTGAGGCATACCTTGTCTTTAAGCCCATGGGCGCCTTTGTGCAACATAGAATACTTGGTCGTCATTACCCTCAACTGGCCTAAAGTTAGTAGGTAATTGTTCAGCCTCCATATTAGCCACCCTCTTACATCTACAGTCACACTTCCTCTATCGGCAATGTGGACAAAACTCGGTCAAGATTGCTTCAGCTTCCTCATGCTTCTTCCGAGCTTGCATAGTATCCAACTGTGTAGCCATATTATTAATGATATCTTGCTTGAAATTAGACAGCAAGTTTGAAATCTCCATCCGTGAAACTCCATTATTAGAAGATTTTCCCATTGTGGCCTGATGACCTCTTTCTTTCTTGACACTTGCTCAAGAGTAATTGTGGCATATGCTCTTAATATCATCCCAAGGCACTTGGGTTATATCTCCTCCTCCCATTAGATCTAGAGCATCAATACAGGAATCATCGATTCCCCTCAGAAAAAGTAATTTCTAAGATTCTTCATTGAGAGTATGGTCTGAATTCTTTTTCAAGGAAAACAAAAACCTTGAGACATAGTCTTCCAAACTTTCATCCTCCTTCTGCTGAATTTGGAATATATCATCACCTTTATTACCACTCTTACAATATTCCTTAGATTTCTCAAGAAACTTGGTTTGCATGAGTGCCCAACTATCAATAGCATCCCTCCCCAGACTCATGAACCATCTTAAAGCACCCTCTTTCAAAGTGGCAGGAAACAGCTTAAGCTTATGAGGATTTGTGGTATAATCATAAATTCGACAGAGGAAGTCAAACTCAAACAAGAAAGTGTTTGGGTCTTCAGTAATTAGTCCATAGAACTTGGGAAGTAATGAAGAAGGAATATTTTTGAGGTTATCATTACCTTGTTGGGCAATGATAGGGAATTCAAAAGCAGGAGGAACATTAGGTGGATTTTGTGCCATATTGGCGTGATGAAGTATCAAAGCAAATGGTATTTCTGGAGGTTCCTCGTTGACAAGGTCAAAGGGAAATTCAGCAAGTGGGTCTTCAGCAAATGGATTGGTATCTTGGTTTCCTTCTTCCTCAAATAGATTGTAAGCTAGTTCAAAATCGTTGTTGGTGAATAGAGGATTTGGTAGGAATCTTCCTAGAGCGTCTCTTCTTCTATGCATGTAACAGACTTAACTGAAATGAAGAATTTCTAGAATTTTGAACACTAAAACTATTTCTAAAAATGGTTAGGACAGGTTGTCAGCCTGACACCATCCCCGACAACAGCGCCAAAAATGGTCACGCCCACAAAAGGATATAGAAGTCACGACAAATCCTAACGTGGTAATTGGACATTCTAGCAGGTGACTAACATCTTCTCATGGTCATTCATTTACTTGTCAAACCAAGGAACGTATACTTGAAATGGAGCGGCACTGTATGTGCACTAAGAACCGGTTTAGCCATAACTTTCTAGAAGTAAATGCTTGAAACGAATTCTAACTCTGATGCAGGGACATGAAATAAAGTCTTACTAACTTAAGCATGACTTAACTAAAGTAGGAATCACAATAACTATTATTGGGAAACAAACCATGAACTGGCCTTATGCTGCAGGAACAGACACAGGGATGGATTCCTTATGCTGCAGGAACAGTTTAAGACTGAGTTTGCATCAAAACTTACTGGAATGAAATTCTAATAGGTAAATAACAAAAAGAAAATAGCTAACTACAGATACTTACTAAGTGGGCCCCCTTAGCAAGCATCAACCAACTATGCAAGAATGGAACTCAAAACTTCATCAGCTTCTTATTCATAACTCAGAATCACATACATGGTTGTTTGCTTGTAAGAAAACTTAATACAAAGCTCTATCTTTCATTATAACAATAAACTCATTACTTTATGTTCTATCTCTACTCTCTAGTCTAATCTCTTCTTTATCAACCCGTTCACTCGTGCAGGAGGAACCTTTATTTAAAGAGAAACAACTAACTAACTAACCAACTAACAAAGAAAGACATGGATATAAATGTCGCATGAGACTGAGGAACAGACTTCATAAATGCAAGTCTACCTGCAAAATAGATTCAGAGGAAATCTAGAGCTCCACTCTTCCTAGATTGATGATCCATTTGGTTTCTTCCCGAAGACCCGGACAAAGAATCCTCGCTTGAAACGACTCCTTCGATGGTGCGCTGGAAATGACTTTTTCCGCAAGGCCGTGTTTTGTTGTGCATTGACTTGTTCATACCAGCTTCAACAACTTGTAGAACACATGGCAATAGTGGAAAAAAAAGGCATGCACTCATAATAGCACGACAGTCCACATTAATCACACACATCCAATTCATCTTACTTATCCAAAACTACATATATCGTATCAGTCAATTGGGAAGTCAAAACAGGGTAATGATCATAGATATACTAAGATATTTATGCTGCAAGAATTTAGGAGTGCTTGTCATTGAATACTACCCATTAACATTAAAATTTCATAACCACAGAGTTTAAAACATCCATAAAAAAAGAGCAAGATTTTTTAAAACTTACAACATGATATCCAAATCATAACCATATTTTGGGCTCATCACCCATTCCACCATCAATCCCACCAAAAGCCAACATGTAAAATTCATTCACCACTCTAATCCAAACCCTTCAAAAATCCAACCAATAAAGAGTACTCAAGCAAAAGCAGCAAGTGCAAGTGTAAGCCCAAGCAAAAGCTCAAGCTCAAGCCCACGCACAAGCCCAGCAACAGGTGCAAGCACAATACCAAGCGCAAATACAGGAAATCTGTCTACAAGCATACCAACAAGACTTGCAAGACTTTCAAGCATAGCAACAAGCCAAACAACAAGCTTTGTTGGCACAACAGCAACTCGACCAACAACAAGCTTTGTTGGCACAACAATAGCTAGACCAACAACAAGCTTTGATAGCGCAATAGTAGCTTGACCAACAACAGGCTTTATGGGAACAACAATAGATGGACCAACAACAAGCGTTGTTGGAACAATAGCAACAAGATCAACAACAAGCGTTGTTGATGCAAATGCAGGCATACCAACAAGCCTTGAACACATAGTAGAGCTTGTAGCAAATGCCCACTAGTACTCTCACCAATCAAACACCTCAAACACCTCACAACTCATTCATTCCACCTCCCGATCTAAGCAAAGACGTCGCAACACAAATCAAACTACTCTCGTAGCAAGTGTTGGACTTACAAGCAGGAAAAACAACAAGAACACCGGGAAACTTGTGCCCTTATCATTTTGACAGAAGTCTCACCATGATACCATTCCCAAAGGGATTCGAGATCCCCAAATTTGACAAGTATAATGGAACAGGTAACCCTGAAAACCATGCCAGGGAATTTCAGGTGCATTGCATGGAGGTTGCATATGATGACACATATCTAATGTGACTCTTTCCCCATAGCCTGACTGGTCCAGCTATGGAATGGTTTTCTTGCCTACCCACGGGCATTATAGCATTCGAGAAAATCGTGGAAGCTTTCCTTAAGAATTATGCTTTCAATATGGGTGCAGATGTTAGTTTGGAAGAACTATCCACACTCAAACAAGAAAAAGGAGAGCTATTCACGACCTTCTTGCAAATATGGTGATCCAAGGCCAATTAAAGCAAGTGGACCATGCCTAAAGAACAACAAGTGTGCACAACCATATCTAATTTGAATGAAAACTTGGCGTTCTACCTGAAAATGCAATGCATCACATCTTATGATCAATTGATCCCAAAGGCGCTCAACATCGAAAGAGCCCTTATTGCATGAGGAGGTGCATCCACATTCACTCCACCATAGGATAATTGCCCGTCCAACAACTATAATGATAAATCTCGAACATGGTCGAGGAACAAAAATATCATGAACAACGACGTGGTTGATGCTAAAGTGGTCATCAATGCTCCTAAGTAGAACATCCAAACCCATCATCAACCGCAAAATCATAATCACAACAATGTGCAGACTAATGTAGTAGTGGCACAACAACCACCGCCCACCAATCAAATCAATAACTTGGGTAATCAAGGAGGACCACCTCCCTTAGGCAAATATCCCCCCAAGAGGAAGTTCATGGCTCTTAGCGAATCTATCGAGTCCATCATGAAGAAGTTGGTCAAGGAGAACCTAATCAAAGTCTCTAACTCTGAGCAATACGTGAAACCCATGACCAAACCGCCATGGTATAATGAAAACCTCCTCTGTGACTTTCACAAGGTCAAGGGACATACCACCGCCAATTGTATGAGACTGAAAAATATCATCCAAGACCTCATTGAGGATAAGACCATCAATATCTAATAGCCAGTCGGAAACCAAGACTTGAAAATATACACGAATCCAATGCTGAACCACAACCAAGGAAATAATCAAGGAAATAATCAAGGGAACAATCAAGGGAATAATAAAGGCAAGAAAAAATATGCTAGTTCTAATCTAGTGTATGAGGAGATAGTTGGATGTGTTGATGAAATGGTCATAGTCATAAATGTCAAAGGAGCCAACAACGACTGTGGAGTCACCACACGTGGTAGAAAGGTCACCATTGTAGGGGCACCAGCTAAGACCCCCATTTCTAATACAAAATCCATCCCCTATGACTACAATGTCATTGATCAGCTGAAGAGAACCCCCGCCCAAATCTCCATCATGGAACTATTGAAAATTTTCACCGCTCATAAGAAGATCCTTGATGAAGCATTAGTTGCATCCACCATATCCGCCACCCTTGACATAGAGCAGTTCCAGGCTATGGTGGGTAACATCGTTACCCTAAATCTCCTTACATTCTCTGACCAAGATTTCCCCTTGCAGCCATCTCATAACCGTGCACTCCACCTTTAAGTGCTCATCCATAAAAAGAAAGTCAAAAGAGTCTTGATGGATGGAGGTGCAAGCCTTAACATTTTCTCTTTGAAACTTATAAAGAAATTGGGATTGGTTGAGGATTCCATTAACAAAAACAAGAGCATTACAATAAGGGCATATGATGACCAAGAAAGAGTGTCTCAAGGCACTATCAAAATTCCTATCCAAGTGGGACCGGAAACTATGGAGACTACTTGTCAGGTCCTCAACCTTGACCTACCATACAACATCCTCCTTGGACGTCTATGGATCCATGGGATGAAAGCAGTGGCCTTGACATATCACCAATGTATCAAGTTCTCACATCAAAAACGAGGAGGTCACTATATATGGGGATCTCAAGCCTTTTGCCTACTACAAAAACTTGGAAGCCAAGTTTTATAAGATCCCCCAAGTACCAAAAAATTATGAAGGCTCGTCCACTTCATACATCGACCTAGCCAACCCCGCTTCCACTTCTATGACAGAGACACCCGCCATCCCTAACATATCCGACATCAAAAACATGATCCAAGACAATGGATGTCGTGATTATAGAATGAAAAGGAATGCATTTGTTATAGGAGAGTTACCACAATCTCCTAGATCACATGGGCAACCTCAATCACAAGAAACACCCGTCTGCACCCTTAGGACAGATCCTTCTGTATTTCATCGTTGGGGAGATCTAAGTTAGGAAAGTGTTGACGAGGAAGACATTGCAAGCTCAATATACCACGATGCAGGACCCATACCCACCTTACCGATGGAGGAAATAAATAGAGGGCTACAAATGATGTTTGGCATGGGCTATAACAGAAATGAAAGCCTTGGAAGAAATAGTGATGGACGCCTAGAACCTATCATTGCAGAAAGAAGAATGTCGAACCTTGGCCTCGACTATACTCCTTCAAGTATAACTATACATTATAGAGGTACTCCTAGAAGGGCAGTCAAGTCATCTCCTCAAGTAACAATAACTACCCTTAGACCACCTATATGCCTAGGTCTCCCACTTGATAACTTCACCTTTGACATCACTGATGTGTGCACCAGCAGTGACGAGGAGGACACCATAGCCGGCCTTCCTAGGCTCTTTGAGGATTCCACCCTACTTATGATTAGTGCCTCACCCACTAAGTCAAACCAACAAACCCACCAAATCACCTTAGTACACCCACAACTCATCGATCACGACCGAAGAGGACCGCCAATTCTAGACTCATTCGAAAATGATGAGGCGCTCTCAAAATTCATGGGACTAAGGGATGCAATTCTGTGTGGGGATCACAAGGCAGGTTTCAACATCACATTAGACACCCAGGCATATTATGGGGAGACGATTGAGTCCTTCAGTCACAAAAAAAAAATATTGAGAGTAAGCTCAGAGTTATTGGGTGAAAACCACACTATGGCACTCTCTAACCACAAAACAGTAAAAATAAAGGACGCATCAAATGGTGAAAACCTCTCTAAGGCACCAAAGGATGAAGGATTCAATCTCCCCCCTACTACTTTACATCAAGAAAAGTCAGTAGTCCTGGCAGAGCAGTGCAATCTTGTCAACTTGGGAACGGAAACAGAACCACAAATCACTTTTTATGTCGAGTCTCTCCTAACAGAGGAACAAGAATTACCAGCAGCATTCCTGAAAGAAAGAAAGGTAAACTTCACATGGACCTACGCTGACATGCCAATACTGGATCCTAAGGTGGTGGTTCATCATTTGGATTTCTACCCTAGAGCGAAACCAGTGAGACAAAAGTTAAGGAAAATGCACCTGCAAATAGTCTTGCTAGTCAAGATTGAGTTACAGAAGCTCCTGGATGTTGGCTTCATACGCCCGATTGACTATCTAGAGTGGGTGTCTAATCTTATACCAGTCTCAAAATTGAATGGGAGCATTCGCATCTGCACAGACTTTAGAGACCTTAACAAGGCATGTCCTAAGGATGATTTTCAACTACCCAACATTGACATGATAGTGGATATGGCGATCGAACATGAGATGCTATCCCTAATGGATGGCTTATGGGGGTACAATCAGATAATGATCACAAAGGAGGACCAGCATAAGACAACTTTTACATGTCCTTGGGGCACTTACTGCTGGAATGGGATGCCATTCAGATTGAAGAATGCAGGAGCTACATACCAAAGAGCCATGACACTGATCTTTCATTACATGATCCACAAAACTATTGAAGACTATGTGGATGATATATTGGCTAAATCAAGAAAGAGACAGAATCACATAGTGACTCGAAGTGCAATTTCTGATAGGCTAGAAAAATACAAGGTTAGGCTAAACCCAAAGAAATGTGTCTTTGGGGTACAATCAAGAAAGCTACTAGGGTACATAGTTTCAATGAGAGGGATAGAGGTGGATCCCACAAAGGTAAAAGCAATCCTCGATATGGGAGCGCCAAAAACACTAAAGAAACTCAGTGGATTACAAGGTAGACTCCAGTGCATCCGAAGATTCATAGCACAACTGGCAGATAAACATATTGCCTATTCACACCTACTCCACAAGGGAGTAGCATTCAGGTGGGACGACAAGTGCAAAAAAGCATTTAACAAAATCAAAGAATACCTATTTATGCCACCAGTACTAATCCCACCAATCGTAGGGAAACCATTGATTCTATACATCTCAGCGATGACAACTGCCCTTGGTGGCCTTTTAGCCCAACATGATGAAAAGGGAACCGATAGGGCCATTTACTATATTAGCAGAACAATGGTAGGGCACAAGCTCAACTATACACAATAGAAAAATCTTGCCTGGGAGTGGTGTTTGCAGCCCATAAATTCAAACACTACATGCTAGCTCATCAAATCAAGCTAATTGCCAAGATAGACCCCCTCAAGTATTTATTGTCAAAAGCAATGCTTACAGGCAGAATGGCTAAATGGGTTATGATACTATCTGAGCATGATATTGAGTATGTCGAGCGAAAAGCGGTCAAAAGACAAGTAATTGTGGATCAGCTAGCAGAAGCTCCCCTCTACACAGACAACCTGCTCATATCAGAGTTTCCAGATGAGTCCCTTTTCAATCTCAGCATAGTAGATCACTAGAAACTATACTTTGATGGCTCCCACATGTAGAATGGATCAGGAGGCGGTGTGTTTTTCATCACCCCACAAGGAGATTGCATACCAAGATCTTACAAGTTGGCATTCCCCTGTACAAACAACATTGCAGAATATGAGGCTTTAACCTTAGGTCTCAAAATTGCGGCACTGTGACGAATCATGACACTAAAGGTCTATGGAGACTCACAGCTTATCATCAACCAAGTCAACGGTGAATACCAAACTAAGAATGATAAGCTTGCACCATATAAGAAGGTGGTAGAGAGCCTCAAGGAATCATTTATCAATATCACCTCTGATCAAATACCGAGGGCAAACAACAAAGCAGCTGATGCAATGGAAAGGATTAGATCCTTGCTAGATATCCCCTACAACATCTCGAAGCATGAATTCCTAGTAGAGCAGCTTCTCATACCTATTTTTGAGGTACCAGAGTCAGAATACACGTGTGAACTTGTTGGTCCCGGTGATCTTTGGTACCATCACATCTACACCTACCTGAGATTAGGAATCCTCCCAGTTGACATTACCTTGAACCTAAAGCGAACCTTTGTCAAAAGGTCCTTATGATTTGTCATCCTAGGAGAAACCCTCTTCTGTAGAAGTATCAATGGAACCCTGCTACATTGCTTAAAACCTGAGGAGGCCTTGACTGCTTTGACTGAGGTACACAATGGCATGTTCAGTTCACACTCGAGTGGTATGACCTTGGCTAAAAAATTGCTGAGAACTGGGTACTATTGGCCGACAATGGAGAGAGAGGCACATGAGTTTGTCAGAAGGTGTCTACAGTGTCAACAACATGGAGACCTCATTCACGCACCAGCTCAAGAGTTACATCCTATCATTACACCTTGGCCCTTTTCCTAGTGGGGGCTCGATCTCATAGGTAAAATATCACCCACCTCATCCAATGGCCATAAGTTCATTATCATCGTCACCGAATATTTCACAAAGTGGTTCGAAGCAATTCCAATGACCTACATCACTGGAGAATAGATATCCAAGTTCATCCTGAACTACCTCATCTGTCGATACGGTGTTCCCCAATCTATCATCTTTGATAACAGGACACCTTTCAAGAATCGGGATGTTTGTGACTTGTGTGAGAAATTCAAAATCCAACACCACTTTTCCATCCCATATTACCCACAAGGCAATGTCCAAGCAAAAGCTACCAACAAAACCATTTTGAAGATCCTTAAGAAAATAGTCAATGACTTTGGTCATGACTGGCATCTGCAGCTAAATCTCGCCTTATGGGCTTACCGCACCAGCATCCACACTCCAACAAGTGCCACCCCATTCTCCCTGGTCTACGGATCAAAATCCATACTCCCTATTGAAATTGAGCTCCCGTCCCTAAGAATATCTTTGCAAAACCTCATCACAAATGAGGAATACTAGGTTACAAGACTAAATGAGCTAGAATTACTCGATGAACGGCGCATGGATGCCATAAATCATCTATAGGTCTACCAAAATCGCCTGAAATGAAGCTACAACAAGAAGATTAGGCAACACACCTTCCAAGCTAGTGAACTTGTGATGAAAGAGAACCAAAAGAACATACTAAACCCGAATGGCAAAGGAAAGTTTGAACCCGATTGACTGGGACCTTTCATCATCACCGCAAGCTATAAATTAGAAGCATATCAGTTGTCAACGCCAAAGGGTGAACCCCTGTAGGAGCCCATGAATAGCTCTCACCTCAAAAATTTCTATGCCTAAGAACTTGCAGGGTATAGAACCAAAAAATACAAAAACAATCAGAAAAAGTCATGAAAAAATGGTTACCTTGACGAAAACCTGGCAAACAGGTGTCTTGGTGACAACAAAAAAATCAAAAAATACAAAAAAATAAAAAATAAAAAGGATTGAAAAATAGTAAAAAGAAAAAAATCATCCTATATTGAAAACCACTTTGGTGGCGCTTTGGACAAGTACCTTGGTGAAAACCTGAAAAACAAGTGCCAAGTGTAAATAAAGCACTCTCTATCCACCAGGATCTACACGACTCACTTTCCCATTCCATCACATTTCATTAATCATCCATACACCCATCTGTTCGCATCCATACCATAGCCTAAGCTGGTGTCCATATCATATTCCACCATAGTACTACTTGGCATATTCCTAAGGTCAGTTTGTCATGCCTTTATCGAAGTAGTCTATCGCACCATGCTGGGGCCATGTTCCTATACCTGCATTGGATCGGATTCGTGTATATTCTCATGATCTTCCTAAACATTGAAAAATCCAAAAACATTCAAAAAGTTCATCAAAAAATCCAAAAACATGTCGAAATATCATAAAATCTTCAAAAATTCATCATTGAGTCTTGTCAGTCTTTCATCTTGTCCAAACTACGTCGTCTCTAAGCTTGAACGTAGGAAAGGTTGATCTTTGATCATCCCCCGAGATAGTTAGGTCAGTCCTTTAGGCGTCCGTCGCATTTGGCAATCCGTTTGCCCATCTAGTCTACATTTAGGTTAGTCCTGTAGACGTCTGTCACAATAAAATGGCAATCTGCTTGCCCATCTTATCATCAAGTCAAATATGTCGTCAATCAAACTATGTGGTCTCTGTGTGTATAATGTAGGCAAGGCTAATCTATGGATCAGCTCCTGAGACCCCTAGGATAGGTCTTTAAGTTAGTCCTTTCGTCGTAAATCTTGAAAATACCAAAAGCATTGAAAAATGTGAAAATACCAAAAACATATGTAAAATCTCAAAATTACCAAAAACAACCTCAAAATATCTAAAAATCCAAAATGGTGCATCCACCCCATTTCGCTTTCACCCGTGATAATCACCGCTCATAATAAAGTCAATCACCGCCTTCACCCTGTGGTGAGTTAGTCAGAAACAAGTTTAGTAGGTTCTAAAGTGAACACTCTAATCGTCAGAGTCTTGAAAGTCTAAGTCAGTAAGCAAGCAAGTTGGTCAACTCAGAATATCAATAGCTTATCACCCAATCAATCCTACCAAAACCCTAATCACAACATGTCCTAGGATGAAGCTTTCCTACGATAGACATAAGCATTAGGTACCCCATAGTAGTTATTCTTGGCTAGCAGTATGAAGAACATTAGCTTGTTTGTTTACTTTATTTGGTCTTTTGACTTATTTTGCGCTCATTCCAAGGACCTCTCGATGATACCTAAACAAAATAGGTTCAGAGAGAAAGGAATGGGGAAAAGATTGTTGTCTTTTTTATTTGCTATGCTTGTGGGATACACTTGTAAAATAACTTAGTTATATGCGCTTTGTTTAGTATGTGGGGATGATGTTTTCGATATCTTGTTGACCACATAGGAAGGCCTGCTTTCTTTTGTTTTGGCCTGAGGTGTTTAGAATGTCTGAACTATATCCTGAATGAAGTACACATGCTAAGTGTGAACAAGAATACTCCTATCTATTTTTCAAGTCAAAGTCCGTCACAATGGGTACAATGCCATCCTGGTCCTTTATACCTTTATGCATCGTACCTACGTGCATTATCAAACATAACATAATTGACCCTTTGAAAATCCCAACTCCTAGCAATGCAAATCCCCATCATCCTAACTAACTCATTAATTCTAAATTCTTCTATCTTCCTTTCACACTAACATGGTATCATAACAGTAATCAAAACATCACCAATGCATACATTCTGCATCCACCAGATCATTAACATAAAAAAACACATTGCATCATATCATTATCTTAAAATATGAGGAATAATATAAATTTTTTATTCTAAGCATCTTAAGAAAGCATTACATCATACATAATCATTTGCATCCATTACCATTTGCATATCATTATACCATCATTGACATACAACATGAAAAACATACAAAAATAAATGCATACATTACATCGCATAAGCATAAAAATAGAAATATCTCATAGCATCACATCAAATTAGAATACATCCATACATAACATAAAAGGCGAATCATCTCATATATATCATCAAAAGTGCACTATTATGATACAAATCGGATCAAGTATACATCAAATACATGGTACAATAAGGCCAAAATAGTGCAGCCCCTAAATCAAAAGTACAAAACTATCTATGATCAAAAGGGCTAGCCTTGCTGGCTGTTGACCTCCCCCACCTATCTCTCACTATGATCCTCTATCGGCCACCTCCCTGTCTACTGGGAGAAGTCTGGCACTCTGTCTATTGATGGCACTGCCTGTCGGTAGTGTTGTTGATAGTACTCGGCCTCTCTAATAACCTCTTTGTATTCCCGAATATCAACTGATTGGTCGTAGGATGTGGAGGTTGTGCTCTCTAGCTATCTCCACTGACCAATCTCCTGATCCCTCTTAGATCATGCCTGGTCTCTCTCGGTTGTAACTGCAATCACCTACTACCAGGCCTCATCTCGCTCTGCTGTCAAAACCTATACCTAGCCCTGCAACTACTCAATCAATACATCACGGGGATCTGGCTGCCCTGTGGGCTGTCCCGCTAGCTATGCTACTAGTTGGTGTTGTGGTACCACCTGAGGATGCCAACATCTAGTTCTACTGGAACCTGTGCTCCATCTCTCGGATGTGACTGCTGAGGAGGTGGTGCACCTCCCTGACCTCTGCCTACTGCCCTGCCTCTGGCCCTCCAATGTGGAAGCATTATCCCAGGTACTGTCAATCTCAAGGGAGGTTGGAACCATGCCCTGTACGTTGGAGTCACCCCTACATCTGCTGGCCACGGCCAGGCCACTAACTTTCTAACTGAGGACACTAACTCAACTGTTGGAATAGGTGGCCCCCATGTTGTCTCCTTCATGCTATGGGCGAAGAGTGCCATGTACTGATCATTGGGTCTATCTTGCATCTCACTGAACTATCTGGCTACCCTGTCAGGAAGGTACCTCTCTACCATAGTGTGCTCCCGACCCTGCATAAACCTGTCCTGGCGAGCAAAGAAGAGTTGTTGTACATCATCATACCATGGGCCTATGCCCATCCACGGCCTCCATATGAACACTGTCATCTCATCCAAAACCCATCGCCAGTGGGCTATACTGTCTGTGCCCAAGTGGGTAAAGTGAATCTCTGCCCTGCCGTACTGCCACACCACGGGATCATCAATATCTATAACAACCAGTGTCACAATCGGGTGAAGCACTGGGATCCGCTCCCATGCCCAAATGTGTAGAAGGGTAATCTCGGTGCCAAGAGCCCGACCATCCAGGTATGCAAACTCGTGCAAATCTTTGTACAAGGAAGCCAGCAATACTGGTGCCCAGGCAAAGCACTCTCAACGAACGCACTTCTACTGCCATGCCAATCCCCAACCTAGACTGAAGTATCGACCACGCTGATCGGGAGCTACAAGAACAGAAATAATGGTAGCCACAATTAGCCTGTAAGTAGGGGCTATACCCCAGTACCGCTGCAAATCTATCTGACTATCACAAAGGATGAGCTCGTCAACACCCATAACACTAAAGCAGGCATCCCTACCCTCCTTCAGATCGTAGATCACTCGAGCTCCATGAATAGGTAGTCGTAGGATGCGCCAGAAATCCTCGAGAGTAATGGTGGCCTCGCCAGTAGGAAGATGAAAGGATGATGTCTCGCTGTGCCACCGCTCAGCTAAGGCATGCATCATACCCATATGTGCCCGAACAGGAGGAACATATGCCACGTGCCACAGACCAAGCATCCCAAGCTGCTTCTGAATATATACGTGCATACCTTGTAATCTCTCAAGTACTGGCCACCGATGCTCCCTCGAATGAAGTACCTCACGACTCTCCTACACAAGGAAGGGTATCGTGTCAGTTTACCTAAGAAAAATCTGCTACCCGTATCGCATTTCACTTTTGAAACAGCAAAAGCGGTGCTATTCTCAAAAGCGGCACAGTTTGTAATGTTCCAAATTGCACCGCACATTAGACTTTGGCACCTCATTTTGACAAACTGCGCCGCATGGCACTATTTGTGCATGCGGCCGAGTTTGGTGACCGAAACCCTAAAATCCTAAACTGTGTCGCGTGGCGCTCGATGCATAAGCGATTCTATACAAGACTACGCAACCCCGACTTTGTAGTTTCTGTGGCGCTATATCACACCATGCCGCCTAGACCGAACTTAAACCCTAATTAATGCATGAATAATGAGAAAATCAAAAGTCGGATAGGGGTACATACCATGGGTCCTGTGGCAACTGGTCACTGATGCACTCATACCCGCTCTGACACGTGCAGAGGAAGTTGTTGTTGCGCCATCGTGACCAAGACTTAGAGCTCAAGGTGTCAAATTTTCAAAGGTTTAAGATTGCAAGTGTATTGAAAGTGACCCCTCGAGGTTTATTTAAGCTTGAAAATTAGGGTTTTTTGACCTAATTTGACCTTCCAACTAGGGTTTTGATCCCCTGATCCCGTTTTCATCCAACCTAGGGCCATGTTGCATCTTTTTTGGTGTTTTAACTTATTTTTTAGGCATTCTGGGGCATTTCTGGCCTGGTGGGCACCTTGTCATCTTTCTATCACGAGATCATCCAAAAAATCAAAATTTTCGTCCGATCTCTCAAGGCAGCAATATCCAGCATTATCCTTCCACTGGGGCAGCAGTGGGGCATCTGAAAAATTTGAAAAAAAATTTGAACTTTTGATCATAGCAGTTTATTTTTTAAATCAATGCAACAAGTACATTGCTTCAAAGAGGGGCAAAATGTAGACATGGAAAATGTACATTTCCAGGTTGGCACACTTGATCCTGATCACTAACAACATTTCTTCCTAAATCATACTCTCAACATTTCATCATAATTCTATCTCTTAATCTAATGAATCATTATTCATCTAATTAGGTCTATCACCTCCTTTGATTAAATTAATCAATTTAATCTAATTAACCTTACATTTCCATTTAATTAAATAAATCTTTTTATTTGATTAAAATCCCTAAAGTCCTCTCATTAAATTAAATAAATTAAACCTTATTTGATTTAATCTAATATTTTCCTCCTTAGTTAAATAAATCAAATCATTTATTTAACAATCTTTTCCTCTCATTTCTTGACTTAAATCAATTCATAAATTTGTCTAAAGTGTCACATCATCTAATTCTTCATTAAATTAATGAAAACCATGATTAAATTAATCCCTCTCATTAAAATCCTCTAGAGAATGCAAGTTGCACAATAAATCAATTACTTTGATTTATTTAATTCTCTATTTTCCCTCAAATGGCATCAAAAGGGAATATTCCTTTATTTGAATTCAAAAAGGCCGAGTGGACTTGGTCCTTCCAACAAGGCATTTAAGGCCTCTTAAATGTCCTTGGCCTTAAGCCAAGTGACATTAACTTCATTTCCCTTCCCTCTTCAACAAGTCATCTCACAAATTCAAATTCAAACCAAATGCATTTATTGGCACTTTGGCCAAAATGTGCACAACCACTAACCATTCACATCATGACAAGTGGCATTCAACCATTGGATTGAAAGTTAGTCCCACATTGCTCAAATCCTACTTTCTCTTCCAAATTGAAAGTTATAAATTGGAGGTTGCTCTCCTCATTTCTCATCCACAATTGCATGCAAAGTTACTCTCTTCACATTGAGAGCTAATTTTGCCCATTATCATTTAACCATTCACCATCTTCAAGATTTATAACAAGGTTATGCTCAAATCTCTTTGGAGATTTGACCATTTTCTCAAACCACTCAACATTGCAACTTAGGAATTGGGAAAGGGCCAATTGCAACACTCCATTGGCACCAATTCCCCCATGGGATTACTAATCTATTGGCTCAATTAGGATTTAACTTCATTTCTTGTATTTTATTCTTTATTTTCCTAATTTGAGTGTTTTAATAGATGGATTTCATGGGGAATCCCTCATACATGTTTGCATGCATTTGATCTAACAATTTGACATGTTTGTTGCTCTTGTGCATTTGCAGGTTTAGGGGTTCACAGGTTCTACCTCCTTTCTTTAGCTTGCTTGGGCTCTTGGCCCATCCTTTATTATCTAGAACTTGTGGTTGGAGAGGAATAGGCAGATTTTTCATGATATGTTGTCAATGGCCCCTCACCTATGGTGGAAAGTTCTACATTCTTTAGGGGAAACTATTATGGCTAAGTGTGATATGATTGGGTCGGTGGACCCTCGTGATGTTGGTTGTTGTAATCATCTTCATCTTCCTCCTCCGCAACGACATCTCATGCGCAACAGATGTAGACATCCTACCCCGAAGGTGAATAGGGAGGGAAGATGGTCCCCTCCTCCTCATGGAGTCTAAAAATCAACTCGGATGGCTCTTCTCATGGAAATTCAGGTCATGTTGGCATTGGGGGTGTTGGTCGGGATAGCTCTAGAGATGTTCAGTGTATCTTCTCTGTTTATAAGGGTCTTCATTCTAATAATTTAATGGAGGCTCAGGCCATTTTATTGGCTATGGAGTGGGGCAGTCAATTGGGTTGGAGAAGGATCATATGAGTCTGACTCCCAGGTTGTGGTGAACTTACAAAATAGGCAACATTTAGATGATGTGAGTTGGCAGTTGGCTTTGATTGTTGAACAAATTCTCACTCTCTATGCTTCTCTGGAGTATATTACTTTCACTCATATTCCTAGAGAATGGAATGGTGTTGTTGATTGTTTGGCTAAATGGACTTTTGATCATATTCATGATTGGAATCTGGTGGATTGGGGTCAACTACCCCCGGATTTGTCTCAACAATTGGATCACTTGGTGGAACTTGATAGGGCTATTCAATTCCCTTGCTTTGTAACGTTTCCTTGTTTTAATAAAAAAATTACCCCTCCTTGATGTTAGAAACACCTATTGAAAATCATTTGGTTTCATTTGGGCATTGAAATAAATTACATATTTGGAAACTAGACTCTGAGTACTACATTTTATAATTAGTGACTTTTTCAAGATTCCATCTCTAAGTTCTTCAAATTTTAACCTGTCAAATGTGTCGAACTCTTAAAATTAGGGAAAACACTTCCACTAAATGGCCAAAAAGTGGACTCAACTTCTTGCCAACACCCATTGAGACTCAGATAAGCATTGTTGCATACTCTTATGATCTAGTGCAAGACAAGGAAGATCAAACTTGGATTTCTATAATGGAGCTTCATGAAAAATTCTTCACCCTACAAAGTCAAAGAGATGAAATGATTAGGAAACTTATAAAGTTAAGGGGCTTAGTCTAAGGAATAGTATATACCCATCTCGAGTGTTGTTGACAGTACTAATAAGCTCTCAAAGATAAATATTGATCCCAGTACTCTGAAATAAGGAGAAGAAACTCTATTGGAACTTGAACTTCTATACAAGACACTTACTACAACAAAGAAACAGTGGGAAGAAGGAAAGTTTGAGTGGAAAGACACTTTTCATAAGCTTCAAGTTTTTGTATCCTTGGGGTAACTATTTATCATGATTTAACAAGTTCTCAGATTTTGATTTATACATATATAGAAGGCAAACACATTTTGGGTTGACCTCCTAAGGGGGAGGTTATGAAGTTTTGGAACACCCTTTTTCATTGATGTCAAAAGGGGAGAGAGAAGTAAAAAGGGAGTGAATAAATGAGATTTTGTATTCGTGTTATGCATGTTTCCATCAATGACAAAGGGGGAGATTGTTGGAAGAAGGAGAGTGTTGGAAGTTTCAAAAAGTCTATCATTGATGATGTAGGTTGGCAACACAAGAATGAGCTGCATAATATTGTTTGATCCAATGTTTTCATTGATGTCAACATTTTTATGATCAGCCTAGTATGATTTGGAAGTGTTACTGAAGATATGTGTACAATATTAGTTGGTTCAAAAAATATGGTTGTACAAGATATCAACTAAGTGCTTCTACTGATTGTTTTGTAGTTCAATGTGTTAGTTTTTGGGTCCGCACTCCACTGCACTAAGTGATCTCACTCTACATTTTTAACCATGGGTTGAAGTCTATCAAATCTAGGTAAAATCAAGATTCTTGATGTTTTTTGAAATATATTGGAAGTTATGTATGATAGAGCTTAGCTCTGTGTATCGTAGTCATTTCTTTGTTTAGTATATTAGTGTGGGAGATTTTGAATTTCTTTGAAAATAATGTTTTTGTGCTTTGATTTTAAAGATAGACTTATTGATGTCAGTTAAGTGTGAATCTAAAGAAATATCGAGTTTTGAAGTCGCATGTATGGAGAAGTGTGTGTAGGATTGAAAGTTTTGCAATTAGGTCCAATTCTTGGCCAACCTAATACATGATATGTGTTGTAATTATTAAATATATAATGAAGATTTTTGTAGGATCTACTTTAGGTCCATGCCGACCTAAATTATGTATTACACACTTGATTTGAGCATGAAGAAGTTTTTGAATCATGTGTGAAGCCGATAAAGCTATTTTAAATTATTTTTTATCACATCTAATTAGGCTGGCCTAATTGATTTATGTGGATGAAATTAGGTATTTATATGCAAGACAACTTTGAGTTGTGAGGATGGATGAGAGAGCATAAGTGGCACATCAAGTGTGAGAGGTCTTATATTATGTGAACATGTGAATTCAAAGGTGTGAGATCAAAATAAGAGTAGAATTGTTGAGCGACTGCTAAGCAGAGTAGTATCTTGTATTCAAAGCTTCATTGGAACTAAATTTAGCACAAGGAAAGTGCATCTTACATTAGTTCACACTTTGGTTGTGTAGCCATCTTTATTTTGTATCTAATTCTGGTTTTGATCCTTATAAGGACAGTGTGTTTTAACAGTGAGCCCCTATAATATACTATATCCGGATATAATATATTGTGAGCTAATCCTCACTATGGTTTTTCCCTTTTTGGGTTTTCCACGTAAAAATATTGGTGTTCATGTGTTATGTGGTGTTGTGATCTCTTTCATGTTT
Organism: Sequoiadendron giganteum; assembly: GCA_007115665.2. Taxonomy (NCBI): domain Eukaryota; kingdom Viridiplantae; phylum Streptophyta; class Pinopsida; order Cupressales; family Cupressaceae; genus Sequoiadendron; species Sequoiadendron giganteum. The sequence continues at coordinate 97,317,546 of CM021101.1, forward strand.
TCATTCATAGCTATAGTTAGATATGTTTTGATTATTTGTTGGTTTATGACTAAATGGTTTTAATAGAATATTGATTCACCCCCTCGCAATATTTTGGGTGTTCAACACCCATATCCTTCATGTGACATTTTTCACATGACTATAATTTTAATCCAAAACCCCAATCCCCATTCAATCCTTTCCCTCCATCAACCAATACATCTTGGCCCTTGATTTCCTTCTTGAATATTCTATAAATTAGAAGCCTTTCATCCCATTTGGATAACTAATCTTATGATATTGTTATGTTGTCCAATTTTATATAGAATCACCTTGATCATATTGTCATTTTGTTGGAATCTTGAGAAACCACATTCATCTAACAATACATCACAACTATCACACTTGATCTTTCCGAGGTTTGCACATATTTGGCTTGAATAGGCTAGATTTGATGCATATTTTATTTGTCATTTACATACATGCAATCCCATTTAATGAAAAGTGGATGGAAAAAGGGGAATAGATAAATAAATATATTTAATTTAATTTTTGGAAATGGGATAAAAGCCAAACAAATAAAAATTTAGATTTATCTACCTAAGGCAGACATTAGAGGAGGGTTGATTAAGGGATTTATACTAGAAATGAGGTATAGATGAATAGTGATGAATAGTGAATTTATTAATTAAATAATACAATAGTATTTAATTAATAAGGGGATGAAGATCGGATAATTAATTGGATAAATAATGGTTTATTCAATCAATTATAGGGGAAGTATTCAAGTTATTAAGTAATTAATGATGTGTCAATTTTAGGTGTCTACACTTATATAGCATCAAAACTATTTTGTTATGCAACTGATAGAACAAGCTTAACTTCTTTAGGAAAATGTGTGAATATAGTTAAAAGCTTAATTTTCACCATCGAAGATGTTGCAAATACATCAAATGAAAATTCTAAACATAGTGAAAGGGAATTAAGTAATCTTAAATCTAAATTCTAGAAAGTGGAAATAAAGGTTGACAATTAAGAGGTGATAAGGAATCACTCTCATTAATAATCCCACACTTCAATGATCAAATATTCTATAGTAATTTTACACCTCATTCCCATAATTTACTCTAAAAATAAGCTCATGTTTAAGAGAGTGAATAGCCAAAGATCGATAATAAATTGTGTAGAAGGGATCTTTCTTAGGTGGACCCATGCCACATTTTGTAATATTTGAGCCTTAGGGCATCGTGTTTCATGTTATAATAACCTTTGATAGTTAATACAAACATGTAATTTTTCTAGCCTCTTATGTTTGCTTATGATCATGTTTATTCTAATAAATAAAATTAATTTATTTTCATGTTTGTTTGGCTTTATTTGTAGATCTAGGTAATTCATTTTTCATTTCCACTATGCTAAAATATTTTGTGACCTTTTGTAAGCAATTGATTGTGTAAATAATTATTTTCTTATTGTTGATGTGTCTTTTCCATATTTATTGACTATTGAGACTCATGCTAGAAATCTCTATGCAACTAGAGAGGTTTGTATTCTAGGGCATTTATTTTTACTTGCCTTTTTTATGTTCTCATCTTTTTTAGCCCAATTAAAGTAAGGCTTAGCTATAGTTGAAGAAGCAATTGGCCTTTGAATTTTACAGGTCATATTTCACTTTAAATTCATTCGATTGTACGATTTCTCAAATGTTGATTTTCTCTACTAAAATGATATTGAGTGTACCTAGTCAACCAATATGTGGTTGCAATTGACTTGAGTATAAACAAAAATGTAGCACTTGTGGGTTGAAAGTTTTAATTTGGAAATGAAAATAAAAATGGATAAGGTTAACCTAAAATCTTGGACTAGTTAAAGAAATTTTCTTGATTCTATGTTGCAAAAGTTCAATATGCAAGATTGTAAAGATGTTAATATTTCTTTTACTATAATTAATATTAAGTTGTATTTGGAGAAATGTCTAGTGACTCATGAAGGGATCAAAAACATTACATGTTTCATATGATACTGCAATGGGAAACTTAATGTACACTATGGTATGCACAACATTAAATATTACTCAATTCAGTGGGAATTTTTAGTAGGTTCATGCCTAATCTAGGTAAAATATAGTAGAAAATGGTAAGAAAGGTCATAAGGTGTCTTTTTAACACATTAGAATATTCTATTAGTTATAATAGGAGACCTCAAATAAGGATTTTCTATTTATAAGAGTTTACAGACCCATATTGGATAAGTGATGTTGGTTGCAAAAGGTCCATAAGTGGCTACATCTTCATCTTGTTTGGTGAACCTATTAGTTGGATGAGAAGAAAGGCAATCAATAGTTGCTCTTTCAACTACAAATATTGAATATATGAAAGTAACACATGCTTGCAATGAAGTTTCTTGGTTAGAGAGATTATGCATGAATGTTAGCTTCATTTAGAAATTAGTGAGAATTAATTGTGATAGTCAAAGTATTATATATTTTACCAAGAATCACATATTTTATGCTAGGAAAAATCATATAGATGTCAAAGATCACTTTGTACTTTGTTTCTAACAAAGTGGAGGTTAAGAAGGTGTTGTTGAAAAGGAATATTATGGGTATTGCCCATAGGAATTAATATATGTTTGATCTTATTTTTGACCTCTTATGCAACATATACAAGAAGTGGGATATTATTGGGTTATGTGTTATAAAATTTTCACAATCAATAATTAATATTGTTGGCTAAGTATGTTCATATTAGGAAGGATAAGTACAATTAGACAATTATATATTTCCTATGTAATTATTATATAATTAGAAATATGTATTTAATTAAGAGGCCACATAAATACATGCATCAAGATAAAAGAAGACCACTTCAATATGGAGTATGAAGAGTCACAAGGTTGATGTCACTCTCTTATAGATCTATTTGGATTTGTAATGTGAGAAGCCACCTTGGGTATGTTCAAGACATGGGGACATGTGAAGGTTCATACTTGGGCATCCTTGGGAGGTCTAACCATGGTTTTGATAGATACCATTTTTAGTTTCATGTATCTCCCAATTCTATAAATAACAGTCTTAGCATAGTGGTTTGGCATGGTTTCTTTTGAGAAAAGGGCATTGTTAGAATTCTATTAGATTTGGAAAAAAAATTCATGACACCATAAAATAGCTTTCTCATTGTATTATAAAGATATTTTATTGGTAATATAATGTGTTAATGATTTGGTGAACCATGCTTTTTCAAAAGTGTTTTCTCAAGTTAAATTTAGTGTTGTGATTACAATGTGTGATTGCTCTTACCTCCATTGTTGCTAATTTACTTTTATATTTTAAATTTGTGATGATTATAAGTATGATATAAAACAACAAATTAGCACCTAAATAAATTAAAAAACATACCATTTAATAAATGAAACATGCCCATAAAGTGCCAATCTAACATATAAAAGATATAGAAATATAAATTTTAGACTGGGAGTGGGAAAATGATCCTCCTTTTTGAAAAAAACATACACTTGAGGAACCTTAATTTAATTGGATCTTTGAAAGCATAAACATGAAGCTCCATGCCTAGAGAAGTAATAGATGACTTCTAGTAGGAAACTATGCTTAGAGTTTTACCAACTAGTTCAAACCATCTAATATGATTTAGAAACATTCTAGGTTCAATGTGTGATTGTCTAGTGAGAAAGCCACACTCATATGCCTTCATGTCATTGCAACATCACAAGGCCTCAAATACATACCAACAAAACTACAAAATCTAACTCTAAACACAAACTAAGAAACAATAATATAAAGAAACTAGAAACAAAACATCTAGTTTTGGTTGCTACAAGATTGTTTATGACCTAGTATGCCCTTGCATCACATTGTAAGAGTTGACTAGGAGTGTTCAAAATAGACCAAACATACATTAGTAATAGCATTTACTAAATCACACACCTTGCATTTCATCACTTAAATTCATCTCATACAAATTGTGAACAACAACAAACAGGAGTCTTGATTTAGGCTCAAATAAATATAACACTTCAATCCTTGTATAACAAGCCCTTCGATGTGTACATTAACATGTGTTGACCCCAATTTAGTTGTTACATATAAGGTGAAGAATTAGGTAGCATGTGACTAATAGAGATAAGATCATGTATGGAGGACAAAAACTTGGAAGAGGAAGTTAAGACTATAATAACAATTGTATCTGATTATAATACAGGAATCATAAACATAACAAGCCCTTAAATGTGTACATTAACATGTGTTGACCTCAATTTAGTTGTTACATATAAGGTGAAGAATTAGGTAGCATGTGACTGATAGAGATAAGATCATGTATGGAGGACAAAATCTTGGAAGAGGAAGTTAAGACTATAATAACAATTGTATCTGATTATAATACAAGAATCATAAACATAACTATTTGATAATCATACAATTTCATATTTAAAATTTACAGTAAAAATAATAATTTGAAAACACGTTAACAATCTAATTCATTACATATATATAATAACATTATTAAAAAAACTAAACACTCCCTATTTTTTTATTTAATTTAACAATTTTCTCATTATATTTGTGATTTAATACATTTATATTTTAAAATCTTCTTTCATACATTAATATATATTTAACATTTTAAGATCAATATAATTTTAAAATTTTGTTTCTCTTCAATACTATAAAACCATATATTTCCAAATGCCCACAACGTATAATTTTCAATACTATAAAACCATGTATTTTCTCATTTCTTAAAGTATAAATGCCCACAACGTATATTTATTGTTGTATATTTTGAATCCGCTTTATTGGGAGGATTCATCTAATCTACGCGGAGTCTCTATCCAAACCTATATTTTAAAGTGTTCAATAAATTAGGTGCCTTATTTTGTCCTTTCTTGGTGCAACCTTTCATTTTCAACGTTTAAATTTATTATAGCTGAGAGAGACGTGGAAATTAAGGCTATTCTTGTAACCCTTGCCGTAGTTAGGGGGGGAAAAGGGTATAAAATGTATGGTGTTCATAGGTCCACAACATTCTCTTTGAAACATTAATGCTTACATAATGGGCCTCTTGTATGGGAAGATATTAAAGGTTGAAACTTTATCGAATTCTAACAACTACCACTTTAATTGAAAGATATTCTTTTCTGTAGTCATTAGGAAAATAACATTTCTTATCTATAATTTAATAGAAAATATGTTTTCTCAATATGAGTAATTATGGTAGGTCTGGTTGTACAATAAATCATGATTTGTTGATGTTCATATGATATATACATAATTTGTTACTTTTGAATTTAATATGTTTTTATTAAGATATCATAAATGACTTTCAGAAGAGGTAGGTCTGGTTGTACAATAAATCATGATTTGTTGATGTTCATATGATATATACATAATTTGTTACTTTTGAATTTAATATGTTTTTATTAAGATATCATAAATGACTTTCAGAAGAGGTAGGTCTGGTTGTACAATAAATCATGATTTGTTGATATGTTCATATGATATTACATAATTTGTTACTTCCGAATTTAATATGTTTTCATTAAGATATCATAAATGACTTTCAGAAGAGTTTAAGTTTGGTTGTACAATAAATCATGGTTTGTTGATATGTTCATATGATATTACATGATTTGCTACTTTTGAATTTAATAAATTCATTTTATTCAATTATTAGTAATAATAGTCAACGCTAATAATCTCAAAGTCACTACTAATAGTACTATACTATTGAACAAAATGATCTTATAACTTACAAATGGTATTTCAATTATTGAAGCTTTCCCAACTATTAGATCATTTCCCCTAACAAATATTTGATAAAACAAACAAAACAAAACCACACCTTACATTGTATAATCTAATTTAAAAAATATATATAAAATAAATATATATATACACCATTAAAAATATAAATATAATTTAAAAAAAAAGATTATGTTTATATAATTTTCATGTCACATTAACCATTTCTCATTGCAATGATGGTAAATCATTATAGAATTGTAGTAGTCTTTGAAAAGTCTTTAAAAAGATATAATAAAGATGTGTTTCTTTCTAACTATATCTTTTTAAAGATTAGTTTTATAACTTTATTATTAATAAAAAATCTATATTTTAAAGATGATGTGAAATGACTTAGTGGAATAATTTTTTAATTTATAATTTAAATGATTCAATATTTAGTAATAGTTTATGAAACAAAATTTAATTATTGAATGTTAAAAGAACAAATTATATATTAATTATTAAAAAATTGGTGTTTATCTAAAAAAAATGTTGCAATTTTCAAACATAATTTTATAAACTCAAACCCAAAAATTGTGGATTAGATCGCATGGACCTTATTTATTTTAAATTGTCACACCTTTATAGAAAATATCTGACTCTCTTCTCTTAAATTGTCTGGCATTCATTTTAATCAAATAGATTGATAGAATCTAATGTTAAAACAATGTTTTATGTCATTCACAATCTTTACTAGTATCTTACATAGAGTTGGTATAATCTGATAAATGTATTTAAATTGCTTTTTAATCTTACAAATTTCATTTTAGTAGTGATTTGAATATAAATAAAAAGTATTTTTACTTTCTATGATATAACATTTTTTATTTTGTTTTCTTATTGTGCTTGAGAATTATAGGTGATAATGTGCTACTAAACAACATATATCAATGAAATAAGTCTAATGGTCAAATTTATTTTTAATGGATCCATACTTAAAGTCCAATTATTAGGAGCTTTTTTTAGTGGGTTTTGAGTAATATTGTAGATCAACAGATTAGATATTTGCCTTTTATATCTAGAATCAACAATTTTTTATCTTCTTTTGTTTCCAACATTATGATTTAACATATTTTGAAAAATGTCAATTTCTAGTTTTATTTACCTTGCAAAATAAAATAAAATGTAGAATATCAATTATATAGAGGATTATAGAATTAATGGACTGCACACTAAAATTAACAATATGAGTAAACTTTTGGTTTATATTGATAAACAAAAATGTGTTCCATGAATCTTGACCCACTTATTATTTATTCAACCTAAGTCTATAGTCCATCATTGGCTTAATAATGTACTTAACCATGTGCTATTTGATATAATCTTGTATCATTCAAAGTTTTCATAGATTATACAAATATCCAAACAAACATAGAAAATGATAATCAAAGGAAAAGAAGATTAAAAACAAGGTCAAGAAGGTTTTCTAATTTTTAATTGATTTAAAATCAAGAAACACAAGACATATTGATTTTATATAGATGTCATTTAGACATTGAGGATGATGGACCATCCTTACAAGGCCCTCCAAGAAAGGGGATGTCATGAGAAACATCTCTAACATTGGAGAGAAAATTAGAGATAAGGAGGGGCTAGTATGTCCTCACCTCTCATCTCCAAAACATTCCTCATTCTTGAAATGTCAAAATGCTACTAAATTTAAGGTTATACTAATTTTCTATCATGTATAATTCAAAATGTTGATATAAACAAAAAAAAATACAAAAACTACAAAAAAGCTAACATATAAAAATTCAAAACAAATAAAATGTATCTCTTATAAAAAATTAATAACTCTATAAAATTATTGTATTTTTTACATCTTATTTTCATTTAATTATAATGAAAGAAATGAAATAACTATATGCTTTACTAATGAAAATAGTATCCAAAATTTTGAAATATTTAAAATACATTTTATGTATTTATAAATGAAATAATTAATTACATAGAAATATATAATATTTATTATACTTCTAAAAAAAATTAAAAAAAAGGTGAAGAAAAGAAGAGTGAAGAAAATATAGAAGAGTATATTAAAATGAAATTATTGATTAATGTTAAATGTTTTCTTTTCTTTCAAGTAGTTTTTCATTTCAAATAATTCTTCAAATAAAAATTAAATGAACAATACAAATAAAATAAAATAAAAATTTCACAAATAATATAACTTGAATCTACATTTCATGTTTTTTCTATAGATATATTTAAGATATCTATTTTAACATATAATTATTAATTTTAGTATAACTTGATTTGGTTGAATGATAAAACTTACATAATCTAAAACAAAAATAGTCTTAAAAGAGAAGAGAATTTAACACTTCATTTAAATATTATATAAAATATCTTTAAAAATTATATTTGTCTTGAGGTTCATCCCATAGTGTGATGGTTAAGTAGTGGCATTGTTGTAGTGGCCGCTTAGGTTCAACTCTCTACTAGGCTATTGTGATCACAGACACTATGCCTTCATTGATCCAATGTGCTCGCAGACTTGACCCGCAGTCCCTTATTTGTAACCTCTCTTGTTCATAGCTACAATCTAAAAAACCACTTATGATTCAAAATATATATATTTGTCTTTGTACACCCTCAGAGCCTTGCTATTGATTTTATATTCCTTTTCCAATCACCTAAAATTAAACATCTGCCTCTACCTTAAATTGTGCACTCCATGCATACTGCCAATGTGAGCATTTTGACAAAATTATACTGAATTTCAAACTAGAGTTCAAATTTGAAGCCTTGATTCTCCAGCCTTAGCATTCTTATAGAAATAATATAAGCCAACTCCAAAAACATCTCTTTGAGTGAAGCATTCAGAAGCTTAAAGAGGACAGATTACATCTGCAAGCACATGGAATCAGAGGAAACACTCACAAATATCCTTCAGAAGTGCCCATTAATAACTCTAGAGTGGTCATTACCAAGGCTGAGTTGAAACCAATGTCATAATATCTAATTTTGTTTCAAGTTAGAGGTCGAATACTGTATTGCTTTACTAATGAGCTACAGGCCCTCCCAGTGACCAGTCCATCTTTAATTCAGATAGCTTAATATATTTTTCTATAAATTTTATCAAACTGAAGTTGAATTTGTTTTATGGAATCTTCGAAATAATATTTGAATTTGAATCTGTGTTGCTGATCAAACTTCGATATTGTAATATTGGAGGCATAAATGTCAAAATTAGTTGAATGCCCTAAATTTCTAAATTTAGTTTTCTCAGAAGCTTTAGTTTTTCATTGTTCCAAATTTGTATTTTGAAATTGATCCTTTCTAAACAAGCATACTATAAATTTCCTCGAGTCTTTGCGTGTCTTTTGCAAGGTGTTTCAAATGTAGGGAGGAAGAATATTTTCCTCGCACTGATACGGTTGCAGGTTGCATTTCTTTCCTTGTAGATATGGTATATAGCCAAGATACAGAATTCATGTGCACATCTATAAGAAGAAATAACCAGATAATTTCATAAATATTATTATTCAGAATTCATTTACACATCTAAAGCAGAAATGACCTGATAATATCAAATGTTATTATTCAAACCCTTGAGTATGGGATTGAATATAGGTATCACATGATAATTTGATTAACTTTTAACATTGGCATGTTCTGAAATCTCAAAAGGGATTTTCCATAATTCCATATATCACTTGCAAGAGATTTTGTAGTAATTGAGGATTAACATAACAAGTGTATGTGATGATTTAATATATGACATGGAATTCAAGAAATGCTTTTATTAACTTCTGAAATCTCAAAACAGGTTTTCCTAAGTACCATGTCACTTGCAAGAGATTCTGTAGTAATTCAGGACAAACATAACAAGGGTATGTGATGATTTAATATATGATATGGAATTCAAGAAATAACCTGATAATATCAAATGTTATTATTCGAACCCTTGAGTATGGGATTGAACATAAGTATCATGTGATAATTTGCTTAACTTTTAACATTGGCATGTTCTGAGATTTTTCCTTAGTACCATATGTCACTTGCAAGAGATTTTGTAGTAATTGAGGATAAACATAACAAGGGTATGTGATGATTTAATATATGATATGGAATTCAAAAAATACTTTTATCAACTTCTGAAATCTCAAAAGAGGTTTTCTTAAGTATCATATGTCACTTGCAAGAGATTTTGTAGTAATTCAGGACAAACATAACAAGGAAATGTGATGATTTAATATATGATGCGGAATTCAAGAAAGACCTTTATTAACTTCTTTATTAACTTCTGAAACCTCAAAAAGGTTTTCCTAAGTACCATATGTCACTTGCAAGAGATTTTGTAGTAATTCAGGACAAACATAACAAGGGTATGTGATGATTTAATATATGATGTGGAATTTAAGAAATACCTTTATTAACTTCTGAAATCTCGAAATAGATTTTCTTAAGTGCCATATGTCACTTATGAGACATTCATTAGTAATTCAGAACAAACATAACAAGAGTATGTGATGATTTTAATATATAATGTGAAAATCACGAAATACCTTTATTAACCTCTGATAACTTAACATGGGCATCTTTTCTTTGCCAATAGTATCTTGGTTGGAAAATTGTAACAAGAGAGATGTTTGCAGCTTTGACATTTGATCTTTAAGTCGCTACAGATTATATCAATCTAGCACTCTTAAGACAGCCAACTAGAAACTGGTTGGAAAAATAATTTGTGAGTTCCTGGCATTGCGATCTGTTGATTTCTGTAATTGGTTTGTTGGCCCTGCCTAAGAAAGTATAATCATTTTAAAATGAGATAGCTTCTCTTGCAAAACCAAAAGATGCAATTCAGCCAGTGTCAGACACACAACAAATTTCCCAACAATTAGGTACTTTATACAAACCAGAATGCTGGTAGGTTCATAGAATCATAAACAACCTCTTTTGATTCTTGGGCAATCCAGTCCTTGGAGAATCAAGAAGTGCTTAAAAAACACGTCAATACAAAACTATATTACATAGAATTTAATTAAAATATCCACATAAACTCCTTAGCCTTAACAGCAACCAGGTAACTTTTTCAAAACTTATGATCATTCCGAGCATAAATACTACCCTAAAGGCAAACACCAAAAAATTAATATAACACTGAGAGTTGCCTTGCGCTGGCCTAATTGACCCCAAAAATATCTCATTAATACTTTCCAAAGATATGGTCCCATGGAGGGGGCTAGCTGAAAATTTGCAGCAAGTGCTGCTGAAGAAAACCAGAAGCCATTTTTAAGAAAGGGGCTCCATGAATTTTAAATTTCTTATATCTAAGAAACTTTAACCGAAATTGAGGACTTTCAAATGAGAAATTAGAACTTTTTAAAAAATATCATGCAAGCTGCCACATATTACATAGCATAAAATACTAAACTATCAGTCCCCCTCCCCAAAACCAACTTAAAGTTTGCAGCTATATGCATGGGAATCAATTTTTACAGGGAAAGGTTCATTTTAATCCTGTCACTGCATTTAGTCAATTCGATGGGACCGCCCTCAGGGTAAAAGTAGAAGCCCAAGCCGCTTCACTGGGAACACATTCCCATCAGTAATTGGAAGGTATATATCTATTCTTGTTCAGCTATTAACAGTTCAAATCAATAGGTCAAATGGATCATAACATCAAGAGCACAAACCTAATAGTTAATCAACGCTCTTTAGTTCTCTAAAGGAGCCGTCCTGGTATCGTTCACTATAGAGGACTCTATGGTATGTAACTTATAATTTTATTAGACTAAAACGCCTTTTCAAATACTACAGGAATGGCAAAAGCTGTTAAATTTGATTAACATAATCAGAATACAATCAAAATATAATTTATTCAACACTATCCCAACATACTGCAATAATTTTACATACAGAAATAGGAGAATCTATAAGTGTCATCTAGGGGTGCCCTTCTTTTACATGCAAAGTTTTCATCTGGATTAGTTCAAACCGTAGGAGATAATTTACTTTTAAGGGCTGAATATTGATCCCTGGTGCGTATTCAATAACTTATTATCCATTCCCTTGAGCTGAAAATAGAATATGGAATGGAAAATGATTTGGTCACCCTCTGTTTTGTTTCTATCATGACAATTTTTTTTGTTTTCCAAGGTACATTTTACTATTTTAGGTCTGCGTAGAATATGCATTACATAGTAGTAGTGATAGATCAAAGCACTGCTGCAGATGAGGTGCACAGCTGAGGCTCGTCAGTAGTTGGCCTTGCCTGTTTATCATTTTTTGCAGGCCTAACAAAGTTTTGTGTCAGGCTACAAAACAACTGGTTTGAAACGTGTTTTTGCCTTAGACAAACAAGTGTTTACAAACTTAGTTTCTTTTTTTCTTTTCCTTTGAGGGAATACCTATGAACTAGATATTTTTCAGATCCATGATCTATTAATATCTGTAATGCGAAAACTGAAACTCAATGACAAATTACATTTCTAAATTGGAGATCTGACCATGCTTAATTCATGAGATCCAAACTTATCATCCATCCATTTTTCAATGAAAATATTCAGAGCAATCATAAGAATTGCAGACTAAGATTAAAGATCCCCAGAAAGCAGATAAACTATTCGGGAGAATAAAGGGAAATGACCTCTGACGGAATAAGAACTGTTCCTATTGGCAGGTTAGCAATCCACACTTAGTCCTGAAAGAGGGAAGTACGTCAGTGGTAGTGCAGTTCATTAGGCCATATAGGGTAGCTATTGTTTCATCCAGCTGCTGAGATTTAGGCATCAAATGCTAACCAACACTTATTGAGATGCCTGAGTTACAAGATTGGCTATGAAGAAATTTTCCACCAGACATGTACTAAAATCACACATAGCCAGTTGAGCTATGTGACCATTGGTTTACATCTAACTGCAATAGGAATCATCCCAGCTGTCCAAATGGTAAAAGCCCAATAGTCTCACCTCTATATACCTGGCAAGAGGGTTTGCCCTACCCGAATCGGTGTGCTTGATGCACACCACTAATGCACTGAGCCATATTGGGCAGTCCTGGGTCCAGATCCTATCTTGATCATTTTCAGAGAGTTATCAAAGTCTCTGGTGAAATAGATCCATATGATCCAGGAGATAAACGCATATACAAACTATAAACTGGAGATGGAATTACTATGAAAAACGCACATGAATATGAAATAACCAATAATAGCCCCATAAAACAAACATATATGCAAATCATACTGCAAAGATGATCAAGAACAACCAAACCATTCACTTTCATAGTTGCCTCTCAAAATATAGTACCATTGAAAAGGAAAATATTTAATAAGAGCGATGTTACTTTGAATAGTTCTGCTGCTGAAAAATTCAATCCATCAGACCATCTGGGTCTGAGTGGAAAATAAATAGATTTACATGCTGAGAATAAGAAGAACTAAAAACACTATATATATATACAAATCTTGAGGCGCAATTGTCCAAATAAAATGCCCAGTTGAATGTCTGATCTACAATTCTCCAGCAACAATTAACAGAAGGTATGCCCCTAGGCCCTGAAAGTACCCAACACAATGAGAGGCAACGTTGTTTACTAAAAAGACCTAATTAGAAATACCCAAATAATTTTATTGGCAGAATCATAAAAAATACCGATCTTCCGAATGGAAAAAGATATAACTGTAGAATATTCAAAAAGCACAACTATTTAATCCAAAAAGAAAATTACCCAACTTCAAGATCAAAAATAAAGATGATTACCTTAACCACCACATACTGTGAAATCCATGGCCATGGAAGGAGGAGAACCAGAACATAAGCTCTTCTGTTAGTTCCTGCTCTCTTCTCCTCAGTCTAATGGCAGTCTCTTCTGGTATGAGGGAGAATCTGCATAAGGGGCAAGTTGTTTGTTGGTGATCCAACCACTTGTCAAGGCAAATTCTGTGGAAGAAATGGGAGCACGGCAGTTCCCTTATTTGATCCTCTTCCTCAAACTTACAAAGACAAACAGCACATTCCCCCACATGGGTATTATTTGCAGGTGCTTTATAGGGCACAACAGGGAGATTCTGCCTGATTTCATCAGCTACAACGGGCAATTGGGCGAGCTCAGACCCCAAACCTGGAGCAGTCTCTGAAGATGTTTCAGGATTAAAATTAGAATATTCCCTTCTGAGAAGTTGATTACTCCTGCTATTTACCTGTACATCAGCAGCAGATGTAAAAAACAAACCCAAAATACGCAGAACTGATTTGCCAAAGTCCTTAACGGATTGGACTGAGAGAACTGTGTTGATTATAACCAGAAGCCCAGTAGAGACACCAGAAAAGCTTGGGAACCCCATTACACCCTTTTTCTTCTTCTCCCTGCCAAGTTACTCTTCTTTTTGTGCCACACCTAACACAACAGTGAGCCTCAATCTAATGCTCGTATCCTACAACATAAGGAAGAGCAGAGCCTATTTTGTTGGATGTATTAAATGGTTAGAAACCCCTGTTTTATTTGCAAGTTGAGTAGTTGCTTTTGGCAAGGGGTCAAGACCAAATCATAGAAGCTTCTATCCACTTTGAAAAGTTTTTTTAGACTGTTTGTCAAATGGGGAATCTGGATTCGATCTGAATCCCACGATAGTTAAACTTGATGAGGATGATGACAATGTAAATTAGGTGGAGACAAGAAGTTTTCCAATCCGAGGAAGAAACGCGGATTATGCTAATGAAAAAATTGACTAGAATCTGGTTTATTAACTGTTTTAATGAAATTTTAATACTTTTAATACTCTTTTAAATTTGAGACTGGAAAATTTTCATGTATTTCGTGGAAGAAAATTAGGAGGAAAAAGCTGATACGGAATTACAACGTGTCACTAAAATCTAGTCTGATGTTAAGCTGCCAGCGTGCCGTCCTTTCCCTTTCCACTTACTGCTTCCCCTCCTTTCCCAATCCTATGAGTAAAAAAAGTAGTGTGAAAAATTAAATCTGTAAAATTTACAATAAAAATGGAGAGAATGCATGTTGTTAATAGATCTTGATTTATTGATGAAGCTGAATGGTTGAATAGTAGTTTATCAGGGAACAATCAAGATTTTGACAGAATGGATATCTTAATAATGAAGAGGGTTTTATTGACTTGTTGGTTGAATTTTATTTGTGATTGAGATTCTCAATAAATGGGAAGTGTAATGGTTAATACTTCCAATAAATTCATTACTCAAATTATATGTGAAAATCATTTTGTATTATTTATAAAGAGTTTAAAATAGCCTCTAAAGCCAAAAACAAGCAATAGACCCCACCACAAATAACCTTGATTCAACTATAGCTATAAATAGTCATTGATTCCTTACTCAAATGAGAGGATAGCTATTAATCATTTTAAGTTAAATTACATTAACAATAATCTTATTTGCCTAATAAATTTGGTTATTTTCCTTCAATCCCAACTAAAGAATTTAAAATAGCCTCCAAAATAAAAATCAAGCAATAGCCACCTCCATAAATGACATTAGAATAAACTTACCAATCTTAACTCTAGATATTTAAGCTAAGTGTTTACCCTTCTTATTCAAGGTTGATCAATTTCAATCTTATTAATGGTAAAATTTCAATAATGTTGTGTCATCGACTTTTAGAGTTCATTTAGGCTTTATGAAAAGGTTATGGCAAAAATGAATGCAACAATAGATTGTCACTGGACATAAATAGTACATCAAGGTGAAGGAAGCATCCCTCTCTTATGATTGAAGGAAGGACACATCATTGTTAATATTGATGAGACCATTTTTATACTTCTACTTTATGTTTGATTATGGCATCAAGCAAATTCACCCCACCACAAAATTCACTACCAACAATTCACCAATGGAAAATTCACTACCATGACAAATTCACCTCAAGGAAAATTCACCACTAGCAATTCACTGTCACATTTGTCATGGCCATGAATTTTTTTGTGGTGAATTGTTGGCCATGAATTGTTGGCAATGAATATTCCTAGAGCCATTGATTATATTTTCATCTTTACAAAAATCTCAAAGGATCTCAATTAGAACCTCAATGTCACTATCTCATAATTTAAATAGGATGAGCTAAAGACACTAAATTTTGTTTTAAATATTGAGATGATGAATATAATGATATTAACAACAATGCTAAAAAAAACAAATCTTAAATTCATATAAAGTTTTAGAAAATATAACATCATACAAATTATAAATAAGAAGTTGAAGTTGAAAAAATATATAAAATTTTAATCCTAGCTTAATCCATCAAAAATATTTTTCTAATAATATTAGTTCGGAAAATAAACTATATAATTGTAAAATAATTATTATATTGCTCATAACTTACACATTCAAACATTTTATGGGATTTATCCAAAACTCTTTGTAAAATTTTGATCCACTTTAAAATATAATATCATATTGTCCATTTTTAAATAAATTATAAATTATTTTATTATATATTATATATTATAATAAAAAATAAATATTAAAATATTAAAAAACTAATATAATTATAAATGCTTTTGGATACCCTTTTGAATCACACTACCAAATGATCTGAATGAAAAAATCATTAAGAATTGAAATACAATTAAATAAAATAAAAACATAAGAATTAAAGAGACGGAACTAAAAACCAAAACAAAAACAAAAGACAAAAGACAAAAGAACAGAAAAAAAAACTACATTTATACATGAAATATTTAAAAAATTAACCTTTAAAATAGAAAAAACGACATTTGTAACAATGTGAATAAACTCATTTAAAAATTAATTGAAAAAGTTAATCATTATTATAATATCATAACTACCTATTAGTCATAGCACCTCCTCTTTCGTGGAAGTTAAACTCACACGTTATTTTAGGCTTTTACTAAACTTAGGAGACATGAACAAAAATCGAAGTATAAGCATCGTAATCATGGAAAGGCAATGAGAATAGCGTGTAAATTACTTCGATCATTGTTCAATTCAATGGATGTATTCATATGGCAAATGTTTATAAATGTCTACTAATAAGGGCCAAAGCTTTGGTGGAGAGTACCTTACACTTAAATATATATATATTTTAATTAATTTATGGAAAGAATAATTAATAGTATTATTTTTAATAATATGGAAATTTTTAGTTTTGAATCAGATGAATTCATATATGCAAGTACAATAGTCTAATAAAGGCACACTGCATGAATGCTAACAACTTCAATATGAAGGTTCAAACCTACAAAGACAATAAATCAATGAGGGCGTAATGTATGTGATCACAATCGCCCAACGAGAGTTTGAACCTTAGTGACTACAACAACAATGTCTTGATTTAACCATCACGTTATGTCATGAATGATAGGTATAATTAATAGTCTTATTTTATAATAAATAAGATAAATATTTTTAGTGTATTAAATTATTAGCATATCTATTTTATATAAATCTATTTAAAAGATCTTAGAGATATCTTTTGCAAGGTGTTCATTTCAATTATATATGAAAAATTAATTGAAAAATATATGTTTCAAAAAGATATATTTTGGTGAATAGATTTATCTAATAAAGGTGTGTTGCCATTATCTACACTTGCAACATGCAAACAACATTATTTTAATAAAGCAAACAGTTTTTTATCGGTACTAATAGTGCAATAATTTAACTAAAGCTAATTGAGCAATAACTTTACAAAGTCCAACAAAATTGAATTACAAATTGTACCAAAGATTTGTAGCTCAATTGGTGAGAGAAATAGTATGTTACTTGATTACACCATCCATCATGTTCAAATCTTAGGAGGCATGATATCAAGGATGAGGTTGGGATTAGTCCAGATGACTTTGGTGGAATAGATACCCTTCAATCTTTGACTCTTAGTGGAGAGATATTAACATAGGCATGCAAACTCATGGATGATATCAAATCCTCCATAAAAATGGTAATAAAGAGTGTATTTAAGATATTTATACTAATATACATAAAGTTATTGGGATATTTAATATCACCATAAAGTAAAAAAGATAAATAAAGAATAAATAAATAAATAAAAGTATCTAAAATATTTATACTAATATACATAAAGTTGTTGGGATATTCAATATCATCATAAAGTAGAAAAGATAATAAAAAATTAAATAAATAAAAAAACATATAAATAATAATTAAATAAATTTATTAATCCTTGCATATATTTTGAGTCACAATATAGATATATCCAAACTTAATTCATATTATCTATTTTTATAACAACTTGGTGTGTTTCTTGCAAAAGGGAAGAGTTGTAAAACATTTTGATCTTTTATTTGTGTATTTTTTCCTTTGTATTGTGTTTGTATGTCATGGAGGATGATGATTAATAAAATAAAAGAATTTAATTTTTTGTATTGAACAAAGCACTTTACAAGGAATAAAAGCTACCAACAAGTAGCTAAAAGAAAAGAATAACCCAACCTAACCATAAATACTGTTGATGCCAAAAATTGACAAGCAACAGTCTTATTGGAAACTTAGTTAATAGGGGAATCAATTGCGCTAAACTGAGTAACCTACGGATTTTTAAAGAAGTCGACTTCTTATGTAATTTGGGTTTTAGAAAGGGAAAAAGAAGCAAATATAAAATAAAGATCTAACTAAGGCGATGCGTCAAGAGGTAGGTGCAAGCATGATAAATCTATCTTTTGGATGGGATTTAAGGGTCATTCAACAATCTGCTATGTCTCATAATAACAAAAATTAAAGATGAAAACCTGGATAGTTTATCAAATAACATAAAATAACTCCCATACACACTTACTAAAAAAGGAGTTTGAAACATGGTCTAATTCAACAAAATTATATTGAAATTATAGAAGTTATGCAAATAAACTACCCAGTACCATAATGGCATAGTATAATTTTTTGTCAAATAGCTAAGAAACAAAAAGGTCAAGCAATGGCACTTAAACAATAACCTAAAAAACAATACAAAAGGCTCGGTGTCTTTTCCCTAATTTTTTGTATGTCTGAACTCATTTTCAGAAAGAAGACCTCGTATTTATAGAAAATGATCCACCTATCTGCTAGCCAATAACAAAAAAGATTCCAAGGCAAGAGCAATGATTTCCACCGCAATGATTTTCCCAGGCCATTGCAACATAAAATATTTTGAGTCATAGAAAGCAGTCGCCTTTGAGCCAAATGCATCCCCTACGAATGATAGAGGTGGTCCCAGCATAGAAGCAACAAACTCTCTTATGGACATGTGTCACTTTCCCATGAAGTCAGTTAGGATACGTGGTAATTCAGCATGGCTTGTTTCTCGTTCCATCCTTCCCTTCGATGAAATCCCTATGGAGAAGACACGTGGAGAAGTCTTCATTACTTGCGTTGACTGTGGGGTCCGCCAAAAGGTGTACATGGAATGATGCTACGTGGTGCACAGGTGTAGCTTGATAGAGAAGTAAAGGGAAGCAAGCCTCAAAATTTTGTGCTACTAACACGTGGAGGCATGGTGGGGCTCGGTAGGAAAGCGAAGGAAGAATTCCTTGTGAGGAGTGCACAGTGAACACGTGGCACATTGGGCGAAGCTCCTTTAAAAGGGGGCCAAAGATATTCAAGTATATGGGTGTCGGCGAAAGCCAAGAAAAATAGCATTACAACCCGAAGGGAGCTCGAGGGATTTTATATCCATAGTTTTTGGTGACTACCAAGGGCGTTTTGCCTACAGAATGAGGGACCCAAGATTTCTGGTTCTAGGACCAAAGTCTTATTTATTGGGCAATGGAATCAGAGCTTTGATAGAGTAGTTTGCAGAGGTAGCCAGTCGGCTTCAGATGGCATTGTTATAGAGCATAGTCTATCCTGTGCCTCATGCAGATTGATCACCTCTTTGAATGGCAGCTTCATGGATATCTCGATCCTGGACTCAAGTTGAAAAAGCAACCACACAATCTAATGAGTGGCGCCCTCGATATCTTTAACAATAGGGGGTGGAATGAAGCCCTGAAATGTAGATATGTCATGTTGCTTCTCCCCAATCTTTGTTTCAATCTACTTCGTCATTACCACTGAATCATTAGAGAGAAACGGGGAGGGGAGGCCCATTTGAGTCAATTGGGAGAATTTTGTTTGCATTTTGTTCATAGTTCAACCCAGTGTGGTCGAGCGATTGCTGGCATGGAGGATGGTTGCATGGCAAAAAATGAATTATTTTGTCGTTTTGGCAGTTGACTTCCAGTTCTCGATCCCTGCACTCACTAAGTCCTCGTTCAACACTGTTTACAACTTCTCTAGCAACTTTTCTACCTCGGGAACCTTCTCCGCAATGACTGTGGGAATTGCTCAATCGTTCTGTGAACATCCCTACTCAAATTAGACACTTCCACCATGAACTAAAACGTTGGCTGAAGAATCAAACAGAATGCCTTGACCTTTTCCCAATATGAAACATATAGTTGTTGGGCTACTAGAAGGAGGTCTAACTGGGCAGTAGGGGGTTGGGGAGGATTCTTTAACAAATTGATTTATGCATCCCTCGACCCGACATCTTGCGTTAGTTTGACGATTTTCTTGTCCACAGTGGAGAGTTTTTCTTGTAGGGCTCTCAAATCGGCAAGCCATTTTTCCTTAGCCTGGCTTTTGTCCATAGATTCCCTATCTAGAGAGAGCCTTACCTCCTGGATTTCCTTCTCAAATTGAGCTTGTCAGCCCTGGAGTTTTGTTTCCTTTTGCTGCATCATCTGCTCCAATTGAGCACATTGGCACTAAAACTCCTCATTCTTTTGTTGCATCCCCTCCTCAGCCTGCGCCAACCAGTCTTGTAATTCTTGATTTTTCTGCTACAAATCATTGACCAAGTTGGGATCCTAGGATTGGAGCTTTGCAAGTTCCTCTTGGAGCCTAGCATGTTCCACATGTGCTTGTTGTGAAAAGCATGCAAATTCAGTGCCCCTTGCTTTTTCCTTCATCAGTAGGACCTTTATCCTTAAACATTTTTTAGCTCATCTTCTTTCTTCTTCAGTTGGCAACTAGACTTGAGAAAGTCAATGGTCACCACACACTGGGTTTCCTCCATGAGCTCAACTTTATCTTGTGGTCGAGCTGCACATAGATCAAGTCCCATAGTGTGGATAGTGTAATCTTCGGGTCACATTTCCCCTTGAGGCTTGTTGATGTTGGATGCATGGTTGCAAAGAGCAATGACTGTTGAGCCTCATTGAAAAGTGTATGCACCTTTGGCTCCATTGGCCTTTTAGCATCCTTGTCCCTTTTCTTTTGGAGCCTGAGAGCCCGTGCTTGTTTTGTTTTATTGCTCTCCAAAAAAAATTATGTTGGTGATCTTATGAGCTCGCTCGCAAAGGGTGCACCGAGAGGAACAACAAAAGGGAATGAGAGAGTAGTGGCTCTGATTGATTTCTTCTTTGGAAGAGAGAGCATCACTGGGGAGAACAAGGGAATATTCCAAGGGCCAATTTGAGAAGCGGAGGTATAGTAGACTCCATTTGTTGAGCAAGTTGGGTCATATCATATGCAATGGATGTAAAAGGTGTAGCAATAGTGGTTGTGGATTTCACTCCGATGAAAGACAGAATAACCCACGGGGGAGTAAAAGTGAATTGCCTTGCTTGGGAGAATTAGAGATTGTGAATCAAGAAGAGGGGGAGAGAAAGATACCTAAGTTACAGATGACTTTGATCCTTGGCTCATTGCAGGTTCCTGTGAACCCTCTCTGAAAGCTGCATTTGTGCGCTATCTTTTGTTTGGTGAGGAATCCACCACCTCTAAGACCTTCATCAAGTGTTGTTGGGCTTGACGTCTAGGTTTTTTCATAGCCCATGAGAGTGTCTGTGAGGCTCTCGAACATGATATATTCACCTACAGCTTCAAATTAGTTGTGCTAGGCTACTTCGTTGCTCATCCAGTTTGTTGTGTTGGGGCCGTCTTTACTTCCTTTTCCTTCTCCTTCTCCTTCCCTGTATATTTTTTAGCTTCCTCTATATCAATCTCTTCATCATCTCTTGCATTAGTATCATCATGCACTCTATTCCATAGAGTATCAAATTTGTCATCTATGTCTATGTCTTGGAATAGGGCATCAGGGCACTTGATTTCTTGGCGATAAATCCAAAAATCCTTAATCTTTTCTTCACTCCATAGCCATTGCTTGACCAAATCATTGTGAAGGGTGGCACCTATTTGGAACTTCTCATTAAACTTCGCCAAAGGGAAATAGAAATTGAGCCATGGCAGGCTCTTATCCTCTGTAGGAATGTGAACCAAGTCTACAAATATATCATCCTAGTTTGACAAGGGATTCCACCGCTTTTGCCAATAAGGTCAGGGGTTGTGAGTTACCTAAATATTTGTGCCTGTTAAGTCATTGTCAGGGTTATATTTCAATTTGTTGCAAATCAATACTAACCCCAAATGAGCCAGCTTTGCCTCTAGCAGCTTATACGTCTACTTCCTTGCCATAACCACTGTTTTGAAGCTTAGTGGGCAGAAGAAAAATCCTTTCTTCTTGGCCTTCCCTCAGCAAAAGGTAAAGTCAATAATTGATATTTGTCAGAACATCTCAAGGGCCAACACCCGATCTGTGATGCATGTCAAGAGCTGGAATAGTTCCCCAGTAAAGCCTCGCATCCGAATGAATGTGAAATCTTCTTTGAGAAACCAGTCGCATTTAGGAGTGAAACTTTGCATCCACCCTATTTGTTCAGCAAAAAGTCAATAAATTCTGCCATCCTTGCTCAAGTCTTGTAAAATCGAAATCAAGAAATAATCTGAGAATGCATAGTAGTCATAGGTTGCGGAGAGGATAGAAGTCCATATAGAAACCGGCCTTCTAACTCCCTTCTCATCAAAAAAAGCTAACCTCATATATTTTTTGAAGAAGTCAAGGTTTTGATGTAAAAACATATAGGCAAGGAGAGAAGGAAACCTAAACTTATGTTGTGTTTTGTATTCCTTGATTTGGCTCATTATTTCTTAGACAATGACTTCCATGAAATACCAGAATGTAGAATGTTGCCTCCTCAACTGAAAACCCAGATGCAGTTGGAACTCATGCACCCATTTATCTTCATCCATGCCAAAAATGAAAGCCATCATAGAGAAGGAATCCTACATATCCCCCTATCTAAAAGTGTTGTGCGCAATTGGAATTTTTGGTGGCTTTGTCAAATCTTCCTGAGGCCTTTGGGTTTCCTGGTTATAAAAATCCAGAGCTTTTTCTCTACCTTTCCAAAAGTTGTCTCCTTTTTCTAGAGTGAATGACTCCATATTTTCTTCTCTAGAGCCCCCTCTTGGGATGCACAACATGTCTCTCATAGCCTCATCACTTATTACAACCCTCAACTCCTGGCCTTCAATGGCATTGGTATTTGGGTTGAAATATTGAATGCCCTCATGAACTAGCTCTAGGAAGTAATGGAAAAAAGGTACCATATACTGTGGGAGTCCGCAAAACCATTGCTTGTATGCCAATTGGCGTTTGCTAGTGGCCACCTTCATTCTTTCACAAGCTGCTTCCCTTAGAATTTTAGGGTTGGTTTTGAGAATGGAATCATGAGTGTTATCCCATTCTTCCTTTATCTAGATCTAGTCCCTGTGATTTTTTTGCTTCTCTGCATCCCACGTGTGAAACCACATCGGCTTCTCTGGTATTCCGGGTGAAGCATAAGAGGTATCTTTGAAGATATTGGCCATGGGTGCGGTATGCATTGCGTTAAAAAATCTTTGGGCCACCTCGCCTTGTGCTTCCATTTGAGGATTTTGGGCTACTTCCATTCTTTCTGCTCTACAAAATTACCCTTCTTTGAAACACACTAGTATTGGATGAATGGAACCTAAACAAAAAAAAACACTAATACAAGGCCTACACTAAATGCAATTTCAGATGGATTCTTGTTCTTTGTTTGGTTTCGACTTGTTCAAGCATAGTGCATCATTAACAATTATTTCTCTAAACCTGGCTGCTCTGATTCCTCTTATGTTCTTCAACAATTCTACACTCAAAACTCTTTGCACTGGATAGCGTACTCAAGAAGATTTTCACACTGTTTATTCCTTTGCATGCAACACTTATCTTTTTTCTTGACCGAAGTTAGAAACAATGGTAGCCTTTTTGCATTAAATTCGGCATGTACTGCCAACTTCCTTACTTATGTGAAATGAATTTCTTGCCCTTTTGAAAAGACAAGAATTCATAATGACAACTAGAAAGCATGTCCTTTGGCGTGATTTTATTGGGAAATTGAGCTAATGATTGCAAGCATATAAACCTCTCACATGGTTTGTAATTAATATCCTAAAAGAATGATTAAGCCAAAAATGCAATGAGTACTTTAAAAGATTTGAGTTCTGCCTCAAGGGCCGAAAACATGCTTGCATCGTGACACATCAACACCTGTCTGTATGGGTGATCTCTTGGGACTGCCACCAACTTGTGCTAATTAATTACCTCTCCTTAATCTCGCAAGCAACAACTCGTACACGAAATATGCAATTGGGTGGGAAATTTGAGTCGAATCTTGGTGGGGCTTTCGATTTAATACTCGATTAGCATCATTCTTATGGCACACAGGTGCCTCAAATATTTCTATAAATAGACCCCAAGACAACAAAAAAATTGCACTTAGCAATTGGGAAGAGTTAGCACTTAGGTAATTGGGTAGAATTAGGCACCATGAATAATCCTATTAGAATTACTAGCAATAAGTGTCAGATGGATTTTCTAGGTGAAGTTTCTAACAAGAGTTTGAAAATAATGATGAATCACCATCATTCATTGGCTATCATAGCAATGAAATGGATACTGGGTGGGGATTGTGTAGAGTATGCAGATAATTATAGGGTCAATACTGACATTTTCTCTCACTTTATTGCATCCTTGCTTGATATTCAGGTCCATAAATCGATGATCCTTCGACTAACACTAGAAATATTCCCAAAGCAGTACCTTAGCGGTCTTGGAGAGATTGTGGTGAATGTGGTATATGGCATGGGTATTCGTACGACAAGCGACCTTTGCAAACATATTGAAGAAGACGTTGTGGTGTTGTGGGTTTTGTTCCTAAGTGGATTCTGCATTCTATCGCATGAAGAACACTGCCAGAGGCTCACTCGTTCCTGCCACTTCCTGCTACGATGCTACAATGTAGTGTTGTTCTATGACATAGAGTGGTATACTGATTTCAAGGACCTAGTGTATCCTCCACCATTGGTTGTTGCTGTTGTGAATGCTCCTACTACTACTGTTAATTCCCTTGTTGATTAAGTTGTACCAGATGTTGTTGATGATGCTCTTGTTGCTCCTATTAATGCCCCTGTTGATGAAGTTGTACCAGATGTTGTTGATGATGCTCTTGCTACTCTTGTTAATGCCCCTGCTTCTCTTGTCAATGATCTTGTTGATGATAATTCCTCTGCTACTCCTTAAGACTTCCACCTTTTATATATTTTTGTATATATGCCTAGACAAGGCGTTTTACCATTTATAAAACTACATATATAGATATACTTAAAAGTATGGCCTCAGAGCCATTTTGGAAGTGTAATTTTGAAGCATATAATACTCTTGAATAAATATATAGTTTATACTAAATTTCTATCTCTTTTTCTTTCTGCTATTCTCCATTATGGGTTCCTTTTTTTTAGCTTCTTCGAGTACCTTTTCAATTTTCTATATATGGGTTACTTTTCAAAGACTAGCCGAACAAAAGAACACAAAGGAAAATTTACAATAATTACATATTTACATAGGTAGAACAATTAATAAAGCTTAATTGAACAATTTAAGGTGGATTCCGTTAATCAAAATCCCCAATGCCTCTTTCTCCACATTTTCTAATTCAAATGCTTTGTGTTGCTTGCATTGAATTATTCTATAAGGGTCTTCCTACAGACTATCAAATTTTCCATGTTCGCCAGGCTTTGTGGCCCTCTCATTAAACTTTAGCACTAGGTCTCTGCATTTGAGACCTTGGTCTGAGGTTTTCTTGTCAAACCGCCTCTTAACCACTTGTTGGTGGTTAGCCATGGTTTTTAGGGCATTTTCTCTTTTTTCCTGTACTTCTAGTAACTCGACCAATTGGACCTCCATGGCTCCATTTTCCTCAACCTCTAGTGATTTGAGCAACTGTAGTGCAAGAATCTCCATGGAGATGGGAAATAGCACTTCTTTCCCATATACTAACTCATACGACAAATTCTTGAGGAATTTCTTAGGAATTATGCGGTCTGCCCAGAGTGCTACTTAGAGGTTTTTGTGCCTCTCTTTGATGTTGCAACCCTATTTTTTTAATGAGTCAAAACAAATTTTTATTGCTCAAGTCGGCTAGGCCATTTACTTATAGGTAGTAGTTTGAGGATTTTTTTAAGAATATGCCATGTGTGAGTGTAAATTAACATACCTTAGAACCTAGGAAATCCTTGGCATTGTCAGAGATGATGGTCTTTGGCGGGCCGAATCTCATTACCAGTTCCTCGAGGAAGTTCACAATCTCTCGCTTTATTGTGTTCTTCAGGGGCATGGCCTCGGTCCACCTGGTAAAGTATTCCATAGCCGTGAGGATCCATTTGTGTCCCGAACTAGAAGTGGGATTAATCATCCCGATAAAATCAAGGCCCCATTGCATAAAGGGTTCATCAACCACTATCGGGTTGAGAGGCATTGCTGAGTTTTTCCTTCTTGGCATGAAGAATTGGAATTCCTTGCAAGCCTTAACCAAAGAGTATGACGCATTGAATAGTGTAGGCTAGAAATATTTGACACACATAATTTTGATAGTGGTGGTCCTTGTAGAGAAATGTCCGCCCATGGGACTACTGTGGAAAGTGTCAAGAATTTTTCTCACCTCCTTTGTGGTGACACACCGCAGTAGAACGCCATTGAAGTTACTTTTGAAGAGGATCCCTTCAATAAGTGTGTATATGTTGTTTTTCAATCTATAGAATATCCTCTTTTGAGAAGGAAGGCCTGACAGATATTTTTTGGTATGCATAAATCTTACTCGGTTCGCTAGCCAACAACCTTCAGACTCAGGTTTATTGGTTAGAACAAGTCTGAGTTTCTCATCTTCAGGTACCATTTCTTCATCATGTGTCAAATATTCACACAATCCTCTTCCCCAGATACTCTTTGTGGGTTTGACCTCAATATCATATTCAAGGATCTTAGTTATCCAATTGGCCCTCTTTTTGGTGATTTCTCCCTCCATGATATACTCAGGCACACTAGATTGTGCGACATATACAATCACCTTGTTGCAAGATATGAGGTGTCAAAACTTCTTGAGTCCCTTAATAATGATGAATGCTTGCCTTTTGACGAAGTTTTAGTTTGTCTCATAATATTTTAAGGTCTAGGAGTGAAATGCTATCAAATGTTCTCCCTTTCTTTCCTCATCCTTTTGGGTCAAAACAATAGTGATTCTTGATTTTCTATTGAATAAATACATTATGAAGTCCTTTGATAGGTTTGGATTTACCAGCACATGAGCTAAAGAAATAGCATTCTTAACCTTCTCAAAGGCTTCTCTGGCTTCTTTTGTCCATTTGAAAAATTGATCATTTTTGAGCATTAGGGTGATAGGTTTAATTATTCCTACAAAATCATAAATGAATTTTCTCACAAAATTTACCTTTCCTAGAAAGGACTGAACTCCCTTCTTATTGACTAGGAGGGGAAGTTCTCATATTTCCTTTACCCACTTTAGATCGAGTACGATTCCATCTTTGGACACTACATGTCCCAATAGTTTGTCTTGCAACACTCCAAAAACACATTTTTTCGGGTTCAGGGATATCTCGAACTCCTGACATTTTTTAAAACCATTTCAAGGTGATCAAAATGACCATCCTTATGCTTGGAGAATATTGTAAGATCATCTAGGTAGATCAAGATGATTTTATTGATGAAATCCTTGAAAGCGATATCCATTGCTCACTAGAAGGTGGCTCCTGCATTTGAGAGGTCGAAGGGAATTTTTGCATATGCAAACATTCCCCATTTAGTATTGAAAATTGTTTTATGTTGGTCCTCCTCTTTTATCCGGATCTAGTTGTAACCCAAAATGTTGTCTAGAAGAGAAAACATCTCCGACCCTGCCGCTTCTTGCAAGATAGACTCCATGGAAGGCAAGGTGTAGTGATCCTTAAGGGATGCTTTGTTCAAGTCCTGGAAATCAACACATAGGCAGATGTATCCATTCTTTTTTTGGACTGGAACTAGGTTAGATACCCATGTATTGTGCTTGTTCGAGAAGATAATTTGAGATGGAATTAGCTTTGTCAGCTCCTACACCATCAAGGCTTCAATCTTCAGATTTACTAGCCTTTATTTTTGGCAGAAATGTTTTGCTCCTTCCATCAGTTCTATAGTATGTTGGATGATTTTGGGATTGTATCCCTTGAGATCATCATATGACTAGGCCACCACTCCTTCATACTTCTCACATAACTGGATGAGTTTTTCTTTATCGCTTTATGGGACATATTTTTTGACTTTGAGCCTCCTTCCATCTCTGACCTGAAGATCTGCATAGTATCTTTTGTTCATTAATGAACCACAAAATTTAATGCTTTTGAGTGAGGTAAAGGAGTGAGTCCCCTACAACTTTCTATGGTTTTCACCTAGAAGGAAGAGGACTTTCCTTTGTGTGAGAGAATTAAATATTGTGATTCATTCAATACTAGGGATTAAATATGTGTTGAATGTGCTAAATGCTAGAAACTTGTAAATGAAGCTAACTATTACATGTAATGAAATGAAACTTATGTTGCTAAAAAACACATGATATAATACAACAATGATAAAATAAAAACAATGTTAAGAAAACTAACCTAATAGATCAAAAAAGTGCACCTAGAAACCGAAGAGGGCTGAAGTAGAGATTGTGGAAGCCTCTAAAAACCTAGAAAATATGAGTATTGAGTCAATAGGGACACTTACACCAAGTGGGGCGACCTAGTCCCTTTCTAGATAAACTATTCCAAACTTCATTTTAGCCAACTAGGTACTCAAATATACAAAGTTCTTTTCCGGGAACCTCCAGTGGGACTAGGTCACCACTATTGGTGACCTAGTCCCTTTTAGATTTTCTAGAAAACTAAAAGTGGACATGAAGGCCTATAATCTGTAATTTATTTCTTCATGGGAATTCAGACTTAGACCTACAAAATAACTTGCAAAACATAATATATTTGGGTTTCTAATGTGGGGTCTTCCTAGGTCAAACCCCTAGTTTGTATTTAAACTTGTAAATAGATATAAAATCTGCATAAACCCTAGCTCTAAGTGTGTCTAGAACTAGGAAAACCTGAAATAAGACAAAACCCTATAGTATTATGCTAGAATAAGATGCATGCAAGACTTCAATCCTAGAAATCCTACAACATTAAAAATGTGTATAAAGTTGAATGCAAATGGGATGCAAACCTCAAATCTAAAGATGGGCTGAAAATAGAAGATGGAGTCACTTTGAAAACAGTCTTAGGTGTGATTTGGTG
The DNA here is from genome assembly GCA_007115665.2 of Sequoiadendron giganteum. Lineage (NCBI taxonomy): Eukaryota > Viridiplantae > Streptophyta > Pinopsida > Cupressales > Cupressaceae > Sequoiadendron > Sequoiadendron giganteum. Next base: position 97,346,751 of record CM021101.1, read on the forward strand.
GCTAGTTGCACCTCTTCAACCTAGAATTCTCCATGAATCTCCATAGGCATCTATGTTCAACCTTTGGCAATGTATGTTCTTGAATATGGAGTGAGCTTGAAGACCTACAAAATCCCTAGCTTTCCTTCCAAAAGCTTCAACTTTGTTGTGTGTGAGAGAGATGAAACTTCTTGAGGAAGATGTTTGTTCTCTTGACTCTTGAAGTTGCTTGTGAAAAATGATCAAAATGTTGTGAAAATGACCTAAAAACAAGTATTTATAAGAAACAAGACCTAATTGTCGATAATTTTGACCTAAGAGGCCGACACCCATCAGGAATTTTTAAAAAAATATTCATTTTCCCGCTTAAATGAAAAAATCCTCAAAAAGGACTAGGTCACCAACTTGGGTGACCTAGTCCCACTAAGAGATTTTGAAGTGGGATTAGTGGTTTTCTAAATATTTTTGATGTTGCTTGTCGGGGGTTGAATGATTCCTTAGCTATAACAGGCCTCAAATTCAAAAGTAACGAACCTTAGGGGCCTATAAATGTTGTTTTAGGGTGTTTTAGGGTGATGTTTGATGAAAGGGGACCTAAAGTAGGACCAAAACGGGCACAAAATTATCCTTTTCTTCAAAGGTATACAATTTTTTGTGACACATTTTTTCCCCGCTTTAGTGCCCATATGAATCTATGTGCATATGTAAGCTAAAGGACTCTAAACAATCAATGCACTTTATTTTCGTAAAAGGATACTCATTTAAAAGGTGGGAGACTGAAGCCCCCAGTGTGGTTATCTGCAAAACCATAATGTTAGGAACTGCATCCTACAACACAAATTCATAAGAAGTCCTGAAAATCCTCTTATCTAATCCCTAGAGATTGAATTCGAGGGTAGATGTATGCCCCTCCTTGATTTCGCTTCCTTTACGAAGGTGGAATCAAGCTAGCAATCTAACCATGTCGAATAAGGACACAGATATCAGAGGGCATTTCCAAGTACCATGCCACATAATGATAGGTGAGTGATGATGTAGGGTGTGGAGATACAATTCTAACATAACAAATGACATAAAAAAATGGAGCTCACTAGCATCGGGTATGTTGGTTTGAATAAATAAGCACACTAAAAGGTCTAACATGGTAAAGGTACAATGTGCACATATGAAAAAGTAAAATATAGTAAAAGGAAGGAAAATGGAGTAACTTATCACTTACTTGCTCATTTAAATTTTGTAGCATTAGAGAGTGATGAGGAGAGAATAAGAGGATGTCGAGCACACATGGATTCATGCTTGCTAGATTGGATGTGTTGCGAGATCAGCTAGCCAACAACGAGCAACAACATGAGGCAAGTCGATTTTGGAGCCTTTTCTTTGTGATTTTTCAATTATGGGATGAATTTAATGCATAGATAGGTCAATTTAGGATCTTGGAGAAAAAGTTCATGAAGTGTCCATTTTTTCGCAAAGTGTGCCTTTTGTTCACAAAGTGTCCCTTTTGTTCACAACGTGTCCCACTTTTTTGTAAAGTGTCATGTTTCTTCGCGAAGTGTCCCAAAAGGGTTCTAAAGTGTCTAGGGCCTTAGAAAAAGCACACTAGAACAACATTAGTACACTTGCATGATGAATTAGAGTAGAATTGAAGAGATTAGATGATTTAGAGAGCACATTTTGATGATTTTTATAGGTACCCACACAATCTCGTCAATGTCTCAGTGGGAGACAACTGAGATTTCTAAGAGACCTAGCCCTTGCTTTATCAGTGGCGGATACAAAGCACCTATAGGAGGTAGGCATTTATTGGGTGTACCTCATGCCCCTCATGAGTTACCATGATGCTATGTTGATGACACTGTGCGAATGTTGGAATGTGGATACATGCACCTTCCACCTTCTAACAGGAGTGATGACCATCACACTAGAGGACGTACACCAAATACTTTGAGTCCCTATTCGAGGGGAGTGAGTGCATCTCCAGAGGGGTCGATCATTCCATGAGAAATGGGCAGACATGCAGTATTGCCTTTGCGGACCAGTTCATGATGATAGAGTGGCACGATAGATTGAGTTGGCCATGTTAATCTACTCATGAGCACCAATAGTTAGGCAGATCATGATGCATATTGTGGCATTGTTCCTCCTACCAAATGGATGAGCAACACACCTTGAGGGTAGGCTAGTACACCTAATACAGGGGATGGTAGAGCATCAAACAGTATATGCTTGGGGATGATGCATTTTGGCACATTTATATTATGACCTGGGTTGATTTATCTTCTATGAGTTGGATAGTGTTGTGCATGTTTTGCACACACACCCCACTGTGGGTAGGGACCCCCTCTTTTCACTCCCAATGGGCTGCTTTGCTCCTGTCTCATTTTGGATGCCCCTTTCTTGGAGCCTAAATTGGTCATGTGATGTCAAACGATCAAATTCCCTTGACCAAATTCACCTACTTGAGTTTCGCTAAGTCTTTTTCTTTCACAGAAGTGCCCCTATGGGTTTCCCTTCGCCTGTTGCCCCGACATCCTCCATGCTTGGTCCCTGCTCGCTCGATTCACTTTTTCCTTCATTTTTGACTTTGGGGATGGGTTTCCTATGGAATTGGGATATTTTTGTGGTGCCTAAGTGAACTTCCAAGGTTTCGTTAGGTTTCAGGAAGTATGAGGTTAATATAGCTCATCCCACCAGAGATATACGTGAGGATATTTGGTTTCATTATACATATTTTATGATCTGATGTATGATTTGATGCATATATATATATATATATCATGATGTGTATTGATTAGATTTTTTTTCTATCTTGTAGGGCCCACAAAGGATTGGTGGGATCTCTACCGTCAAGCTGCTGTAGAGATAGTGCCCACATCTTTCGATGACGAGGAGATGGAATCTGAGTACATGCCCCCACCAATTGTGGAGCGAAATCTAGAGATGCTAAGACCCTTCACGAGATTACAGGTAGCATACAAGGGGTTGAGGAGATAGATCCACCAAGTCAGGACTATACCACAGGCACAATCATCATAGGCCTTGACAAAGGTGGAGAGACTAGAGAGAGAGAGGTAGCATGAATATAGGCAGAGATGGATCATATAGTAGGGGAGCTATGGGTGACACTCGCATAGATGGAGAGGATGTAGTTCATGCTTAGATTCAATGGATCATGATCACAATCATGCACGACTATCTCCCAATGGCCTACTACTAATACAACATGAGTATCGGATCCCGAGGGATCTGGTAATCACAGTCCTCAATGAAACTATATATTATGATGACATGTACAAAAGACTTTTATATCATGTAATTTATTGTGTGAATGTTAAATGACAATGTGATTAATTAAATATCCTTTGTGAGAGTATTTAATTAATGACAACATGATTTAACAAAAAATATGTGATCTAATTAAAACATGTTTAGAGTTTATCTTAGATACAACATAAAAGTTAAGTATGTTATGCACTTATGATGTTAAAGCAACATAACACACATGAGGGAATATTGAATAGTATGAAATCTAAAGCAATTATATATATAAAAATTGAATTAAATAATTGCTTTAGTATTCAAGACACATGCATAATGATTTGTCCAGAATGAAGCAATGAGAAATAATATAGGGTAGAACCTAATATCTTTAACAACATTGCTCTATAATTCATACCATTCAAAAGGAGATTAGACATAGTACTGATGAAAATGCATGGTATTAATGGGGTCTTTAAGAGGAGTACCATTATGCTTGGTTAAGCTATAAACACTAGAGCCATAATTCACATCGACCACATAGGGGCATAACCAATTAGAATTGAACTTGCCTTTGTTAGTGTAGTTGGCAGTAGTGTTTCGCTGATTTTCATACAAAATCAAGTCACCCTTGTTAAATTTATGAGGAATGACACCACTATCATGCTTATGTTGTATTTGTTTAGCATAATCTTGAAGATGTTCAAGAGCGTTAATGCATTGTTCATCGATCATTTCAAGTTGATGCATTCATTGTTGTTGATAGGTGTCATTATCAATAAGCCCTTGGAGAGAAATCCACAAGGTGGGGATTTATAACTCTAAAGGGATAATAGCCTCAGTGCCATAAACAAGGTTGAAAGGTGTATTTCCTATAGAAGAGCGAACATTGGTGCGATAGGCCCACAACACATATTGCAATTATGTATTCCAATCTTTTTGATTTAGATTAACAATCTTCCTAAGGATTTGTTTAAGGATTTTTTTAGTGCTTTCATCTTGACCATTAGATTGGGCGTAGTAAGTGTGGAAAAGTGGTGTTGAATATGAAAGGTCTCGAGAAACTTCTTCACATCATTATTTTTAAATGGTGTTCCATTATCTGAGACTAACATAGAAGGAAGGCCAAAGTGAGTGATGATGTGTTCCAATAAGAAATGGCATATCACATCAATAGTTGTAGATTGGAGAGGGATAGTCTCTACCCATTTGGTGAAATAGTTAGTAAAATTAATGATGAATGTATGTCCATTAGAAGGAGGTGAAATTTCACTAGTTAGGTCCAATCCCCACATAGAAAATGACCAAATAGGGATTTGGACACAGAGCTCAGAAGCAGGAGCATGGATCAAATTGTTATGTTCTTGGCATTTATGACATCACTTAACATACACATAGCAATATTTTTCCATGTTCTTCCAGTAATAACCCATGCAGAGGAGTTTTTGCACTAAGGTTTTTCCTCCAAAATGACCTCCACAAGTGCCACAATGGGCTTTTTAGAGGGAAATCTAATTTTTGGCATCCTTGAGACATCGCAGAAGAATTCCATCAAAAGATCTTCTATACAATGTATCAACAAGGATTATGTACTTAGTGGCTAACTTTTTGAGGCGAATGCTGTATTTCTGGTTGTGGGTTCAGGAATGGTACCATCCTTTAAATATTTATAAATGGCATCATACCATTCACATTAATTATCAGGGAAGGTTGGAAGGACATCATCAAGTTTATCACTGATGGAAGGTTTCATGATGGGGTGAATAGTAAACATGAATTTTTCAGAAGGGTCGGTAGGGGAGATAAGAGAAGTTGTGCTAGCCATTGCATCCACATGCCGATTATCTTTATGAGGTATGTTATCAATGGTGAACAAGATAAAATGCTCTAACAAAGATAGAACAAGATCCTTATATTGTGAGAGTTTTTCATGTTTAGTTTGATAGAGACCATTGATTTGTTTAATCACTAATTGTGAATAACCATAGATCTTTATATCTTTAATTCCCATGACTAAGGCAACACACAACCCAATGAATAACACTTCATACTTGGTCGTGTTATTTTTACATAGGAAATTGAGGCGGTAAGACAATGGAATAGGCTTACCAACAGGCGGAATTAATATAACTCCAGTGTCGAAGCTTGTTCAACACTTGGATCCATCAAAGTACAATTCCCATGTAGGAAGTTCTATGGTAAACACACTATCATCGAGAAAGGAGTCATCAGTAGGTAATGCTAAAGGAGAAGGAGCATCAACTAAATGGTCAATTAAGGCTTGGCATTTGATTGCTTTGTGGGAAACAAATGTAAGGTCAAACTCAGTTAACAACATTACCCATTTAGCTAGGCATCTTGAAAGGTCCATTTTATTGAAAAGATACCAAAGAGGATCAAACTTTATCATCACTTGTACTTCAACATTTAGTAAGTAGTGTCACAACTTAATAGTAGCGAATACAAGAGCCAAACATTATTTTTTGATGGTTGAGTAATGTGTCTCATAATCTATGAGTGTTATGTTGATATAATAAACAGGATGCTCCTTGTGATTGTCATCTTGTTGAGCCAACAATGCGGCAAGAGCATGAGCATAAGCGACAATATAAAGGATGAAAGGTTTTTTTGTTATAGAAGGTTGTAAAATAGGTGGAGTTGCAAGATACTCTTTCAAAATCTCAAAGGCTCGTTTACAATCATCATTCCAATCAAACGTTACATCCTTTTTGAGAAGGTGTATAAAAGGCAATGTATGATCGACTAGGGATGCGATAAAATGGTGGTCTATCAACATGAATTTGCACCCCTAATGAAAATTCCCCTTTACCCCCTTACACTTTAGAAAACCAAATGCAGAGGCTTAATTCCACACAAGCCCGCTTCCTTCATTCCACTTGGAACCTATTTTGAGCGTCAGTAGAGGCATTTCTGTCTAGGACACCTGCATCTGGAGCCTCCAGAGGCATTACCATTCCCATAGGGAGTTTATTTGTAATACCCTTTTCGACCGACCAACCCAAATATGGCCGTTTCTTTCCTCTCTACTTCATATTCACTCACCTTCATTCATTTCACGGTTGGATCTCTTCACATCCTCTCTTCAATCCCTTCACAATCTCTCCTACTATCTCTTCACAAGCTCTAAGTAGCTTCATCACTCAACACTTTACACTCCATAGTAGCAACATCAACACTCCATCACTTCGGTAGAGCAAGTGTGGAACAAAACACCACAACAATAGAGGCTTGAGTTCCTCTCATTTTCTCCCCCAAGAGCCTTGATCGCTTTGGGTGGAGGTGGTAAGATTTCACTCCTACCCTCTATTATTTGGTTGAGTAGCATAACATTGTTTTGTAGTGCTTTTGTGTTTACTTCATTTCCTACATTTATCTCTATCTATCTAGCTATCTATGGAGGTGGGAACACCAAAACGGGGGTCTGACTGAGGTGGACCCCTATATAGCCCCAAAATTCTCTCTCTCTCTCTCTCTCTCTCTCTCTCTCTCTCTTGTGGTAAGTATTGAAATGTGTTGGAGGCTTCATCACTCGCATGTTCGTAAGCATTTCCTTTCCCTTTCTATCCTTGTCTTTATCTTTTCTATTTTAGTCTATTTCCTTT